>JBBDGP010002442.1:27500-486202 GCA_037952835.1 Lithobates septentrionalis
GAGGGATTGGATGGCAGCAGGGCTGTGGGCTGCATCTGTAGTGCCCACAGCGCTGCTCTGTGACAAGTGCAGTCACAGCCATGGATCCATCCATCCATCCATGCTCAGCCATCTCTCCATGCTCAGCAATACCCTGCACTACTCTGCAATACTCTGCAATTCCCTGTGCAATACTGCGCAATACTCTGCAATGTCCCGCCATACTCGGTAATACCCAACCATACTCGGCCATGCTCAGCCATACTCGGCTGTACTCGCCTTCTGTATGTGGCCAGGCTGTGGAAGTCCCACACATGTGGTATCGCTGTACTCAGGAGGAGTAGGAGAATCTATTTTGGGGTGTCATTTTTGGCATGTACATGTTATTTGTTAGAAATATTGTATAAGTGGACAACTTTGTGTTAAAAAAAAAAAAGCGTTTTAACCACTTCGCGCCCGCCGGTCGTCATTTAACATCCTTGACTTTGTGCGGGGATATCTGAATGATGGGTGCAGCTACAGGCATCATTCAGATATCAGCTTTTTCAGCCGGCGATTCCCTACACCATATGAATGATCATAGCGGCTGTTCCACTGCTTGATCGTTCTTACAGGAGGCGAGAGGGGACGTCCCCCCCACCCGCCGCCCTCAGGTGCTTCTACCGACTACGATCGAAGCTAAGATTGTTTTTTTTTATTTTTTTTATTTCAGGCTTCCCAGCCTAGAGGTGAGATGTGGGGTCTTATTGACCCCATATCTCACTGTAAAGAGGACCTGTCATGCCATATTCCTATTACAAGGATGTTTACATTCCTTGTAATAGGAATAAAAGTGATCAAAAATTTATTTTTTGGACAAACGCGTCAAACTAAAATAAAGTAAAATGAGCAATAAAAAAAAATATATATATTTTTTCCCCGTTTCCCCGTATGCAGAAGCGAACGCATACGTAAGTCCCGCCCACATATGAAAATGGTGTTCAAACCACACGTGAGGTATCGCTGCGATCGGTAGAGCGAGAGCAATCATTTTGGCCCTAGATCTCCTCTGTAACTCAAAACATGTAACCAGTAAAAAATTTTAAAGCGTCGCCTATGGGGATTATTAAGTAGCGAAGTTTGGCGCCATTCCACGAGCATGTGCAATTTTGAAGGGTGACATGTTGGGTATCTGTTTACTCGGCATAACTTCATCTTTCACATTATGCAAAAACATTGGGCCAACTTTACTGTTTTTTTTTTTTTTTAAAGCACAAAACTGTTTTTTTCCAAAAAAAAGCGTTTGAAAAATTGCTGCGCAAATACCGTGATAAAAAATTGCAACGATCGCCATTGTATTCTCTAGGGTCTTTGCTAAAAAAAACATATATAATGTTTTGGGGTTCTATTTTCTAGCAAATAAATGATGATTTTTACATGTAGGAGAGAAATGTCAGAATTGGCCTGGGTGCTCCAGAACACCTGGAGGTGCTCCCCTGCATGTTGGGCCTCTGTATGTGGCCACGCTGTGTAAAAGTCTCACACATGTGGTATCGCCGTACTCTGGAGTAATAGCAGAATGTGTTTTGGGGTGTAATTTGTGGTATGCATATGCTGTGCGTGAGAAATAACCTACTAATATGACAATTTTGTGAAAAAGAAAAAAAATTGATTTTGCAAAGAATTGTGGGAAAAAATGACAACTTCAAAAAACTCACCATGCATCTTTCTAAATACCTTGGAATGTCTTCTTTCCAAAAAGGGGTCATTTGGGGGGTATTTGTACTTTTCTGGCATGTTAGGGTCTTAAGAAATTAGATGGGCCGTCAGTACTTCAGGTGTGATCAATTTTCAGATATTGGCACCACAGCTTTTGGACTCTAAGGGTCGGTTCACACTGGGGCAACACGACTTCAGCGCGACTTTGCACGGCGACTTCAACGCGGCTTCGACGCGACTTCAGCGCGACTTTAGCAAATTACAAGGCGACTTGAAGTCGCCTCCATGACAGGCGACTTCGGCTGTGGCCAATCACAGGGCAATCAGCTCTCTGGGAGGGAGGGAGGGGGGAGGGAGGGGTTTTCCCTGCAAAGTCGCTTGACTTTACAGAGAGATCCGACTTGGAGGCGACTTCCATTGATTTCTATGGTACAGGTCGCCTACCAAGTCGGATCAAAGTAGTACAGGGAGTACGCTCTGAAGTCGGAGCGACTTCAGTAGTGTCTATTAAGACGCTAGCGTTCACTCCCATTGAATCTATTTCTGGGGCGACTTGGGGCGACTTGAGGGCGTACAAGTCGGATCCCAAGTCGCCCCAGTGTGAACCGACCCTAACTTTCACAAAGATCAAATAATATACACCGATTTGGGTTATTTTTACCAAAGATATGTAGCGGTATAAATTTTGGCCAAAATATATGAAGAAAAATTACGAATTTGCTAAATTTTATAACATAAACAAAGAAAAATTCATTTTTTTACCGAATTTTCAGTCTTTTCTTTTATAGCGCAAAAAATAAAAAACTCAACGGTGATTAAATACCACGAAAAGAAAGCTCTATTAGTGTGAAAAAAAGGACAAAAAATTTCATATGGGTACAGTAATTGTCATTCAAAATGTGAGAGCACCAAAAGCTGAAAATTGGTCTGGTTAGGAAGGGGGTTTAGGTGCCCAGTTGTCAAGTGGTTAATGCGTGCCAATATTCTGTTTGCTTTGCTTGCAGCAGCTTGGCATTGCATGCCATTACTGAGCCTGTCATCTACTAGGACCCCCAGGTCCTTTTCCATTTTTGTGTGTTCATACTGATCTCTCTTCCCCTAGTCAGTCCCATCCCTCCTACCGTTAGAACACACCTAGGGAACACAGTTAACCCCTTGATCGCCCCCTAGTGTTAACCCCTTCCCTGCCAGTGTCATTTATACATTAATCATTGCATTTTTATAGCACAAATTACACCCCAAAACACATTTTGCTATTACTCCCGAGTATGGCGATACAAGCGTTCTGGAGCACCCAGGCCAATTCTGAGATTTCTCTCCTACATGTAAAAATCATCATTTATTTGCTAGAAACTTACATAGAACCCCAAAACATTATATATCTTTTTTTATCAAAGACCCTAGAGAATACAATGGCGGTTGTTGCAACTTTTTATCTTACACGGTATTTGCGCAGCAATTTTTTGAATGCGCTTCTTTTGGGAAAAAAAAAAAAAAAAAACAGTTTTGTGCTTTAAAAAAAAAACAAAATAGTAAAGTTAGCCCAATGTTTTTGCATAATGTGAAAGATGAAGTTATGCCGAGTAAATAGATACCTAATATGTCACCCTTCAAAATTGCACACGCTCGTGGAATGGCGCCAAACTTCACTACTTAAAAATCCCCATAGGCGACGCTTTAAAATTTTTTACTGGTTACATGTTTTGAGTTACAGAGGAGGTCTAGGGCCAAAATTATAGCTCTCGCTCTAACGTTCGCAGCGATACCTCACATGTGTGGTTTAAACATCGTTTTCATATGTGGGCGGGACTTGCATGTGCGTTCGCTTCTGCATGCGAGCACACGGACAGGGGCGCTTTACAAATTTATTTATTTTTTATATTGTTCATTTTACTTTATTTTAGTTTGACACTTTTTTCCAAAAAAAAATGTTTTTTGATCACTTTTATTCCTATTACAAAGAGCATAGGGAAGCCTGAAATAAAAAAATAAAAAAAAAACGATCCTGGCTTCGATCGTAGCGGTGAGTCGGTAGAAGCACCGGAGGGTGGCGGGAAGGGGGGGACATCCCCTCTTGCCTCCCGTAAGAACGATCAAGCAGCGGAACAGCTGCTATGATCATTCTTATGGTGTAGGGAATCGCCGGCTGAAAAAGCTGATATCTGAATGATGCCTGTAGCTGCAGGCATCATTCAGATATCCCCGCACAAAGTCAAGGACGTCATATGACGGCCCGGCGGGCGGAAAGTGGTTAACACGCATTTTTTTTAACACAAAGTTGTCTATTTATACAATATTTATAACACATAGCATGTACACATACCAAAAATGACACCCCAAAATAGATTCTCTTACTCCTCTTGAGTAAGGTGATACCACATGTGTGAGACTTCCACATACAGAGGCCGAGTACGGCCGAGCATGGCCGGGTATGGCAGGGTAGTGCAGAGTATTGCTACTACTACTATTGAGATCAGCGGCCGTTTACCGTGATCCTTGAAGCCACGGTCACGGATGTTCTCGGGTGCATGCCCCAGGGGGCGCGCGAGAGCGGGATTCTGGGAGGACATCTATGGACGCCCTCCCAGAATAAGCAGACAGCGCTGTAGCCGTCTTTCGGCTATGGCCCGGTGGGCAAGTGGTTAAAAAGGGGATTAACTCCATGGATAAAACGATAATTCTTCCACTCTACAAGACTCTTGTCCAGCCACGCCTGGAGTATGCCGTCCAGTTCTGGGCACCAGTCTTCAGGAAGGATGTGCTGGAACTGGAGAGAGTCCAGAGAAGGGCAACAAAACGAATAAAGGGTCTGGAGGATATTAGTTATGAGGAAAGGTTACGAGCACTGAACTTATTCTCTCTGGAGAGGAGATGCTTGAGAGGGGATATGATTTTAATGTACAATATATGTATACTGGTGACCCCACAATAGAGATATAACTTTTCCTTGGAAGAGAATTCAGTAAGACACGCGGCCGTTCACTAAAATTAGAAGAACAGCGGTTTAACCTTAAACTACGTAGAGGGTTCTTTACTGTAAGAGCAGTTAGGATGTGGAATTCTCTTCCACAGGCAGTGGTTTCAGCGGGGAGCATCGATAATTTCAAAACTATTAGATAAGCACCTGAACGACCACAACATACAGGGATATACAATGTAACACTGACATAAAATCACACACATAAGTTGGACTTGAGTCTTTTTTTCAACTATGCAACTATGTAACTATGATGTTATGCCGCGAGAATCGTGATCTTTATTCTAAGCAAAAAAATTGTGATTTTCATTTTAGCCAGAATCATGCAGCTCTATCACAGATGTTTAGAAGACTATCATTGTTGATTAAAGTTTAAACTGGGGATGGATCAGGATGAATCAGCTGTGTAATACCATACATCTACCATGAATCAGCAATGCAAATTTCCCTGGACATTTCCTCCACTTGCCAATTACACTGTGAAAAACCGTACCCAATTTCTCTGTAGCAATTTCTCACTCTGTACCACCAATAGTTTGTTGGGCCCATGATCTTTAAACACTTCCTCTTTCACCCCTGTACACCTCCCATGGACCAAAGCAGTTTTTACATTTCTGCTAAAGACCAGTTTACCTGGCAATAAATGTATCACACTACCTAAAGTGGTTGTAAACCCCATTCATGAAATTTGACCTAGGTGCATACGTCTGTACTGTTTACTCATCTCTCTCCAAGGCTCTAAATGCCGTGTCTGTCTGCTGCTCCGTTCCTCTGTTATCAGCAAAGTCACTTCTGACATGTTCTCGCACACATGAGATAACAGTAGCTGAAAATTTGTGTCGGGGAGGGAGCTTAGGAGGTAGATAAGCAGAGAGCTTGTCTATTCAGACTACAGCTCTGCATGGTCCTTCGTTCCTCTGCCTATGTGGAGTGGGGGTGTGTGCCTTTCCTCCAATGAGCTCTCACACAGTGTATGCCCAGACTCCCCTCCCATTGCTGAAACAGGAAGAAAGATTTGCACTTTCCAACGAGTATAGAAAGGGAAAGACAGCAGATATACAAGCAAAACTTATGTAGGGAGATTTTTTTCATCTGTGTATCATCCGAGGCTATTCACTTCACTCGGTATAGGAGGGGGTTTACAACCACTTTAAACAAAAATATGCATTACTTTATCTTAAAACGATAAACAAGGCTTTTTGTAATACCAACTTTCAGAAAAACACACGTTATTCTTTCTATTCTTTAATTTGTCCTGTTTAAAATGACAAAATTATAAAATAGTTGAAGGGAGAAGGGAAAGAAATTAGTTAATTAGAGCTGATTAAGGTGGATTAAATTATACAAATTATATTATTTTTCTTCTAACTTGTCAGGCTGCTTAATTGAGAGCATCTGCAGATTAAGGCCCCTTTCACACATCAGTTTTTCTTCCGCTTTTGCCTTACCATAAATCCTATAAAAAACTCTTTGCACAGTTGTGGATCAGTTGCATTTTTAAGTCCAGCATGCTGCATTTTTTTTTAGGCATGTTCGGTGCAGTTCAAAAAAAATAAATAAACCAACAACACCACCCCTCCTCCCCATTAAGATGTATGGAGAAAAAAAACATCAAAAACTTGGAAAAAATGCACCTGTGGTTGCATTTTGAGTCATTCTTTTTTTCAAAATCCACATTTTTGCAATGGAACAGTGTAAAAGCAGCATGAAGCCTATCCCTTTATTCTGCAGATGAATGCAACAGAGTAGATACAAAAGGAGACTGCAACTAACGCTGATTTTCATAATCGATTAGTTGGCCGATTATTGTTTTGATTAATAACCTTAAAAAAAAGTGTGGTGTATAATTTAGTTAATATGTAAAGTTTAAAAAAAAAGGCAATTTATTCCTAAATATCTCTATTCAGGGATAAATATAAATAACCAACTATATGGTTAGGGAGCAAAATCTCTAATCCACTCTAAGAATAACAGACTGAAGAGATATACTGTATATACTATTAGAAGAGATATATGGTATATACTATTAGAGGAGAGATATACTGTATATACTATTAAAGGGTGAATCTGGTAAAAATCATCAGACTCAGAGATCAAATATTTTATTTAATAAACAATGTCTTCCTTTGAGAAAAATGTCATTTTAAGAACGTTAGTTCGATTTTCTAATCGTTAGTGGGGTCAAATCATTCATTTTCAACCACAGTGACGGTAAAATTTGGAAATAGAAAACTTCTTGGTCAAAGGAATTTTCAGACAGTGTATGTGGTTTTCGTTCAGAAATTACATTTTAAAAACAATGTTAAAAACAAGTCAAAATTTCAAACATTCATTCAGCGATTGTACAAAGATTTTTCGTATGAATATTCTCACCTGAAAATTGATCCATGTGGCCAGCATAAGGCTTAGTACACACCTATGCAGTTTGCTTTTGATCTGTTTCTGCAGTGCTTTTTGCGCACGTGATTTTGCTGTGATTTGCGTTTTTGCATTTTTTTGCCCAATTTGTTGTTGGGCTGTTTAAAAAACACAAATTGCTGCAAAAACGCATTACATGCTTTTCTGCAGCTTCTCAATTGAAGTATATTGAACCAAAAAAGCACCGTTTTGCATTAAAAAAAAGTCCCTGACCCTTTCCAAATACGCAGCAGCTGAAAAAAGCATAGATGTGAATGTGTCTCATAGGAAACCATGTAAATGAACTGTAGTAAGTTTCTGCAAAAAGCACCAAAAAATAGAGATGTGAGCCAGGTCTAAGACATTTAGTAACATTATGGGGTTAAAAAAACTAAAATTAGCCCTTCATAGTACAAAAGAAAAAAAAAAAAAAGCAGATAATCACTACTGTAAGGGGTTCTTTTTTTGCTGTAGAACTGTGAAAGTAATATTTACAGTAGCGAATATTTGCTTTTTTGTACTATAAAGGGCTAATTTTAGTTTTTTTAACCCCATTATGTTACAAGCTGATTAATCGATTATGAAAATAGTAATCAATTAATTTCATAATCGATTAGTTGTTTCAGCCCTATAGAAAAGTAGCAATGTTACTTACATTTACACTGTATTTACACAGCAACTCTTAGGCTTCATTTGCAAGTTGAGAATTGCAACTGGGAGGGAAGACACAACAGAGGGACAGAACTACACACATCCTGTGTACTTGGAGGACATCTTTTTGGACTTGTGTAGCACGTCCAGTGTCCTCCCCTAGGTAGCCAATCGGTGTATATATTTATAAAGCAGTGCCTTTGACCAAACATTCCCTACAGATGTATTACTGCAAGTGTTTTACATTGATTGATAGATTTACCTGCTGTGAATATTTGGGGAATGTCATAATTACCACTTCATAAATATACCACTGACTTATGCAGAGAGAGGCTGAGCTGGTTAGGATGTGCAGAGTGTAAAATACCTTCTTGTTTTGTCTTCTTTATGTTGTGCAAGAGAAAAGATGGCGGAGCCCAGTACAGGGACAAACTGGAATAGATCTTTTATCCATGGATTATACATGGTTTATCTACTGGATAATTCACATTTTGCAACAGTTCCTCTAACCACATTGACTGGCTCCCAATCATTAGTTGGCCTAAACAATATTTTGCAGCCTCATTTATATATGGTTACCTTGAATTGTTTGGGGCTTAGTGGCATTATCGAAATCGCAAATCTTTGCCCACTCATCACGTACAGCTTCAGGAGTCATTGGGCGATTCTTCTGTCTGATAATGGCGCCAACAGTTCTTTCCCATCGCACTAATTACAACAAGGGAATAGAAAATATTGATCAGCATCCTCAAGGTGATGTAAAAGAGTATGAAGACATGCAGAATAAACTTCCTTCTAAAGGATGTTCAAAGTGCTTAAAACGAATTGCATCTTGTTTGCCATCAGCTTTATAAAAGGTCTCGCCATTTTTCCTATGCTACAAAGCTCTGTGGCTCAGGAGGGAAGAGACCTTTCAGTCCAAAACGTATAAAAGCACACAAGGTTCATTCTCTTTGTGAAAGCACAAAAACCGGTCTCCAAAAAGCAAAATTACATTTCATTCTATAAAGCTGGCCCTGCGGACACCAGGAGAATGGAAGGGAAATGCTGTGGAGTATAACAATGACAGGGTGCATCCATTGCAGGCTGGAGCTGTGATACTGGAAACGTATAGTCCTCATAGGAGATAATGAACAGGTTGAAAGCACGCTGAACAGCGACAAGTTAATGTAACAGCATCGAAGATTTACGAGTGATTCTCTCCTCAAGACATTTTTATATGTAGTATAAAGGTAAATAGTGCTGCACTTCAATGCTTTTAAAGGTTGCCATTGTGTTAAGTCCCAACACTTAATATTAGTTTAGTCTGCTCATGATATCATGCTAAGGCCAGTGTTGCTGTTGATGGGTACATTGCATAAAGAAAGAAAATTTATTACAGTTTATGTCAGAAAAAAAAATGGAAAATCCAAAGCTAGGCAACTATGTTGAGCCTTGGTTCACATATATGCAATGTGGAAAATGCACTGAAACCGCACAGCGCTCATGCAATCTGCTGCGGGTGTCAACTTTAATTTAACACAAGTGAACAGAACGTGACCGGAAACATTTTTAGAGTAACAGTTCTTAAGGTGGAACTAAATTGTTAAAAAAAAGTGAGAGCTGGCAGCTTTTTTATAGCAAAGGAGACACACCAGCTTGTTTGCAGCGTCCTTTAGAATGTACACTAAGCTGTGTATGCACAGCTTGGGCTACATTCTCGGCATTGGTGCACTGGTGCATCAACCTGTGCTGGCCAAAAACCATCAGATCATTGAATTGGAAAGTATTGCAGTGTTTAGTTCTGCTTCAGATGCATACACCTCGTGGCGCTTGTGTACTGTATACCTTTAAATTAAAGTGGAATTAACTCTATGCAATCACTTACCCCATACTAGTCATTGAATAAAATATGTAAAAGACTTCATTAGAGGCACTCTTACAATTCCCCTTCCCTCCTGCAAGCCAAAGAAAGGCTGGGAGGATAGGAAGAGCTGAAACACATTCCTGTTGGAGCTCTCATGAAAGAGGACGCTTGTGCATCCTCATTCATGAGAAAACAACACACTGGGTAGGGTGGGGAGGACAGCACATGGGCAGGGGCGCATGGAGCTGTGCTGTGATGCTTACACAGACAGTGACAACGATTCCAGGAAGTGCCTGTAAGCAGCCACATTTGGCTGGCACACGGTTTTCGGTAAAGCGCAGGATTGCTGATTGTCTTGATTAGACTATGGTTTCTAATCAGAAAATCAGCAATTGCAATAATGCATAATAATATAGGTTTAAGTTTTTATACATAGTAACCAAGGGAAGACTCATTTTTAGCTACAATTCCACTTTAATCTCTATGTAGCTCCCTGCATTTTAAAATTAAAGTGGTTGTAACCCAAAAAAAAACAGGATCCTGTTCCTTTAAAGCATGAATAACAGCACAGTGCTTGTGCTGTTTAATTTAGCCCTTTGTATCATCTAAAAGACCTGGCTGATCCTGCTTGGTGCTGCCCTCCCATTTGTAAACTGACCACGTTTCAATATGGCTTCTGAGCCCTGACACTATGGTCAGTTTACATGCCTCCGTCATCCGCTGTCTCACCTCTGTCCTCTCCCCCCCCCCCAGCTGCCTGTCAGCTAGTGTCAGTGCCCGCCCCTCCCGCTGCTAATATAACTGTGTACTTAATATATTCCCCTCTATTCGATTAGGTTATGTGCCCCAGTGTATGTTCTACATAAAAATGTAGCTGTATACCTTATTTCAGAGCGCCGCTCTCACTGCCTGCCATTCTCCTCCTGGCTGACATCAGCGGGGGATTCTCAGCCGCTCCCACTATAATTCTCAGATCATGAGAAAAGAGTGACGGGTGGTTACACGAGCACTGAGCGACACTCTGGAATAAGGTATACAGCTACATATTGTTTATGTAGAACATACACTGGGGCACATAACATCATTGAACAGAGGGAATCTTTAAAGTACACAAAGTGGCTTTACAAGCACTTTAATCTGTACGCCAGATCTGGACTCAGGTCTAGATTAAGGCCTCATTCACCCTTGCACTATCAAAGATAGGTTTATATGCATTTACAGAACATTTGCAAATGCATATAAACACATGCAATAATATTTTAATGGTGCAATTCACACTGTGCATTTACCTGCATTTAGGTGAGGTCAAGTTTAGATTTGTTTGGGAGGAAATAGAATTCTTTGTGTCCAGGATCCAATTAGACACTATAAATGTGACTAAATACATGTAAACCTGTAAGTGTTTTATAGACTTCTTCTGTGTTTAGAAAAGCTAAATGCCCATGAGCCCTAAAGAACAAATTCTTGGTTTGAAAAAATCCCTCACCTCCTCCGACAACTACACCTTTCTGTTTTGCCTGCAGACCGGCCAATCGAAACCTAGAGCAAACCTATCTGCAACTGAGCAGGCTGTAGACCTAAGGGGAGTGCATGGTTAGATATTTATTGTATTAAATCAGATGGGGGGGGGGGCTGGGTCTATTTTTTTCTCTTCTTGAATTTGTCACTTAGGCCGTGTCCTCTTGTCCATCGCTGACAAATTCCAGAGGCTCTACTGCCCACTGAAGTTTAGCATTTTTACAGTTTAATGACAGGAGGTTGCACTAAGCACCAGACAAGGGTAGGGCTTAATATAGATTTAGGCAAAAGTCTAGATCACATGTACAGCCAAGGCTTAGGATTAAAGGGGCTCCACAGGGATTGATTTTCAGATTAATAAAAGTACTTGCAGGTTCAAAGAAATGCCTAAACCGCATCCCTGTTCATTTAGTTTGTTGGGTAAGGCTCATTTTAGGAGACAAATGTTCCAATGTATTCTACACTGTATAAAAGTAAACTACCCTATGAAGCCATTTACCCAGGAGTTTACATCACTTCTGAATGCAGTGTAATGGTAGCAGCCCAATATATACTTGCATATTTAGAAGAAATAAACTGAGCATTATAAACATTATATACAGGGCCGCCCATAAGGGGGTACCACCAGCCTTCTGTGTGGGGCCCAGGGCAGCTGACAAGTGTGGGGAATCAGATCCTGGACAGGGATGGTGATTGGTGCGGCAAAAGGAAATTACTGGAACTGATCCCCCTGCAGCAGCTGAAAGCCGGCTATGTTTACTATGCTTCAAACTGAATGAACAGGGAGCCTTTCTATAGAGTGACCCCTGTTCATTCACCTGCAGTGCAGCCAAGGATGCAGAGAAAAGATAGGGGATTCTTGTGTCTCACTCAGGGGAGTTTTTAGACCCCTGATAATTCACCAAAGCCTGCCCAACAGTGTTGTGAAAAATAAATTGTAAAAGATGATTTAAAAAATGTGTTTGTGCAGCTCCAGATGCCTGTTACTCTGAGGGCAAAGAGGCTGTATGAGCACAGCCGCAGGTCTTAATTTGACAGGTGTGCAGATGCAGGCGAGTGACCCCAAATGCACAGTCTGTGTTCAGGGCTGTACACCTGCACCCACGCAGTTGTCAAGTTAGGACCCGTGGCTGTGTTCATACAGCTGCTGAATCTCCATAACATAGGATGCCTTCACACAAAAGAAAAACTGATTCACACTGTAGAGACCACAGCGCCCACGTGAATGAGCCCCAAGACCTCATTCACACAGTTTTATTTATTAGCTCAGTACAATTTTATCTTTTAGATTTAGCAGGAATTTTGTAAGTTATATTGTATTAATGTCCACTAATAATAATTTTAGTGTATTTTTGACGACAGTATTGGTTTGATAAGGGGATTTTCAGGAAGGCTGTTTCTAACAGTAGCCTCGATTATATATTAAAATTTGTCTCATAAAATAAAGTATTGATAAACAAAATGGACAAAAAGGGAGCTTATGCCTTCTGTTTTACTACCCCAGCTGGGATTTGCCGAACAAGGAAGACCCAAGCGTGGAAGGAAGAAAAAAGGAAAAACATTCTGGAATAAAATTTTAAAGTTAAACTACAGCGTTTGATCACAAATAGGATATTTTTATACCCTTATGGTGCTCTTGACAGAAAAAAACATTGGGGTCAAGCAGTGACTAGCATTTCACCTGCTACTAGCAGGTTAAAAGATAAAGTCATCATAACAGCCAAATGTATCGGTCTTTACCTAATAAAAAAAGCTTTGTGACTTAGTTGTTAAAAATCACAGTAAAAATCCCATAGCCATTAACACTTTAAGACTTCTTCCATTTCTGATGAATAAAGCAATATTATCAGAAAATACTATTATTCAACAAACCATTTTTTGCATAAGCGATATCAAAGTTTGATGAGTCAGAACTATAGGAAAAGGAAGTTACACTTCACAAAATTAAAAGAATAAAAAGACGCTGAGCCTCCCAGAGGCACATTTGAGAATTTGCCTGCAGCAAGGGGCACTGCATTATACACATTTCAGATTAAAATAGAAGTGTATTTTTTTTCATGTATTTAATTATGTTCAGTACTAAAAAATGTTTCATTTAGTTTTAAATCAGGTAAATATGAAACACAGCAAACTAATTAATCATATTCACATCATCAGTAAACAAGTGGAGTCTTTTGGTACTTAAACACGGTTCTGATGTATGAACATCAGATTCCTAGCAGAAAATTCCTGTGTAAAAATGTAGCATGGGCAGTATAATAAAGTGTATTCTTGCATTTTCAAAAAGGTACACATGTGTAAAAATTCTTCTAGCTTTTCTTGGATTCTGTCATATGCATATTTCTGCACGTACAAAGCTGTCTACCAACACAAATTGTTGTGGGGCCTAAAGTAGCTGCCTCATACTTGCCAACTATCCCAGTTTAAATTCCCTTGTCCCATAAAGTTTTAGTCCTTTGCTGTGTCCCGATATCTCAGTGTGAAGTCCTGTTACTAATGCTGCCCAACTCTGCCCTATTGCCATGTACAGATGACTCACCTGCAGTCCATGTGTTTATAAATGCAGGCTATTTAAATGTATATAAATATTTATATATAAATAGCGCCTGAAGTAATATGTAAATAGCCGCAGTTGGCAGCTGTGATATGTAAATAGAGTTGGCATTCATATGTATATCATGCTCCCCTGAGGTCATATCCACCATCACCTCTGCTAAATGCTGCCCACTGGGAGGTAAAGGGGCATGCTTGAAAGTCCTGCCTACAACTGTGGTCATTAAGCCTTATATCAGCCTGTTCTGCAAATGAAACCAAATTGGAGGTGGAACCCTTTTTCAAAATAACATGGTGCCACAGAACCGGGAATTTTGGTGCATGTGAATACGCACATATCAGCAGATATGTGAGGGTGTCATTAACAAGTAATGGCACTGCTGTGTATCTGCTAAAGGGCAGCATGTTTATGTGGTGTCAGGAAAGCGATTTTTCCAACACACACAAATGTGAACACAGGCTAAATGTCTCCGCTACATTGGTGGTCAGTTTAAATCTTCAAATTACATTGGGACTTGGTGCACAATCCTTTCATTCACATTAGAGGCCAGTGTAAATCCCTCCTTACATTGGTGGTTACCGTGAATGCTCCCATTACATTAGTAATCAGTGTAAATCCCCATTACATTAGTGGTCAATGTAATTCCCCATTACATAAGTGGTCAGTGTAATTCCTCATTACATTGGTGGCCAGTGTAGAAACTTCTATTTATATTGGTAATTGGTAAAAAAAACAAACTTGCATTTGTGGTCGAATCCTCCCTTACATTGGTTGTCCATGTAGAAGCCCTTTTAAATTGGTGGCGAGTGTAAATCCCCCCTTACATTGGTGGCTAGTGTAGAAATCCCCCTTTATTGGCAGTTGATGGAAAATCCCCTATTACATTGGTGATCCGTGTACATTTCCTTTTACATTGGTGGTAAGTGCAAAATTGCCCTTACACTGGTGGTCAGTGTAAATCCCCCTAACATTGGTGCTCAGTGTAAATCCCCCTAAAATTGGTGGTCAGTGTAGAAGTGTCACATTACATTGGTGGTCAGTACAAATCTCCTCAACAATGGTTGTCAGTGTAAATTCACCCTTACATGGAGGTCATTGTATATTCACTCTTACACAGATATTTGGTGTAAATGCTCCTATTACATTGGTGTCAGTGTAGAAATCCCTCTTGATATTGGTGGGGGGTGTAAAATCCTCTGTTACATGGTAGTCAGTGTAAACCCCCCCCCCCCACTTCGGTGGTAATTGTTGGTTGTCAGTGTAGAATCCACCACTATATACTTGCCAACGATTCCCAGCTTTGCTCTACATGATTCAGAATTTGTCAAAGTGTACTGTCTCCTAACTAATCCCATCATCCCACCACTGCCACTAATCCAATCAACCCCTCCCCCCTTCCAGTATTGCCACTGATCCCAGGAGTCCTAGGATGCAAAAAAAGAGGGTTGGGTGGAACTTTGAATGAGGTGCGTGTGTTGAACCAAACAAATCCACATACATGTAAACATTTGTATAAATTATTAATAAACCAAATAATGGCATAAATAGAACCGTATAACATGCATATAAAGTATCAATAGACATATTGTAAATTGTAGCCAACATGACACAGAGAATGAGTGTTGTACATCATGATCCCCCAGATAGGGTAAACATTAACATTTTATCAGGATTAGTACAACGGTAAAACCATCTAAAATCGTTGATATGAAATGGATGCATCAAAATGGGCTTGACGCGTTTCATGGACTTCTATCCACTCATCAGGAGCAAGTGCATCTATGTTATAAAACCCGATATCGAGACCGTGCGTTACCACATGTTGGGGGTCAGCCAGATAGGTATGTCTAGCATGGGAGCTGAGGAAAGGACCCAAGTGGAAACCAGGAGCACACATGCAATCCCCAATGAAATGTGTTGTGTGAAAAACTCTTTGATTGTTGATGGGATTTCTATGTTGTATGAAATAAAGTGGCCGGTAAGTAACCATACTAGTGTAAGTCGATAAAACAAAAATAGAATAAACTCATAACCACAGTATGGAGATAATGTGGAACATTAACACTGAGGTGAAAAGGAAGAAAAAATAAAGTGTCCATATTGTAATATAATAAGGAATGAGAATAGATGACAAATTTCCTGAAAGCAGGATATGGGAGTGAAGACTGGAGTGACAGAGTTGTGCAGAAGCTTGTTCCAGAAAAAAAGAGGGAAAACAATGTGCACCAAATGCTTGCTATGCAATTACCTTAATGGGTCCTGGTGAGACAGGCACCCAACTGGAAATGCAATGGTAGACTGCCTAGGAGACAATCACTGAATGGTGACTGGAAGATGAGCCCAGTGTGGCCAAGGTCCCATCCAGCGTCACGCTGGCATGACACAAGGAGAGACAGCCCGGCGACCACCGGATTGACTCCCCATGTGCCAGCCCAGCTGAAATAACACGCGCTCATGAAAGGACGCCGACAGGACATCACATGCACACCGCCAATGCATGGCTAAAGCGCCACGCCCAATCCCCCCGCCTCCATGAAGCATGGGGAGGAGGGTAGAGGGAGGGCACCCATCGCAGCTCCCGGGCAAACAAACACCGGCCAACCTGCCAGCCGCAGGTTGGCTACAATTTACAATATGTATATTAATACTTTTATATGCTCATATGCATGTTATATGGTTCTAGTTATGCCTTTATTTGGTTTATTAATAAATATACAAATGTTTACATGTATGTGGATTTGTTTGGTTCCACCACAGGCACTTCATTCAAAGTCCCACCCTCCCCTCTCTTTTGCATACAAATTAGGGATGGAGGTGCAAATCTTCCCTTGCGTTTCATTCAAAGTTCCAAATATCCCCCCCCCTCTAGGATTCCTAGGAGTATTCTGTCTATTGATTGGTCCCCTCACCTCCCCAGTCCTTGGTGTGCAAGCAGTGAGATGATGTGCACTAACCTCTTCCAACCAATCATTGAGCTGTAAGGATATGCAGTAACCTCTAGCAACCAATCAGTGAGCAGTGATAATGTTCAGTAACCTCTAGCAACCAATTAGTAAGTGGTAAGGATGTCCAGTAACCTCTAGCAAACAATCAGTGAGCTGTATTGATGTACAATCTCTAGCAAACAAACAAGCAGAAGTCATGTGCTGTAACCGCTATCAAATAATCAGTGAACCATAATGTGTGCTGTAACCTTTAGCAGCCAATCAGTGAGCGGTAATGATAAACTGTAACCTCTTGCAACCAATCACAATTGCTGCCTGATCTGATTCATTAAACGGATTTTGAGTCTAGCTGCTATTTATTGTATGTCTCAGAACAGGTGGAGAGCGAAATTACATGGAGGGGGCCAAGAAAATGTTTGCCCAGGGTCCAATCAATATTAAAAGACGGCCCTGCTGCTATGTAGGGCCGAGTACATACTAAGGAACAGTCTGAAAGCAAAAAGCTTCTACTCCACACTCTACAAAACCCTTAAAGTGGATGTAAACCCATTCATGAAATTTGACCTGGGTACATCTATCTGTAGTGTTTACTTATCTCTCTTCAAAACCCTAGCTCCTGTGGCTTTCTTCTGCTCAGTTATTCTGTTATCAGCATAACTTCCGACAGGTTCTCCATCAACTGAGATCAAACCAGGCTAAAATTTGTGTGGGGTGGATGCATAGAAATAAATTAGCAGACAGCTGGTCTATTCACAGCACAGCTCTGCATTGTTTCTTCCTTCTTTTCTTCTGCCTATATGGGGAGGGGGTGTGCCTTTCCTCCAATCAGCTGTCTCACAGTGTATGGCAAGAATCCACACCCACAGGTGAATCAGGAAGAGAAAATTCTAAGAGGATGTGCACTTTCTAAACAGTATATAAAGCTGAAGACTGCAGATATACATGTAAAACTTTTGTAGGGAGATTTCTTTCATCTCTGTGTATCATCTAAGGCTGTTCAATTCACTGGGTGTATGCAAGTGTTTACATCCACTTTAATGCTCCAAAAATTAGTGTCATGGGTGCACCCTCTACTAATGTTCATTTGTAAAGCCTCATGGACACAGAACATTTTGCAAACTCTCCTAAAAGCCTTTCCTCCTGGCAGCAGCGTTTTGGCAGAAAAAACTACTGATGCTTGTAAAAGTGTGTAACGTATTAAGGTGCATTTACAGGAATCAAGCACTTGGGTGTTAATTTCATTGGACAGAATAATTCTTTCCTGGTGCATCATGGTAGCATACATATGGATTGTGACTCCGCCCCCACAACCTTATAGGACTGGTTAACTATAAATCAAAGACAGACCCGGCTCACAGCATTCTCCTTTTTTTCCTCACCTGATCAAGACTGGAGTCGCGAGGTATCTCTTACCGCTTGTCGCCCCAGCCAGGTTCAGCCTCTCCTGGGTGGAAGTCCTTCCTGTACAGCCTCTAAACAGAGCTACATGGTTGGAGCCCCATTCTGGTGGTCTGGGGGGGCATATTTCAGCCTATCCTGGGCGGAAGTCCTTCCTGTACAGCCTCTAAATGAGCTATATGGTTGGAGCCCCATTCCGGTTGTGCAGGCTTCTCAAAGAAAGCTTTAAACAAGCTTTGACGGAAGTGACAGTGTTTCCTTTTGCTTTCCATATGCTTTTTACTTCTTTTCTCTGTGTTATGGGCGTTTGCCATTTCCAAGATGGCTGCAGCAGTGCAAGTACACTCTGAGCATGAGAGGCAGGAAGTGATGCGGCCTGTGTTTGCTGGCTAGAGCTTTTCCAGGATGGTGATCGGATTATGCTCAGGCACTGATATCATCGCTAATGGTAAATGTGAGTTCTAAATGGTTTTATGGCGTTTGTGGGCAACAAATGGTGGAGCTCTCTATTCATGCTTGCTGGATGCTTATGTGGTCATTGTTTGCAGGTATGTTTTCCCTTTTTATGGCATTCACCTGTGTTTTTCCTATCTCCTTCTCAGTGTTCCTCTAGGATCATTGTGCTCTTTATGGCATTCACCTGGGCTCTTCCTATCCCCTTTTCTATGCTTTCTCTGGGATCACTGTGTTGGGCTCAGTTTCCACTAGTGCGACTTGTCACTGCAAAGTCACATGTCAAGCTGTACCCCATGATTTCCAATGAGTACCGTTCATATCTGTGTTCATAGACCTTAAGAATACACAGGCATTGCTTCAAGTCGCATCAAATTGCAGCAAAATCTTTCGACTTTCAGGTCACAATAGTGGAGACTTAGCTTATGGTGTATTTCATTTCAGTCTGCCGCTTTGCTCTGTTTCTATGGGAAACACTGTGCAGCCAGACCACCCATTGCTTTTAAGGTATAAGGATTAGGTAAGTAGTGAAGATTGGGAAAAAGAGAGCCAATAGCTATAGTCCTGTAAGGACTACAAGATGGAGGGAGCCTTCTGACGGTCAAGACAAAGTCACCATCTAAGAACAGACATCGAGGCAATGTTGATTAAGCTCCTCATCTCACCCCTCATTATCATTGCTCCCCGTTTACAAACATCACAAGTTACCAGCCCTAATAGTCGCTGCATTTGTTGTGGAAGGTCATTGCCTGCCAAGCTAGTATGTCAAATCTGCCTGTAGCAAGCACTATATAGCCCTGCAGGGACCTCAAGGTGAAGAGAGCCTGCTAAAAGCCAGAACAGTCACCATTCAAAGCGCAGACATACAGGCAACATTGATCAATGTCATCTTCTCACCTCATATTGTTTGCTCCTCGTTTACGAACACCACAGAATACCAGCCCTAATGGTTGCTGCATTCGTGGTGGAAAGTCATTGCTTGACAAGCTACAGTGCATAAATTGCCTAGCACTTCCAACCAGAACCAGTAGGTGGTGTCCAAATAGGAAAGCTTGTACAAGCTTTGAAGATCGCCCAATAGAGACTTTTTGCAAGGACAGCTAAGGACGCAATTGCCTGGGATGAAGTGGAGGAAACTCTCCACAAGGTTAGAAAGTACTAATTTCCTTCACTGAACTGGAAGAGTTAATCCAGGAAGAATTGAAGGCGTCAGAGAAAAATGCCCTTATAAATAGGCTGACAAAACTGTATACCCTGAAAAAGCTAGACCTCAACCTGCTGCAGTCTTCTCCGATGATGGATGCATCATGAATGTAGCTGGCAAGACATGGCACATTCAAGGAGGCTCTAGTCCGAAAATTAGATCTAGATCTGAAGTGCTCCTTCATACTGTAGCATCTGCAGGTGCTGGCACACCAGCAATAACCAGCCCATGTGCTGAATGAGTCTTAATGGGAGTGGTTTCATAATTGTCAACCAGCTTCTGTACCTGCAGGACTCTAAAGAAAGTGACATCCCTTTAGATGCGATTCCCTTTTGGCAGTATGTCATCAAAAATGTCATTTTTATTGCGGTGGATGCCAAAGAATCTGACTTTTATCTTGGTGCAGACTTCTGGGAAATTATGTTTAGGGGGGTGTTCTGTACACATTCTGTGTGCAGAGCACCTCCAGATGGTCATGTTTCATTGCATTTTACAGAAAACTGCAGCTCTGAAAAAAAAAAAAGTGGTGTAACCCTTTAAATAAGCCCGTCTGGAAGAAGTGAAGAGACAAGGTGGTAACAGCTTTGTAAGAGCTGAAAATGGCAGCATACTCTGTGGTGGATGTGTCAGACATTAACTGATGTTTTTCAAGAGCGGTGTTCCCCGCGGTCACGGCAAGGAGTGCATTATGGCTGGAGCCATGATTGATGGATCCCGACAAAAAAAAAATGGTGCAAGACACCAGAACACAGATCCAATTTATTTGGGAGTAGACCGGATACAACCACCTCAAGGGTGACCATTAGCAGGTCAGGGCGAATATCATCTGACAAAAAACAGAAAATTCAAAAGGTCCAGCATACAGGTGGCGACTCCCAAGTAGACACCAGGAGGCAAAATCCTACGGAAAAAGATTAGTAAACGAACTGGAGAAGTACCCAATCTTCATTATTGAAGCCTTAAAGCTCTAAGACTCCTGTCTTAGGAGAACAGCGGAAGTCCCTTTTAAGGGTGCACTAATCCAGGGGGTGCCTGTGCAAAGCTTTACGCACACACCTGGAGGGATAACCTTCAGGATCAGTGGGCCATATCAGCTATATTGGTGTGACATTGGAGGAAGTTTAAGGGAGGTCTGCCTTTCTGGAACAATAATTTTTATTGAAAAAGTATAACATGACAAACTCACCCATGCAGGGGCATAATTCAATGAGCATACCGATCATATAACATTGACAGGTGGGAAGTCCACCTTTCAATCTCTTCCAGTCAGCCAGGCTACCAGAGTTGATGAGAAAGTAAAAAATTCTGTTCCAGTTTGTAGCTGGATAAAAAAAAAAAAAGAGCAATCGTGAAGGTTCTAGTTATCCAGAGGAGATGAGGATTCGGTTCACCTCTGTTCCTAGCAAAAATAAAAAATGAAAACCAGGTAATCTGTGCCCAGTGCTAAAGTTTAAAAAAAATTGACAAGCAGCACAGGAAGTTAGAGTTGTGCAAGATGGAAAACCTCCAATTAAATTATATTATTCATAAATCTGGGAGACTGGATTCTCCTGTAGGTTTATCAGACACCTACTTGTCCCAATTCATCCTCAATTTCTCTACCAGTTGAGTTAGTCCCCTTCGGTCTATACATCTCTCCCAGAGCATTCACAAAGGTCTTACTGTCTGCAATAGCAACAGGAAAAATTCAGTAGAACTTACACAAGGGAATTTCCATCCTCTGATAGAGAAAGCCAAAGGTACTTTGGGAGTGAAGTCTCTTCCAGCAGAACAGTGCCGGAGTATCCTTAGCTCTTCGTAACTGACCAATTATTCTCAGATGGAACTTTATCACATCAGACCCCAGCTAGAAAGGTTGGGGGACTCATTTCAAAGACCAGGCTGCTTAAGGTCATGGGATGTTAAGCTTATGAGGAATAGTATTGAATTTCTTGAACCGAGTAGTGTTCAAAGCACTTCTGTCATTCACTCCTTTTAGCAAGAGGAGCAAGATTTGTACTGTGCCTAGGCAGCAGTGGAAGGGTAGAATTCTTAGGCTGTCAGTGGAGCATCCTGTATCAATATTTGCAAATGTACCATTTTGGCTTAGGAGGCTCTAGTATCTCTCTCTCCTACTCTTAAGCATTGAATCACCACTGCCCCTTCCAGTGATGACGGATTCACACTCTCATGGACAGTTTTGCCATCCAGCTCCAAGAGACTACTTTTGATGGCATGGAAGTTGAGTGGCAGTGGCTACCAAGTCAAGTATGCTCAGTGTAGGTAGTGCCTACCTTGTGTCAAACCAGAGAGGTCTTCATGAATAAGATTTACCTAAGAATATGGGAAAATGATGCAGATCTCAAGCAGCAAAAGCCTGGAGTCCTTTAACACCTAAACCAGACAAGGTTCCACAGTTCTTACAACTGGGGCTAAACAGGGGCCTAAGTTCAAATATGTTTAAAGCTCAAAGTTCAGCTTTGTCTGCACTTGCAGGGGTTTAAGGAGTCCTTAACGCTTAGTGATGCAATTCTTAAAAGGCTTGCATGAAGTTATAGGCCTCCCAGGAAACCAATGTTCCCTATGTGGAACTTGCTTATGGTCCCCATTTCTATCAAAGACTCCTTTCTATCCTACAGAATTGACTACACTCTGAAAACCCTAAGGCTCGATTCACACAGGGGCAACACGACTTCAGCGCGACTTCAGCGCGACTTTAGCAAATTACAACGCGACTTGAAGTCACCTCCATGACAGGCGACTTCGGCTGTGGCCAATCACAGGACAATCAGCTCTCTGGGAGGGAGGGGTTTTCCCTGCAAAGTCGCTTGACTTTACAGAGAGATCCGACTTGGAGGCGACTTCCATTGATTTCTATGGTACAGGTCGCCTACCAAGTCGGATCCAAGTAGTACAGGGAGTACGCTCTGAAGTCGGAGCGACTTCAGTAGTGTCTATTAAGACGCTCCCATTCACTCCCATTGAATCTCTTTCTGGGGCGACTTGGGGCGACTTGAGGGCGTACAAGTCGGATCCCAAGTCGCCCCAGTGTGAACCGACCCTAAAGACCGTATTTCTGGTTGCTACAACCTTGTGAAGGAGGATGTCAGAACTGCAGGCTTTGCACTCAAGGAGCCTCACTTAACATTATACCCGGACAGAACAGAATAGTCCTAAAACCCCAGACTGCTTTTATCCATGGGGTGTCTTTCTCCTTCCAATTTAACCAGGAAGTCAATTTCCCGTCTTTCTTGGTTGAGTGGAGGAACCTCATCCCCTGTAGGTTGAGCTAACACTGGTGACCTGCTTGGCAGCTACCCTTTCATTCAGGAAAGCTGAAATATGTACTTGGTTCCAGCATGGCTTAAGGCAGGGTCAGTCAGCATCAACACGTTCAGTCACCTCCTAGATTGTTAAGACAATTAAAAGAGCCTACTCTTCAAGGCCTTTCTGTTTTGGGGGTCTTAAGAGCACATTTAACTAGGGCAGTGCCAGCTCTGTGGACAGCTCAGCGCTGAGTGTCTCCTGAGGTTATTTGCAAGTCAGCGATATGGTCCTCCCAGGACACCTTCATTACACTTTTATAGGTGAACCCGGCTCGCGATGAGGATTACAAAATTTTTCTTGCACCCTCCCGTATGGCGAGTTAGTCCCCATATGTATGCTGCCATGATGCACCAGGAAAACGGAAAATTGTATACTTACCTTTCCGTAATTTTCCTTTCCTGGTGCATCTTCATGGCAGCATACAGATTGCCCACCCAAATGGTGAGAGTTACAGAGAATGCTGTGAGCCGGGTCTGTCTTTGATTTATAGTTAACCAGTCCTATCAGGTTGTGGGGGCGGAGTCACAACCCATATGTATGCTGCCAGGAAGATGCACCAGGAAAGGAAAATTACGGAAAGGGGAGGGGAGTATAAAATTTTCCGTTTTGTTGTGGCCACTGAAACGAATTAACGTTCAATCACGAAACGCGCCTAGCATTAACAAGCATTTAGACGCGTTTACAAGTGTCAAGCATTTTTCTGACAAAACTCTGCTGCTCCTGGAAGCACTGGTGGGTTTTTTTCTGCCTCTAAAAGCCGCTGCTACTAAATGCTGCTAAAAGCATCCATGTGCATGGACACATAGGATAACATGCAGGGGGAGAGAAGAAACCGCCTGACACCCTTAGAATCAGCTGCAAAAATGCCCAGTAGCATGAGGCCTAAAAGCAGAAACGTGATATAAAATTGTTAAAGCATAACTCCACTTGTTGAGAAAAAAAAAAAACATTCCCCTCTGGGTGATCTATGTACATTGCAAGGATAACAACCTTTGTTGCAGACTCCTACCTTTTGTTATTCTGAAGAAATCCATGTGTGTTTGTCTGTGCCTGTGGGCTGAATGGGTCTAATGGGAGTGGTTTCATAATTATCAGTTAGCTGTGGCAGCTGCAGGGCACTAAGGAGGAAATCTGCTGGGCCCACATGCCTTTAGATGTGATCCTATTGGGAATATCGCACCAAAAATGACTTATTTGTTGCAGGGGATGCCTGAAATCTGACTTTAATCCAAGGCAGACTTCGGGGAAAATCAGTGAGCCAATCACACAAGCAGGAAATTATGTTTCTGGGGAGTGGTCAGTACACATTCTGTGTACAGAACAACATCATGTTGCCATATTGCACTACATTTATAGAAAATACAGCGGCTGCAGATTAAATAAGGAAAGGTAATTTTGAATAACATTCAATTACAATATGACTTGTGTCACAATTGTACACGCTATATTATTTTTTCTTTATTTGCTATTTTTTCCCCACGAAAGTGGAGTTACCCTTTAAGGTAAGCTGATTTTAGCATAGTTGCAAGGCTTCTTGAATAGTATTCACTGCTCATCAACATTTTTTTCTATGCTTTTACATGTAGATTTTCAGGCAGCACATTCTCATCTTTGTCATTATTACAAAATACCCAAGAGAAGCACGGTTTCAGAAATACTCACATTTTCCAATCCATCCTGCTCCAACCTGTAAAGAGACATGTTGACAGTTTAAATCTGCTTCATCTCTAACCCTTTTTTACAACACAACTCATGTAATAAGGATTTGCAACTTATTCCCCGTAATAGAACACAGAGATAGAAACAGGATTGCCAATACTGGGAGGTTGTGTTAGGCACAAAATAAACCAAGCTTATATTTTCAGTGCATGTTCCCTTGATCTTCACATGTCTTTTCCTACGACTCAAAACCATATGAGATAAGGCTAATTTTAAAGTGGAATTTTTAGTACCAAGGTTAAATCAGCTTTGAATCCTCTTCCAACTCCTATACTAATCTCTAGAAGGCAGATGCGTATACTTACCTATTCTCAGGGTGCTCCAGTCCTAGCATATGATCCGCTCCCAGCTTCAGGGGAGAGCGACAGCCAACGGATGCCCTATTGAAAGCCTATGGGTGATGTCACCCCTCAGGCATTTCTAACTGTTGTTGCCGCTCTCTTCTCCCCTGAACCCAGACCCTGGGAAAATCATGTAACCAGACCAGATTGTCCTCACAATAGGTAAGCATCTTTCCATCTACTAGGTAGTCAGTACAGGAGTTAGAAGAGGGTGGGAGAATTTTAAAACTTAGCTAGCTCTAGCCTTGAATTCCACTTTAATGGGTTACTATGCCGATTTTCTGGACATTCGAGTCAAAAACAGTGATTTATGGAATGATAATTTACAACATTGTTCATTGCTACAGAATATATATATGTTTGGGTGGCAAAAGGGGGTCTACTCAATTTGATGGGTGATCATAAAGTTATGGGTGATTTAGCTATAAAATGTTTATTTCGAGGAGGCACAAGCTTGCCTTCCTCAGGTTTTTGCTATATTCTAAATTACTACTTTTTCACACCTGACACTATAGTTATAGATATATATCTATAACTATAGTGTCAGGTGTGAAAAAGTAGCAATTTAGAAAATAGCAAAAACCTGAGGAAGGCAAGCTTGTGCCTCCTCGAAATAAACATTTTATAGCTAAATCACCCATAACTTTATGATCACCCACCGAATTGAGTAGACCCCCTTTTGCCACCCAAACAGCCCTGACCCATTGCAGAATGGACTCTTTTAGACCTCTCTGAAGGTATGCTGGGGTATCTGGCACCAAGCCCACAGTAGCAGATTCTTTAATTACTGTAAGTTGCAAGGTGGGGACTAGTTTTTCCAGCATATCCAACAGATGCTCAATCGGATTTAGATCTGGAGAATTTGGAGGCCAAGTTAATACCTCAAATTCATTGTTATATTTCTAAAACCATTCTTAAACTATTTTTGCAATGTGGCAGGATGCATTATTCTGCTGAAAGAGGCCACTGCCATCGGGGAATACCATTTCAATGAAGGGGTGTACTTGGTCAACAACCAGGTTTAAGTAGGTGGTACAGCTCACAGTAAAAATCCACATGATGGAAGGACTCAAGTTTTCCCAGCAGAACATTGGCCAAAGCATTACACTGCCTTCTTCCCACACTGCATCCTGGTGCAAACTCGCATACACAGTTAGGTCCATATATATTTGAACACAGGCACAAGTTTAGTTTTTTTCAGGTATTTACCATAACATTTAAGCTATAGTTATATAATGGATATGGGCTGAAAGTGCACACTCTGGTTTAATTTGAGGGTATATACATCCAAAAACAGAGAAAGGGTTTAGGAATTACCACTCTTAATTATAGCGATCTCCCTTTAAGGGGCCAAAAGTAATTGGACAATTGAATCAAAAGCGGTTTCATGGCCAGGTGTGGGCTACTCCATTATTTCTTCATCAATTAAGCAGGTAAAGGGTCTGGAGTTGATTAAGTGTGATTTGCATTTGGAATCTATTGCCGTGAACCTAAATCATGCATTCAAAGAAAAACTGTCCATGCAAGTGAAACAGGCCATTGTAAGGCTTCAAAAACTAAACAAATCCAAAGAGAGCAGCAACATTAGGAGTGGCCAAATCAACAGTTTGGTACATTCTGAGGAAAGAAAAACGCACTGGTGAACTCAGCAACATAACAAGGCCTGGACGTCCACGGAAGACAACAGTGGTGGATGATCACAGGATCCTCTCTATGGTAAAGAAAAACCCATTCGCAACATCCAGACAAGTGAAGGACACTCTCTCCAGGAGGTGGGCATATCATTGTCAAGGGGTTCACCACAAGGTGCAAACCATTCATGAGCCTGAAGAATTAAAAAAGTCAGATTAGACTTTGCCAAAAAAACAAATCTAAAAAAGCCAGACCAGTTCTGGAAAAGCATTCTGTGGACGGATGAAACGAAGATTAATTTGTACCAGAATGACGGGAAGAAAAAAAGTGTGGAGAAGGCTTAGAACAGCTCACGATCAAAAGCACACGTCATCTGTAAAGCATGGTGGGGGCAGTGGGATGGCATGGGCATGCATGGCTTCCAGTGGCACTGGGCCATTGGTGTTTATTGATTATGTGAAGAAGCAGCCAGGTGAATTCTGCAGTGTTTAAACATATAATGTCATCCCAGATTCAGCCAAATGCAGCAAAGTCGATTGGACGGCACTTCACAGTACAGATGGACAATGATCCAAAACACACTGCAAAAGCAAACCAGGAGCTTTTGAAGGAAAAGAAGTGGAATATTCTGCCATGCCCGAGTCAATCACCTGATCTCAACCCAATTGAGCATGCATTTCCCTTGCTGAAGGCAAAACTAAAGGACCACAAACAACTGAAGACAGCTGCAGTTAGAGCCCGGCAAAGCATCAGAAAGGAGGAAAAACAATCTTTGGTAATGTCCATGGGTTCCAGACTTCAGGCAGTCATTGCCAGGAAAGGATTCTCCCCAAAATATTAAAAATGAACATTTTGTTTATGAATATATTCATTTGTCCAATTACATTTGAGCCCCTGAAAATGGGATGGGCTATGTATATAAAAATGGTTGCAATTCCTAAAATTTGTACTTGATATTGCTGTTAAACCCCTTTAATTAAAGCTAAAAGTCTGCACTTTATTTTAATTTTATTCTGGTGGCATACAGAGCCAAACGTATGAAAATTGTGCCTGTGTTCAGATATATGGACCCAAGTGTGTGTGTGTGTGTGTGTGTGTGTGTGTGTGTGTGTATGTGTGTGTATGTGTGTGTATGTGTGTGTATATGTGTGTGTATGTGTGTGTATATGTGTGTGTGTATATGTGTATATGTGTGTGTATATGTGTGTGTATATGTGTGTGTATATGTGTGTGTATATGTGTGTGTATATGTGTGTATATGTGTGTGTATGTATATATATATATATATATATATATATATATATATATATGACACTTTGCTACAATGTAAAAGTAGTGATGTACAGACTGTACAACAGTGTAAGCTTTCTTGAAACCTCAAAATAACTCAACACAGCCATTAAAGTCTAAACTGCTGGCAACAAAAGTGAGTACACTCCTAAGTGAAAATGTCCAAATTGGGCTCAAAATGTCAAGATTTTGTGTGGCCACCATTTTTTTCCAGCACTGCCTTAACCCTCGTGGGCATGGAGATCACCAGAGCTTCCCAGATTGCCACTGGAGTCCTCTTCCACTCCTCTATGACAACCATCACGGATCTGGTGGATGTCAGAGACCTTGCGCTCCTCCACCTTCCGTTTGAGGATGCCCCACAGATGCTCAATAGGGTTTAGGTCTGGAGACCTGCTTGGCCAGTCCATCACCTTTACCCTCAGCTTCTTTAGCAAGGCAGTGGTCGTCTTGGAGTTGTGTTATGGGTCGTTATGTTGGAATACTGCCCTGCGGCCCTGTCTATGAAGGCAGGGGATCATGCTCTGCTTCAGTATGTCACAGTACATGTTGGCATTCATGGTTCCCTCAATAAACTGTAGCTCCCCAGTGCAGGCAGCACTCATGAAGCCCCAGACCATGACACTCCCACCACCATGCTTGACTGTAGGCAAGACACACTTCCAGCAATCCATGACCTTAGTCTGCTTGTCTTCAGCAAACTGTTTGCAGGCTTTCTTGTGCATCATCTTCCTTCTGGGATGACAGCCATGCAGACCAATTTAATGCAGTGTGCGGCGTATGGTCTGAGCACTGACAGGCTGACCCCCCCCACCACTTCAACCTCCGCAGCAATGCTGGCAGCACTCATATGTCTATTTTCCAAAGACAACCTCTGGATAGCACGTGCACTCAACTCCTTTAGTCGACCATGGCGAGGCCTGTTCTGAGTGGAACCTGTCCTGTTAAACCGCTGTATGGTCTTGGTCACCGTGCTGCAGCTCAGTTTCAGGGTCTTGCCAATTTTCTTATAGCCTAGGCCATCTTTATGTAGAGCAACAATTCTTTTTTTCAGATACGCAGAGAGTTCTTTGCCATGAGGCGCCATATTAAACTTCCATTGAGCAGTATGAGCGAGTTAGAGTGATAACACCAAATTTAACACACCTGCTGCCCATTCAACCCGGAGACCTTGTAACACCAATGAGTCACATCACACCGGGGATGGAAAATGGCTAATTGGGCCCAATTTGGACATTTTCATTTAGGGGTGTACTCACTTTTGTTGCCAGTGGTTTAGACATTAATGGCTGTGTGTTGAGTTATTTTGAGGTGACAGCAAATTTACACTGTTATACAAGCTGTACACTCACTACTTTACATTGTAGCAAAGTGTAATTTCTTTAGTGTTGTCACATGAAAAGATATAATAAAATATTTACAAACATTTGAGGGGTGTACTCACTTTTGTGATATACCGTACATACATACACACACACACACACACACACACACAGTTGTGCTCATCAGTTTATATACCCTGGCAGAATTTATGATTACTTGGCCATTTTTCAGAGAATATGAAAAACACAAAAACTTTTTTCACTCATGGCTAGTGTTTAGCTGAAGCCATTTATTATCAATCAACTGTTTACTCTTTTTAAATCATGACAACAGAAACTGCCCAAATGACCCTGATGAAAAGTTTACATACCCCAGTTCTTAATACCGTGTATTCCCCTCTTTAACATCAATGACAGCTTGAAGTCTTTTGCTGTTTGTGGATGAGGCTCTTAATCTTCTCAGATGGTAAATCTGTCCATTCCTCTTGGCAAAAAGCCTCCAGTTCCTGTAAATTCTTGGGCTGTCTTGCATGAACTGCACGTTTGAGATCTCCCCAGAGTGGCTCAATGATATTGAGGTCAGGAGACGGAGATGGCCACTCCAGAACCTTCACTTTATTCTGCTGTAGCCAATGACAGGTCGACTTGGCCTTGTGTTTTGGATGATTGTCATGTTGGCATGTCCAAGTACGACCAATGCACAGCTTCCTGGCTGATGAATGCAAAACATTCCTCCAGTATTTTTTGCTAACATACTGCATTCATCTTGCCATCAATTTTGACCAAATTTCCTGTGCCTTTGTAGCTCATACATCCCCAAAACATCAGCGATCCACCTGCATGTTTCACAGTAGGAATGGTGTACCTTTCATCATAGGCATGATATCCTCGCCAAATGAAGCGTTTAATGGTTGAGACCAAAAAGCTCAATTTTGGCCTCATAACTCCAAATGACTTTGTGCCAGAAGGTTTGAGGTTTGTCTTGTGCGGTTTGGCGTATTGTAAAGGGGATACTTTGTGGCATTTGCGTAGTAATGGCTTTCTTCTGGCAACTCGACCATGCAGCCCATCTTCCTTCAAGTGCCTCCTCATTGTGCATCTTGAAACAGCCATACAACATACAGAGAGTCCTGTATTTCACCTGAAGTAATTTGCGGGTTTTTCTTTGCATCCCGAACAATTTTCCTAGCAGTTGTAGCTGAAATTTTAGTTGGCCTACCTGACCGTGGTTTGGTTTCAAACAGAGCCCCTTATTTTCCACTTCTTGATTAGAGTTTGAACACTGCTGATTGGCATTCTCAATTCCTTGGATATCTTTATATCCCTTTCCCGTTTTATACAGTTCAACTACCTTTTCCCGCAGCTCCTTTGACAATTCTTTCCCCTCAGAATCCAGAAACGTCAGTGCAGCACTGGATGAAAGATGCAAGGGTCTGTCAGGAGTCCAGAAACTCATTGGCCTTTTATACACACACACTAATTACAAGCAAACAGATCACAGGTTAGAATGGTTACCTTTAAGGGCACTTTCACACTGCCAGCATCTGGGCATCGACGGTAAAGCGCCGCTATTTTTAGCGGCACTTTACCGTTGTTTTTGTAGCGTTTTTCGGTCGCTAGCGGGGCACTTTTAAACCCCGCTAACGGCTTTAAAAGGGTCAAATCCACCGGCAAAACACCGCTGACCATTGATTTCAATGGGCAGGGGAGCTTTAGGAGCGGTGTATTCACCGCCCCTACAGCGCTGCAAAGAATCTGCTTGCAGGACTTTTTTTGACGTCCTGCCAGCACAGCGCCCCAGTGTGAAAGCCCTCGGGCTTTCACACTGGGATTGCAGCTGAGGCTTTTTTCATGTGCTTTACAGGCGCTATTTTTAGGGCTAACGCACCTGAAAAAACCTCCAGTGTGAAAGGGGTCCAATAGCCATTCAAACCCCTTTTGTGTCAACGTCTGTGAATGTTATCAGGCCAAAATCACCTGGGTATGTAAACTTTTGATCAGGGTCATTTGGATAGTTTCTGTTGTCATTATGATTTAAAAAGAGTAAACACAGTTGATTGATAATAAATGGCTTCAGCCAAACACTAACCATGAGTGAAAGAAAAGTTTTTGTGTTATCCTTTAAATTCTCTGAAAAACGGCCAAGAAAGCATAAGTTCTGCCAGGGTATGTAAACTTATGAGCACAACTGTGCATAAAATAAATATTGTGTAATATTGCCAGTACACATTCAAAGTCTGCTCAATTATTGTTCATTTTAATAGAGCAAAAACACAGAATAATGCATAGCTTTTCTTAAATTTCCAAAATACAAAAAATAATTGGTCTCTTGACAACTGAAGAAATTCTCACCTCGAACAAACTACCATTTTCCTGACAGCTTTCATGACAGAGCCACAACACCAGAGGAGCCACATACTCCGGCTTTAGAGCATCCACAAGATCTAAAATTAAACCAGACAGGCATGCTGAGTGCAAAAAATATGTTCTCATTCATGTCATACTAGGTTGCAATTGTCTAGCATGTCGATGTTTTGTGCCATTGTTTTACAATCTAGCCCAAGGCTTAAGTGGTACTGAAACAGATTTTATGAAAAACAAAGTAAAGATTGCTACAACCAGACAGAGAGCACCCAAGTCTATTTAAAATGTCATATGGAAATACATGGTTTCTAAAATATTATCAGCAATTGCCCATTACATAAGAGAATGTGACATCAGTAAGGATGCACTATTTTCCATCTATTGGGTTTAACACTAAGCCTGGTGCATCAATGGTTTGTTTTCTGAATTTAGCTCTTGTGCTTTAATTTAGGACTGCTATTCTACGATGCAAAGCAACGGGTTGGCAAAGGCAGCTAGACAAGGCTCAGAAGATGGTCAGTAAGAGCTTGGAAGCCTCTCAAACTCATGCACCTGAAAGCATGCAGCATTTGGCCCTATTATTCTCTGGGGCTAGAACAGCAAAACCTTCCAAGCTGACTTTCATCTCATTTGTATGAATCAAAAATAAAAAAAATACAAAAAGTATGGTCATAGTCAGGAAGCAATTGCTACAAAGATTTCTCAATAGGACCTAGGATATGACATATGTGGAAAAGTCTTTTGAAGCACAGAAAGACACATTTCAAATTGATATGCAGTCTCTTTTCATCTCAAGTCTTCATCACATTCTGCACCTTTCACTGGAAAATGAGTGGATTTATTTTTTGTTGTTTTTTTGAACAGGACCTGGAAATTGTGTTCCTGACATCCTTATTTTTTTCTACACATGTATGGGCTAGTTTGTATATCATGCTGGTTATTAAATTGCAAGAATGTGTACGCGAGTGAGCATTGTCCGTCTTGTTGGAAAAAAAATATGAATTTAAGAGTGTCAATTGCAGCAGATAGATAGATTTCTGGTGTACAACAGGTCTTTACTTCCTGTGTTTCTCCTAAAATCAGGTACTGATGTTTCAAGTGTATATTGGCATATTTCAGGACACCGTCTCTACCCCCCCCCCCCCCCCCCTTTGCCTTAGTCTTGTTCAGTAAAAAGAAAATGATATACCAATCGTATAGGTATCTATGTGCACATTACCATTTTAAATATTAGGTTCATATATGCCCGAGAATGTCTAAATCAATTAAATAGCCTGTCAAAAAAAAAAAAAGTATAATGACACCAATTTTCAAAAAAAAGGAAAGAAAGAAAAAGAAAAAGAAGAAATTAAAAAATATAGGAAAAGAAAAGAAAGAAAGAGCAGTAGGCACATTGGGGTTGATTTACTAAAGGCAAATAGACCTTGCACTCTATAAGTGCAGTTGCATACATATCCAAAAAAAATAATAATAATTATATATATATATATATATACACATATATATATATATACACACACATATATATATACACATACATATATACATACACACATACATACACACACACACACTATAAACTAATTTATTCATCAGTTTAGGCCGATATATATTCTACATATTTTTGGTAAAAAAATAAAAAAAATCGTAATGGGCATATATTGATTGGTTTGCGCAAAAGTTATCGTGTCTACAAACTAGGGGATCGATTTAGGGACTTTTTTTTTTTATTGTTTTTACTGGTAATGGCGACGATCTGCGATTTGCAGCGGGACTGACATTGCGGCGGACAAATCTGACTCCAAATTACACTTTTTGGGGACCAGTGACATTATTACATTGATCAGCGCTATAAAAATGATCAATGTAAAAATTACACTGTCAGGGAAGGGGTTAACACTAGGGGGCAATCAAGGGGCTAACTGTGTTCCCTCATCGTGTTCTAACCTTGGGGGGGGGGGGCTTACTGAAACATGACCACTGGGAGCAGCAGATCCCTGTCATAGCACTAGGCAGAACGAGGAAATGCCTTGTTTTCGTAAAAGCAGGATAGCGCGCCCACTATCCTGTTTTTATGAACTAATGTACGGGTACATCGGTTTGCGCAGGGGTGCCATTCTGCCAACATATAGTCAGTGTGAGCCAGTTGACAAGTGGTTAATTATATTTCTGTTTATAGTTTGTACTGTTAGGGTAATATGATCAAACTCTTATCTGATTTTGCATAGTATATATTCTGTGTGAATTTACAATAAAAAAAGTTGAGTTTCAGTATGCACTTAAGCTAGTGTTGTTTAGTATCTTGGGCAATAATAAGCTATAATACTTGGTTCCAGACTGGAGGAAGCTATATCTTGACAGAGGCACCCAAGCTGGGTGCTAGACGGTTCTGTCATAGAAGTAAACAGAGCTTCTGCTTGTTTACCAAGCTCTGGAGCAACTGGTCTTTTGTCAGTTGTTAGAGATGGTGGAGGTAGTATTGTAATGGGTGTAGGGAATGTTTTCTTAGCACAAATTATGTCTCATACTAACCGAGCAGCATCATTGGAATGACACAGGACACCCGAGTGTTGCTGCTGATCTACACGGATCTTATGAACTTCAATTCAAGCTTTGTAGTAACCCTTACTAGCTTTTGATGCACTGCCAATGGACAGCAAGATTATAGTAGGCAGGGCTCTGACGTCAGATCCTTCGTAACCTAGTGAAACTAGTTTCAGAGAGGTACAGTAAGGATATTTTTCTGGCTAACAAGACAACACCTGGAATCTTTGGCGGTCTGCTCCAAGGTAGAACATGGCCTTTACTTTAAAAGTTTAAAATGGGTGGCAATGACAAGTTTTTTAATTTTGTATTCAAACACTGGAAAACAAACAACTTTTTAATCAGTTCAAATTAATAATTTCCTTCTAGTATTCTTTATGCCACACACATTATTATTCTTTGCAAACACTAAGAACACGTCACAAGTCCTAGATCCAATGATTCAAAAAATACATCACTGGGTATGGCTTCCTACCAGTGTATAAAACACAATTTGGAGGCTTTAATGAATTTTCATAGCAGAAACAGTTAGCAGCTTCCTGTTTTTCAGAATACAAATCCTGGCAAAGCAGGCACATATCTATTCTTGTCAGACAGAGGCTGAAATAAGCAATGTGAGCTCCATATCTACTTTCACTCATCCTGCGCTGCTTAAAGATTTAGCTTGCCTTTGCTGGAGCTCATCTGTAGAGGTGTTTGTTTAAATATTTAGAGCCAAGCTGGTGCCTCCTGCTCCTACTATCTAGGTCACAAACTCTTGTCTTCAGAAAAACATTCAAAACTTGACTGGACACATTGCAGGCTCTTTCCATGTCTGTTTAGATCCCCCCCCCCCCCCCCCCCCCCGCCAGTTATGTTCACTCTACTGACCCATTTCCCTTCAGGAAACTGCTCTGCCATTATAATGATGCAAATAGTTAAGAAGGTTTTCAAGGAAAGCTAGGAGGAAACTTGATACTGTAAATTTAGTCACATCGAACAATTATAAGTTTAAATTTTTTTGTCTCTATTCTTCAAGTGGTTCCCTGTATGGTTAACAAGCTTAGAGCATATTATCTACTTTATAGTTGTTAGTGCTCCCAATCACTTAGAATATCTTAAAAATATTTACAAAATTGCTGCCTACTTTTTATTTACTTCCCTTGCTACCTACCTAGCCTTCCTCTTCTATATAATATTACACCCTTCATGACGAAGGTAAAACAAATCCTAATGCCTGAACACAATTTTGCAGACATGTACTGTACAAGTATACATATCATTGCAACTACGTAGTGTATCCAGGTGACTTGTATACAATTGTTCTCCTCTAGCAAAAAGGAAAAAAAAAAAGTCCCACTTTTCTAAGATCGCATATATGTGTACAGTTAGCAGGAAGGGGTTAAAGCAGTAGTAAAGGCAGAAGGTTTATCTTAAAGAGGAGTTCCACCCGAGGTCCAGTCAAAAAAAATAAATAAATAATAAAAGTCAACAGCTACAAATACTGCAGCTGCTGACTTTTAATTGGACACTTACTTGTCCCAGGGTCCAGTGATGCAGGGGATCGAAGCCCTGCTCGTCTCCCCCTCCCCCCCGCACCGTGATTGGCCGCCCAGTCACCTGGGACCTGTAATGGGTCCCAGATGATTGACAGGAGGGAGGGAGCAGAGCTGAGCCCTTCCTGTGCCGAGTGGGAAGTGATGTCACCAGCCCAGGCACTGGAAGAGGCAGACTACGAGGGACCCCCTAGCAACAGGCATTTAGAGGTAAGTAAAAAAAAAATATATATCCAAATGTTTTTTTGTATTTTTTTTTTTAGGATTTTTCATGTGTTTTTTTTTTTTTGGGTGGAACCCCACTTTAATGCATTCTATGCATTAGGATAAAAAGCCCTCTGTGTGCAGCAGCCCTAATACTTACCTGAGCCCATCTAGATCCAGCGATGCTGCAGGAGCGTCTCGGCTGCCCGGGACTCCTCCCCTCATTGGCTGAGACAGCAGCGCGGGCCATTGGCTGCCGCTGCTGTCAAAGTCAGTCAGCCAATGAGGAGAGAAAGGGGGTGGTGCCAGGCTGCAGCGCGGCTCTGTGTCTGAATGGAATAAGTCCTTCAGTTTATAGTCCATATAAAATGATTATAACAATGTGATAGGTTGTGTAACCATAAAATGTCCATCCACAAATGGCAGCCTCCACAAGGGGATTAGAAGCAAAATCCAGCAGGAGCTACAGAGTATAAAAGAGAAGAGAGGCGCCTCTAAGTGTAGCAATATGATTAGATTTAATGAAGGTACAACATTTAGCAACTCACATGGTTGAGGATTAAAAGAGGTACATCTAAGTATGCAGGCATCTGGGGTAAAGCTGTCCACATAGACCACCCCCCGCCCCGCTGGCTCTCACCGCTGACAGTCTGCAATCCTGACGGGAAAGACTACCCTGCAGTAGAGCGATCTGAAAGCGAGGCTTGAACCACTCATGGAGCGCAGCGTGGAAGGGACCATGTCGATGGCGGTGAGGAGGATGGTCTATGTGAACAGCTTTACCCCGGATGCCTGCATACTTAGATGTGCCTGTTTTAATCATCAACCACGCGAGTTGCTAAATGTTGTACCTTCATTAAATGTAAGCATATTGCTACACTTAGAGGTTCCTCTCTTCTCTTTTATACTCAGTTGTGACATGACGATACTTGTATATGAAGACATCTCTTGTTTATCAAGTCAAAATTTAGCTTGTCTTGCAAAACACTCTCAAACAAAGTTACTCTCAAACCAAGGTTTTACTGTACTAAAATTTGCATGTAATGTATGCTAGGTTTCATACAAAAGCATGACATTTAGATAACTCTACAGAAAACGTTAGCGAATGTCAATACAAGGCAAGTGATTTCTACATGATTTGACATGATTACCTTGTGGCATGACAGTCTCAGTGAGTCGGGAACCAGCAGTGGGTGCAATTGCATTACAACGGACGTTGTACTTCACCCCTTCAAGAGCCAGGGTGTTGGAAAGACCCACCAACCCAAGTTTAGCAGCACTGTAGTTAGCTTGGCCAAAATTTCCATAAATTCCAGCTGCTGATGAGGTCATGATTATCCTAAAAATGTAAAAACATAAAATGCATTAACAAAAAAAAAAAAAGGGGGGTTTTCGTTTTGTAGAGCAGGTATTCTTTTGGTCAGCTTTGGGTTAGCATATTGGAGAAGCATTTCTATGCAAAAAATACAACATGCAGCAGACACCCAAACTGTGTTTCTACTTTATTTTTTATATTTCACATTAAACATTTAAATAGGCACATGAAAGGACTGGGTACATTAAAAGGGTGAGTTTCCAGCCTCAATAGTACCCCTGGATTTCCACCGGTCTGGCAACTGACCTAGGTGGACACATTAAAATGTTCCTTCATTTGAGAGTGCAACTGTATTTTCACTGCATGCTGATTTCAGAGGACTGTGGTGTAGCACTAATACCAATGCTGAAAGAGTATCAGAAACATAAAAACTTTATGAAGCGTTAAACCTCAACCCTGGCACTTGGTCAGGGCTCTGAATCTGCCAAGAAGAAACTTGTTTTGCTTGTATGCCCTAACCACCAACTTGCAAGTGCAACAACTAAAAGAAAAAAACAAAACTCCCGACACCCAAAGAATCTGTTCACTTGGCACTACATATGAAGATTAAATGAGATCAAGTAAGTCCGAGCAAGAACTGACGTTCCAAATTTATATTAGGCCTACACCATCTGGTAAGTGCATTTGCTTGTTGAAGCAGGAAAAGAGGATGGAGCAAGAGAAATCTCATTAGTAAGTAATGCTGGAAGCTTTTTTTTTTTTTTTTTTTAGGCGGGAATCTGAATAATAATTCGAATAAACTTTTATAATACAACACCAAGCTAAGAAACAAAAAACGTAAGCTGACTGAAAAAACTAGCTAGCTCAGTGGTTAGTACACCTGCCTTGGAGCACTGGGGTCCTCCAAACCAGGACATTACCGGCATAGAGTTTTAATGTGCTTCCTGTGCTTGTGGGAGTTTCCTCCAACATTCCAAACACATGCTGGTAGGTTAAATTGGATGTAAACCCTCTCATGAAGGGCTTATGTTAAAAATCTTTCTTCATCTGTCAGCAGCACAGAGGAGGGGGCAGAGAGACTGCAGTTACAGTGTGTGTAAGAGCTGATTGGAGGAAAGGAACACACCCCCTTTACACAGCAGAAGAACTGTGTTCTGAATAGACAAACTCCATTCTGAGCTCCCCCCCGCCTTAGAATTGACTCATGCTGAGAACAGAGGAAGGAAGCACTAGAGAGAAATGACATTTAGAGCTTTGGAGAGAGATAAGTAAAAACTACAGATATATGTGCTTTGCTCAGATTCCATGACTCAGATTTACAACCACTTTAATTGGCTCCTGTCCAAACCGGCCCTAGTATGTGTATGCATGCATCTGAATCAGGGACTTTGGAATGTAAACTCCTTAAGGGCAGGGACTAATGTGAATTTACAATATGTAAAGCACTACAGAAATTCTCAGCGCTATATAAATGCCTGTAATAAATAAATGACCACCCTACAAAGATCCTCCTGTAAGCACCAAACCAATCGAATCACGTATACAGAACACACACTACACTCTATTCTATCATTCCTTATTCACATGGCAAATTGCTTAAAATTCATTATTTCAGTAATCCACAACACAATTCAAATATTAACAGAGAAAAATAAGAAATACAATTTTCAACAACAAAATCCAAAACAGATATTGGCCCGATACATAGATCGTAACAGACAACATGACTATAATTACCAGAAAACACTCCGAACAAAAAGGCGACAAATAATTGAACTTCATGTCTAATCAAGAATGTGCCACAAACCAAACAAAATCAACATATTTTGAAAATACTTAAATTGATGTGAAATCCATCCAGGGCTTTAGGGAAAACAGTATAGAGGGTCAGCAATAGTTCAAAGCGGCTGGATTCAATCCAGCTCCAAATCTGAGCAGCTGTTGGAAGATGCATATGTACTTCTTTCAAACCCCAGTTGGTATAACAGCTGTTGATGTGCCATCAGTGTTTTATTATAAGTTATTAAAGTCCTGTAGCAGAAGCTACATGAAAACATCTACAAAACTAAAATAAATGTTTGTGTTTTTTTTTAATATGAGGAGTCAACCACTCATCATATCTAAAATACAGTGAACCATGCAAGTCAGTATGGAGTTTATCTCCCTATACATTTTGGAATTCAGCCCTATGATCATACAAAGCTTGGGAAACAATCTTATAATTTAGCAATATTAACATTATATAAAGTTTATTTGCTGCCAAGATTTATATAACAGAAGGCCTAAGCACGCAGCTTCTATTCTCTTCTAGAGGGCCTCCGTACCCTGAAACTTGGCTCGTTTCCCACAGCTTCCTGCTCCTCTCTTCTGAGCCATCATGGGTTACCAACAATGAGGTTCAAAAGATGCCAGAGCCAGGTGTTACCTTTCCTAGAGAAAGTTGACAGTTATATACTAAAGCACCCTGGGTTTCAGGGCTCTTAGGGTAATCTAGAAGAAGAGAAGATGCCGGATATGGCACTGACATCCCAATTTGTACATGAATATGAGCCCATCAGCCACTTTTATTAGCAAGATAAAGAAAACAATGACAATACCACTGCGGCCAAAAAGGATACACTCACTGAACAGGGTTAATGGTAGCTAGCTAGACTGAGCCCCAAAAGGAGCAACAATAGTGAGCGAGAACTGTCAAGGACCAGTTTGGACAACAGACTCAGGCGAGTTCATATTGCTCATAAAGCAATAATATTTGCTTATAAAGATCTTAAAGTGGAACTTTACCCATAACAACTTGATAAACAATGTTTATTATCAAGAAACATACATTTCACAATATTAGGCCCTACACACCATTAGATTTTCTGCAGATATTGGTCTTCAGATTTACCAAAACAATGTAGTGCAAGGGCCTGCCTGAGTGCATACAAATTGAAACTCTTAAAGTTTGACCTCATTATTTGGTTTTGGTAAAGCTGAAGACAAAAATCTGCAGAAAATCTAAAAGTGTGTATGGGGTCTAAATCGTGCTCCCAAAATGTGTGTGCGCTGTAAATTGCCTCCATCATGGCTCATGTTTCTTCTTGCTGGAGGCTGCCATTTTGCTGAAGCTCGGAGCCCCTGAACAGCAATAAATCTCTAGGCCAGGGGTCTTAAAACTGGTGGCCCTCCAGCTGTTGCGGAACTACAAATCCCATCACTTCTCTGCCTGTGGGAGTCATGCTTGTAACTGTCAGCCTTGCCATGCCTCATGGGACTTGTAGTTCCACAACAGTTGGAGGGGTGCCAGTTTGAGACCCCTGCTCTAGGCTGTCAGTAAATCAGGCACAATGCAAAAAATAGAGCACAACTGAGCATGTGCAGAGCAGGGTAAGACAATGTATTACTGGGTTCTAAACAGTTTTTAATGCTATACCTGCAAAAGGTGCCAGCCTGAAGTGATCTAGCAGGACTTAATTTTCTGACTAAAGTTCCACTTTAACAAAAGGAAAAAAATGTGCAGGATAGGTTAGAGAGGGTAAAAGTTAGGAGAGGGTTAATATTTGGCCAGAAATTGCCTTGAAATCATGTCAGAAAGTCTGTTAATACCTTCTTCTGGCCAATAAACAGTAAAAGAAAGCCACCCTGTGGTCTCTGCCAACATGCAGAACTTTTTTTTTTACTTTTAAGTATTTATGAATGTCCAAAAGGTTAGCCCTAAAAAGTGTATCTAAAGCCAAAAAGGTTTCCTTTTGGTTTTGGATAAAGTAGGAAAGGGTAAGCAATTCTGTTAGGTTGTCCTGGTAACTATTATCGTAAAGGAATATAAAAATGTATGAGTGGTCGTCAGAACAGGAAAATGGGGGAAAACTTCCTACAAGGAGATTAGTTGTGTTGAACTCTGTGTAAAGCCCCATACACACGGGCAGAATGTCGGGAGACATTTGACAGTACAAAAAAATACCGGCCCACGTTCTGCCTGTGTGTATGTCGGTCGTTCGGCCAGCTTCTGTTGGATGTGCATGCTGGAAGACCAGCAGCCGACAGACTTCCGATCAGGGCTCTCAGCCAATGGCAGAGAGCCCTGATTGGAGTGTTCTGGTGGGGGGGCCGTCCCCCTGTCAGAACACAACAGCTCAGCGGGGAGATAGCTAGACTAAAAATAATGATGGACAGGGGCGCTAGATTGAGTGATAAGATCAAAGGATATATGGCAACTGGAATAACCGAGGTACACACATATGTGTGTTTGGAAATGCACAAATGAATATTAAATCATGTAGTCCATATAGTCCGTAATTTTTGATTAGCACCATGAGAATTCTGTAAGTAGAATAAAAGCAGAGTGGCGCCAGACAGAGTGCAGTATAAATCGTGGGTTTAATGATTAAAACAAGTAGTAACTCACAAATAGGATGAATAAAATTGGCATGGGTGATGAAATCGCCAGTCATGGAAACTCTAGAAAACATCCGGCACCATTTTGCAGTTCACGCTGGTCACAGCCGTGATCGGCTGCTTCCTGGTCCTTAGTTGTCTCTGGATCCATTGCAACACCATATGTGCCCCAGGCTGCCACAGCTATCAGGACGATTGATGAAATCACCAGTCCTGGAAACTCTAGAAATCGTCCTGATAGCCGTGGCAGCCTGGGGCACATATGGTGTTGCAATGGATCCAGAGACAACTAAGGACCAGGAAGCAGCCGATCACGGCTGTGACCAGCGTGAACTGCAAAATGGTGCCGGATGTTTTCTAGAGTTTCCATGACTGGCGATTTCATCACCCATGCCAATTTTATTCATCCTATTTGTGAGTTACTACTTGTTTTAATCATTAAACCCACGATTTATACTGCACTCTGTCTGGCGCCACTCTGCTTTTATTTGAGATAGCAGGACTGACCTTGCATAGTTAGAACATCGGCTCCCGGACGGAGCTATCAGTTTTTTTTTATCGTGCAACCCTGCAGGGTTGCACGAAAGAAAAAACTGTAGCGTGTATCCATCTTTAGTGAGGTTTTCCACATCTTGCAGAGATTTACCATATCCTGTTGTGTCTGAGACAGGCAGGAAAGGTAGTGATCCCAATCGAACAAGAACAAAAATATACCTAACCGATGCTTAAAATAAATAAAATAAAAAGGGTGTATTGGAGCAACATTAAAAAAAAAAAAAACACCTTAAATTATGTTGCTCCAATACACCCTTTTTATTTATTTATTTTTATTTTTTTTAACATCCTCATGATCCAAAAGCCCACCTGACCCACAGAGTAGGTCAATATTTCTGATTTTGGAATTGGAATGCCTCAGTTTTGAAATTTTACTTGACAGTTCACTGTATTTGTAGAATCATGCAATTTGGTAATCCATTTTGGTAAAATCATTGATTCATCATTTACTATAAAAAGGTAGAAGACAAGTTTGCAAGTCCATATTCAAACAAATGATTCATCTGGAATGTATATTTACAGGTAAATAAATACACATATAATCTTATAGAAATTTTTTTGTTAAAATGTATGGTCTGAGGTGACAGGGTCTCACTGTATACTAAGCTGTGCATGGGCAGCTCAGTGTAAGAATTTCGGCAATGTCAGGACTCCTGCGCATGCGCAGGAGTGACGTCAGTATGGCCCAGCCAAAGGAAGTGGCCAGGGAACGATACCGAGACATCTCCAACTACTGGGCTGAAGATGTCAGTGGCCGGTGAGGAGCTCCAGGACATCACAGCGCTGGAGAGAAGGGAAGTATAGTTCTGCTTTAGGTATAAAGAGGCAGGGCAACAGCTCTATATAGACAATGTCATTATGCCCAAAATGTCCAAAGTGAGAGTGTTTCACTTTAAAATTAAGGTAAACTCTAAGGAAAGTTCCACTCATCTCCTCTCCCCTAGATGAGAACATAAGCTTGGCTCGCCCCCTGCCCACAAGCTCCTGGGACACACCACACATCCCAGGAGGCTGCGGGACCAGCCTGCAAGTGCCATGCACCTCAAACGAGCACAGTGGCCACGGACATCAGAAAGTTACAGTTGGCTCCCACATCCAAGATGGGGGTGCCAAGGAACCAAAGCCTGGAGAAGGATTGGCTCCAGTGAAGACAAAGCTGAGCTTCTGTCTGTTTGTTAACTACCTCAATACAGGGCACTTTCACCCTCTTCCTGCCCAGTCCATTTTTCAGCTTTCAGCGCTGTCACACTTTGAATGACAATTAGGCAGTCATGCTACACTGTACCCATATGAAATTTTTAACATTTTCTTCACACAAATAGACTTTTCTATTGGTGGTATTTAATCACTTTTGAGTACAATATAAAAAAAAAAAAATAGAAGGAAAAAAAAAAAAGCTTTCCTTAGTTTGTCAGTAAATTTTGTAAAGAAGTTAATTTTTCTCCTTCACTGATGTGCGCTGATGAGGCTGCACTTATGGGCACTGATCGGTGGCACTGATGAGCAGTCGCTGAAAGGCAGCACTGACTGGCATCACTAATGGGCACTGGTGGCGCTTTGCTGTAATCAGGGCACTGATTACCAGTGCCTTGATTACCTGTCTTGGTGTCCCCTGCGAGAAGATGCCGCTGTTCGGCTCTCCTCACCACACACACAGTCAGCGTGAGGCTATGAGAGCCGATTACCGGCACTTCCGCATTTACAAGTGACCGGCTGTGATTGGACACAGCCAATCACACGGTTAAAGAGCCGCGTAATCGGCTCTTTACAGAGATCAGGTTACGCCGTGTCCTAGGAACATGGCGCGGCTGCGATCGCCGTGCACTCCCGCAATAACGGCTATTCTGGAGCAACGTCATTTGACGTCCACCCAGAACGAGAGCCGCACCACTCCTCCGTCATTTGACAGTGGGCAGGCAGCAAGTGGTTAAAAGTCATCAGCTACAGTAATTGTATTGGTATACAGTAGTCAAAGCAAAAAATAAAAATCTAAATAAAGATTAGCCAAGTAGACAGCAAAGACTCTGTATAAAATGCATAATTAAACACCCACAATTTGTGTGTATAAATTATTAATTTGCTCTTATACCACCCAGGATTTTCTAAATTAGCATTTTATTTGATGAATTCAAAAACAACTTTAAATCTATTAAGATTTTGTTGTTTTGTAAATAATTACCTGAAAACTTAAAGTAACATCATTTAAATGTTACCAAAATCAGTTTCAAGTATTATTAAAAACCATGGGTTTGATTTAGTAAAAAACTAAACTGGAGAGTGCAAAATCTGGTGCAGCTTTGCATAGAAACCAAGCTTCCAGGTTTTTTGGTCAAAGCTTAAAGCGGTTCTAAACCCCGCTTTGTCTATAATAAGGCTTACCTGTAGGTAGAATGAATCTCTCTTAAACGTGCACTATTTAGGAGATATTTACCTTGGATGCAGCCACTGGTGTCAGCGGCGCATGCGCTCTGAAGGTGCGGCATACCACGCTGGACCTTCAGAGCTTCTTACCGGACCCGAGGGCTCCCGTGGCTCCAGCTACTCACAGCGCCGGAGTCCGCGATCCTGGAAGAAAGGATGGGAGATGTCAGCCCTCAGCAGTGAGCGGGGACCGCTGGAAGGGCTTCGTTTTAAGGTATTTTATAATGTACTAGTATGCGATGTATACAAGCACATTATGCCATGGTCTTGCAGGGGGGTTTTTTTCAGTCAGAAGTCCATTGGCTACCATGCACAGATTTTGTACTCTCCAGTGTTAGCAAATCAACTGCCATGTTTACATCCATATTTTACATCAATTAAAAGAACATTTAGGACACTTCATTAAAGAGAAGATCCACTTTTGTAGAGAAAAAAAAACACATTCCTCTCTAGGTGATCTATGTACATTGCAAGGATTTTAGCAAGCATTGTTGCATATTCCTACCTTTTGCTATTCTGAAGAAATCACTGTTTGTCTGTGTCCATGTGGAAAGTGATAATTATGAAACCACTACCATTAGATACAATCAGCTGCTGCACAGACATGATTTTCCTTCAGACATGATTTCAAAAATTACATTTTTGTTGCAGGGGATGCCTGAAATCTGACTTGTATCTTAGTGCAGACTTTTGGGAAAATTGGTGAGCCAATCACAAAAGCAGGAAATTGTTTCTGGGGGGAATTCTGTGTACAGAACACCTCCAGGCTGCCATATTGCATTTACAGAACATTACAGTGCTGCAGACTGAACAGGAAACCTAATTTTTAATAACATTCAATTACAATATTACTTATGTCGCAATTGTATACGCTATATTTATTAGTTTGCTATTTTTTTTCCCTACGAAAGTGGAGTTACCCTTTAACAATCTTTATAATTCTGTTAGGAATAGGGATTGTTTCTACCACTTGAAAAAAAAAAAATAGAAATGGGGGGGGGGGGTTTAGGAATCACCAAGCTAGACAATTACAGAGAAGATTTTAAAATTGCATCCATAATCAATCAAGAAATCAATCAATACCAATAATTTTTACACTATGAGTAATGGAAGTAGGAATTTCAGGATTTAAATGTAGATCAAGGTCACAGTAAAGATCCTAACCATACTGAAGTGTACAGGGGCTCTTACTGGCAGCTGTCTTACATAAAGCAGTCCCTAGGGAGTGCTTCTGGTGAAGTTAAAGAGGTACAGGAAAAATCAGGTGAGCAAGTTTAAAAGTCGAGACACCATGAAGGATTTTTTCATCGTAAAACGACAAAAAGGCATTTTAAGGCTTTGTTTATATTTCTCACACAATTAAAGGATAAGCGCAATTTAAAACAAAGTGTATAATACCCTCTCTGCCTCTTTCTCCTGACCCAACCACCCACTCTCGCCCTCCACAGATGCATACTTACCTCAATCTGCTGGCCGCAGTTCTGCTGTTTGTTTACATCCAGCAGTGCAAGTCTTCATTGTCCTGGCTGTAACTGAATATTAGTACCAAACAGGCTTCTATAGGGATACATCCCATGGCTGAAGATCGTCAGAGACCATCCCATATAGGTCCATGGATATGAAATGCACAGACGTGGCCAGGAAAGCGAAAACTTGTGGCACCAGATTTAACATAACGGTAGAAACACAGCCATCAGTTCAGAAGGCAAGTATGCATCTGTATAGAGGAAGGCTGGGTTAGTTTAGGACAGGGGAAGGAGGCAAAAAGGATTAGTGCACTTTTTATTAAAGTGAACTTCTCTTTTAGGGCTGCAACTAACTATTAATTTCATAATCGATTAGTTGGCCGATTATTGTTTCGATTAATCGGATAATAAACTTTAAAAAAGTGTGGTGTATAATTTATTATGTAAAGTTTAAAAAAAAAATTTATTCTTAAAAATCTCTATGCAGTGGTAAATATAAATAACCAACTATATGATTAGGGAGCAAAATCTCTAATCTACTCTGAGAATAACAGACAGTAGAGATATACTATTAGAGGTTGAATCTGGTAAATATCATCAGACTCAGAGATCACATTTTTTATTTAGACCCCTTTCACACTGGGGCGCATGTAATGTGCCCTGCCCCCACGCAATGTGCCCTGCCCCCACGCAATGTGCCCTGCCCCCACGCAATGTGCCCTGCCCCCACGCAATGTGCCCTGCCCCCACGCAATGTAGCTTGCTTCCATGTAAAATTTAACTTTAAATGTAATAGTAATGCCTTCTATTACCTCCAGTCCATCAGCCTCCACCATCTCTGGGTTCAGATGCTGATGTTCCCTGCACAGTCTTTAAAGTATTTTTTTTTTAAAACAATGTTATACTTACCTGCTCTGTGTAATGGTTTTGCACAGAGCAGCCCCGATTGTTCTCTTCTGGGGTCCCCCACCGATGCTTCTGGCTCCTCCCTGCCTTCAGAGTGCCCCAATAGCAAGCTCCAAATTATAGTATAGCGTGCCCCTATAGCAAGGTAAAAAAAAACTTCTGCCTTTAGACCCACTCACTTCCTGCCCAGGACTACATGTTCCATGAGGCAGTGCTCCTCACACATTCACAAGTTCTCAGGCACTTACTGACATGTACGGATGGTGTACTGATCTGTATGTGTGCTGCACTGTATTTCCTGATATGTAAACAAATAAGGCATTTTGTATGCAGGCCAACTAATTGGCTGGCCGATTAATCGATTATGAAAATAGTTGACAACAATTTTCATAATCGATTAGTTGTCGATTAATCGAATTGTTGTTTCAGCCCTGTTCTCTTTAAAGTACAATGCCATGCAGATTCTAAGGCTTCATGCACACGGGCATATGAATTTATCCGCCTATGACGTTGTCAGAAAAAACACCTCTAATCTTGAGGTTTTTCACTTTTTATGCGCGTTCATATGTGTATGGCATTTAGAAGCGCTTGAGCATAAACTCATTCTATGGCTAGAACATTCATGTATTTTAGCCCTGCAATAAATTTGCATGCATAAGCATGCATTTTTTTTACTCCTGTGTGCATGAGGCCTTACCAGCAATTTTAAGCCTTGATGAAGAACGCCTACTAGAACCCCCAAAATTGTTGGCTGACATTTTATGAATAAAGTCTTCAATGTTTCATTATTTGGCCAACAGCTCCTGTTTTTTTTGTACCCAAGAATTTTTACACATCTGTATACAGTAAACATGAAATCTGCTGCCAGTTCAGTGGACTAAATGTTTGGACTTCTGGCAGTGTTGATCTCCTGGGTCCTATGCAGCTCTCACTTGTTCTTTTCTCTGAGCACCACGACATTGCTGTAATCTGTAAGGGTGGAGGTCAGAGTGAGGAGACAGTAAGAGCTGCATAGGACCCAGGAAACAGACACCCAAAACTGTCAGTTTCCTTTTTGACTTCATCATAAGATTTCTCAGATCTAAAATATCATTCAACAATGCAGGCAGAAGGAAAGGCAGAGAATTTACAGAGTTCTTTTACTGGTTATACCTTGGATTTACAGAGTTCTTTTACAGGTTATACCTTGGCTCAAAATATTTACTATAGCGACAGGGTCACTTTAAGGATTAAGGTTTAGGATTAAGGTTACAATTTATAATTAGGTTCATAACATGCTTAAACTGGCCATATCTTGTGCGAATTTCAGCTGCTTTCCAACGAGCAAAGCTGAAAACACTCTTTGGCTAAAAAAATAGAAAAAAGCCAAATGGGAAAACGATCGGCCAAACAGCAGCTCCATCGAATCAGAGGCAGCCCCTGTTTGGGTACTCTGAAAGCTGCCACCTGTTAGAATAATGAAGCGGGGGAATTGTCTACCCACACTGTATTGCACGTATGACAGAATCTGTAGGCTGAACAAAAATAATCTATTAGTGTATAGCGAGCCACAGTGGAAAGTATATGGCTTCCATTTGGCCCACATTCCCATACCTTGAGGTGACCCAGTTGGCGGGTGTGTGAGTTTACAGAATCAGCCTACTGTTTAAAAAAAAAAAAAAAAAGAATGACCCCTATGTCCCCCACTATTTCATATAGCTATGTACAGGTCAATGGGAGAAACCATAGCAAAGCTGGGATTAGGATGGCAACCCCAGTGCCAGCAACTAAAAAAAAAAAAAACAAAAAAAAAAAAAACCTAGTCAGAAATGACTGTTGCCTTATTTCTATACTCATAGGTTCACTTTACAACACCACGAAAATTTCCATTTAATAAATGAATGAAGGTCACTGATGCTGAGACAAGGTGAAACCCTCAATTGTTATGCCTTTGACTATCAAGCCTCATCTAATGTTAAGAAAGTACTGCTTGGTAAGGTTGTGGAAATGTAAACAGATCTAAAGGGTCACATTAATTTTAGTCTCAAATGGTTTCTACCACGGTTTGAGGAACATAATCAAAGGCAACAAAATCTTTGAATGTGACTTCAAAAAATGATATACAACAAAGAGTGCAAGCTGCATGTGCTGAGGGGGAAAAATTTTTTTTTAAAAATCACCGGAATGTAAGTTATTGAAAATTATTTAAAATGCGTGTGCACTTATAGCAGGAGCCTTCCCTTCTGATACAAAAACAAAATTAACCGGCAGCCTCCTACAATCCATAAAACATAGCCCCTATAGAGGGCAATCAGTTTTTAGGATGAAGTTTGTGTATATATATATATATATATATATATATATATATATATATATATATATATATATATATATATATATATATATATATATATATATATATATATATATATATATATATATATAATACACTCTCATATATAGGCAGGAATAAGCGAAATTATCTGGATGGCCGCACACCGGACGAAATAACATGTGCCTTTATTGATAAAACTGGATCATAAAGTGGTGCACAGGACACTACAGCAGAACGTACAGAATAGCAGCTATGAGTAAACACTTAGTATAAGTGTGAAATGCGTCAGTCGCTATTCTGTACATTCTGCTGTAGTGTTCTGTGTACTTTATGATCCAGTTTTATCAATAAAGGCACATGTTATTTCGTCCGGTGTGTGGCCATCCAGATAATTTCGCTTATTCCTGTCTGTCCCAGCATTAGCCAGCACTTCCCTCTTGGAGGTAAAGAATCCATCCATTTGTCAACTGGTCTAGATCTACCTGAGCGGCGGAGTTTTCTTCACGCACAGTATATACACACACAGTTCAATATATATTTGGACACAGACACAATTTTAGATTTTTTTTTAGGCATTTACCAAAACATATTGAAGCTATAGTTATATAATGGATATGGGCTGAAAGTGCACACGCTCAGGTTTAATTTGAGGGTATGTACATCCAAAATCAGAGGAAGAGTTTAGGAATTACAGCTCTTAAATATAGCATATCCCCCTTTTTCAAGGTACCAAAAGTAATTGGACAATTGAATAAAAAGTGTTTCATGACCAGGTGTTGGCTACTCCTTCGTTATTTCTTCATCAATTAAGGTAAATGTTCTGGAGTTGATTCCAAGTGCGGTATTTGCATTTGGAATGTATTGCTGTGAACTTACATCATGCGCTCAAAGGAGCGTCCATGCAAGTGAAACAGGCCATTGTAAGGCTTCAAAAACTGAAGAAATCCATCAGAGAGATAGCAGCAACATTAGAAGTGGCCAAATTAACAGTTTGATACATTCTGAGGAAAGAAGAACGCACTGGTGAACTCAGCAACATAAAAAAGGCCTGGACGTCCATGGAAGACAACAGTGATAAATGATCGCGGGATCCTCTCGATGGTAAAGAAAAAAAACATTCACAACATCCAGACAAGTGAAGGACACTCCAGGAGGTGGGCGTATCATTGTCAAAGCCTACAATCAAGAGAAGACTTCACGGGAGCAACTACAGAGGGTTCACCACAAGGTACAAACCATTCATGAGCCTGAAGAATGGAAAAGTCAGATTAGACTTTGCCAAAAAACATCTAAAAAAGCCAGACCAGTTCTGGAAAAGCATTCTTAGGCTGGATGAAACTAAGATAAATCTGTATCAGAATGACAGGAAGAAAAAAAGTGTGGAGATGGCCTGCAACATCTCATGATCCAAAGCACACAACGTCATCTGTAAAACATGGTGGAGGCAGTGTGATGGCATGGGCATGCATGGCTTCCAGTGCCTGGGTCATTGGTGTTTATTGATGATGTGACAGAAGACAGAAGCTGCCGGATGAATTCTGCAGTGTTTAGAGATATACTGTCAGTCCAGATTCAGCCAAATGCAGTTCACTGTACAGGTGGACAATGATCCAAAACACACTGCAAAAGCAACCCAGGAGCTTGTGAAGGAAAAGAAGTGGAATATTCTACCATGGCCGAGTCAATCACCTGATCTCAACCCAAACGAACACACATTTCACTTGCTCACGGCAAAGCTAAAAGGCAGAAAGACCTACAAAGAACAACTGAAGACAACTGCAGTTAGAGCCTGGCAAAGCCTCAGAAAGGAGGAAACCCAGTCCTTGGTAATGTCCACGGGTTTCGTTTCAGACTTCAGGCAGCCATTGCCAGTAAATTTTATTTATGAATATATTAATTTGTCCAATTACATTTGAGTCCCTGAAAATGGGGGGGGGGGGGGGTCTGTGTATAAAAATGGTCGCAGTTACTAAAATTTGTACTTGATATTTATGTTCAACACCTTTAATTGAAGCTGAAAGTCTGCACTTGTTTCGTTTTAAAAGTATGAAAATTGTGCCTGTGTCCAAATATATATGGACCTAACTGTGTGTATATATATATACACACACACACACACACACACAGTATTGCACAAAAGTGAGTACACCCATTCACATTTTTGTAAATATTTTATTATATCTTTTCATGTGACAACAGTGAAGAAATGAATGTAAAGTAGTGAGTGTACAGTTTGTATAACAGTGTAAATTTGCTGTCCCCTCATAATAACTCAACACACAGCCATTAATGTCGAAACCACTGGCAACAAAAGTGAGTACACCCCTAAGTGAAAATGTCCAAATTGGGCCCAATTAGCCATTTTCTCTCCTCAGTGTCATGTGACTCATTAGTGTTACAAGGTCTCAGGTGTGAATGGGAACCAGGCGTGTTAAATTTGGTGTTATCGTGTTATCGCTTTCACTCTCTCATACTGGTCACTGGAAGTTCAACATGGCACCTCATGGCAAAGAACTCTGAGGATCTAAAAAAAAAAGAATTGTTGCTCTACATAAAGATGGCCTAGACTATAAGAAGATTTCCAAGACCCTGAAACTGAGCTGCAGCACGGTTGCCAAGACCATACACAGCATTTTAACAGAACAGGTTCCAGAACAGGCCTCGTCATGGTCGACCAAAGAATTTGAGTACACGTGCTCAGCGTCTTATCTAGAGGTTGTCTTTGAGAATAGATATACGAGTGCTGCCAGCATTGCTGCAGAGGTTGAAGGGGTGGGGGGTCAGCCTGTCAGTGCTCAGACCATACGCCACACAATGCATCAAATTGGTCTGCATGGCTGTCGTCCCACAAGGAAGCCTCTTCTAAAGATGAGGCACAAGAAAGCCTGCAAACAGTTTGCTGAAGACAAGCAGACTAATAACATGGATTAGTCTGCGGTCTGATGAGACCAAGATAAACTTATTTGGTTCAGATAGTGTCAAGTGTGTGTGGCGTGGCGGCAACTAGGTGAGGAGTACAAAGACAAGTGTCTTGCCTACAGTCAAGCATGGTGGTGGGAGTGACATGGTCTGGGGCTGGATGAGTGCTGCCGGCACTGGGGAGTTACAATTCATTGAGGGAATCATGAATGCCAACATGTACTGTGACATACTGAAGCAGAGCATGATCCTCTCCCTTCGGAGCCTGGGCCGCAGGGCAGCATGCCAACATAACCCCAAACACACCTCCAAGACGACCACTGCCTTGCTAAAGAAGCTGAGGGTAAAGGTAATGGACTGGCCAAGCTGGTCTCTAGACCTAAAACCTATTCAGCATCTGTGGGGCATCCTCAAATGGAAGGTGGAGGCGCGCAAGGTCTCTAACATCCACCAGCTCCGTGATGTCGTCATGGACGAGTGGAAGAGGACTCCAGTGGCAACCTGTGAAGCTCTGGTGAAGTCCATGCCTAAGAGGGTTAAGGCAGTGCTGGAAAATAATGGTGGCCACACAAAATATCGACACTTTAGGCCCAATTTGTACAATTTCACTTAGGGGTGTACTCGCTTTTGTTGCCAGCGGTTTAGACATTAATGGCTGTGTGATGAGTTATTTTGAGGGGACAGCAAATTTACAATTATACAAGCTCTACACTAACTACTTTACAAGTAGCAAAGTGTCATTTCTTCAGTGTTGTCACATTAATTTTATATATATATATATATATATATATATATATATATATATATATATATATATATATATATATATATATATATATATATATATATATATATATATATATATATATAATTATTTTTATTATTATACAGGATTTATATAGCGCCAACAGTTTACGCAGGGTTTATTATATATATAAAAAAAAATATATGAGAGGGCGCCGCCCCCTCTGTCACCATAGATAGATTCATGCATTGCATCTATCTATGGTCGCCGCTGCCACCCCCTATTCAGTTGTCGCGCGCCAGACACCTGAATTACAGCAGTGGGGTTTTTTTTTTTGAAGCGCCTGATTAGAGCCGTAGGCTCTAATAGGCTTCCAAAATGGTAAACAGCGGGAGCAATGCTGTGCGTTCGCTGTTTACTCAGGGTTGTGTGAGGAAAGCGAATAAATTGCTTTCTAACACTGACCCGCCTCCCAGCCAATCAGGTGCTCTGGTCTGGTTACCTGTCACCTGATTGGCTGAAACAGGCGCTGTGATTGGACGCCTGATAGAGAGGACCGGAGACAATGAGGTGCAGGACGTGGAGGACGACACCGTGACCCGCTGCGAGACAGGTAAGTCCCGACTCCCAGGCGATGCACACTGGCGGCAATTGATGGGGCACATATCATACACACACATACATGATTTGACGCATGCTCCAGACAGAGATCAAGACCAGATTAGTTAAACAAACTCAACCACTCCTCCAATGCTAGAATTCTGGGCACTAATATGGAAGCATTCATTCCTGACATTCAAAAATAACACTTTTACAGCAATGAAGTAATGGATGCATTAACGGTTGTGTATTATACAGATTGTACCTATGACTGTACATAATCATGCACATCTTCACTGCATAATGACACTAAGGTCAAAATGAAGGTGAAACATCCTCCTAATATATCAAACACTGGTTTCTCAATCTTATTTGATTATCCCCCGATGTATTAGTTAGTCACAAAAATAATCCAAACTAAATAAACTGATTGCAATTACATTCACAAAAGTGAAAACAAAAAAAGTTTATGAAATATAAAATACCTGTTGAATTTCCTTGTAGCAAATGATTTCTTATTTTGCATTTTGGCATTTATTTATTTTATTCCATTACCATACATGCAAAAACCACAAATTTTATTTAAAGCCACATGGGTAGCCATGCTCCTAATCCTACCCAGAATCTGTTGGAAGCAAAGCCGCACACTATTTCAAGCAGCTTTAGGAACTTAAGACAATTTCTGCTGAATTGGTTGAAACTTGAGCAGTGGGTGGCTCCATCAGCACCACGCGGCTCGAAAAAGTTGATAAAATCAAAGCCATGCAGAAAATTGTCGTCGGAACAGTGACTACATCAAATGAGATGCTAAGCATGGATGGATGGCTAGTCTTTGTTCAAGTTAAAGGGGGGTAGGGGCAAGAGAAGCACTATTCCACCGGTCAAAACTGCTAGCACAGCAAACGGGTTTCCCACAGAGTGCATTAAAGATGGCAAACCCATCTAAATAGGGTAGACACAATTTTTGTTTTTGCACCCATCAATGAGAATGCTACACATTTATTCACTTCTGAATGCTGTTAAGAATGCATTATTTTTTTGTACCTTCCAAATTTCTGGTTCTTCATGTGATTCCATGCTGCTCTAGTAACCAGGAATGACCCTCTCAAGTGAACTCTATGAATAATATCTGGTGAAAGGAGAAAATGATCAAGAAATTTAATTCATTGATGCAATGCAGCAATGATAATCAGTCTGTCTGAAATAAACATAACAGGCTACCCTGTAATAAGCTCGCCTATTGCCCTCTTATTCAGAAACACAGTTCATTAGCCGCTATAATATCATTAATAACAGAAAAACAAGTTCTACTTCTACTAACAAAATGCATTAATAGCAAACTAAAAAAGACTAGATAAAAACACTGCAGTATTCAGAGTAGCAGAAATAAAAAAGCTAAAATCTTTAGCACACATAAAATGAAACAAACCATTACATACTGTATACAGAACATTACTGGAATATAGCAGATCAAATACATCAGCATTCTCTTTATTTCAATTATTAAACATTTGCTTGCTGACACGTACAGTGCTTAGAATTACAGAATAACGAGAGTATACAAATACATAGTAATGACAGCAATAATGTGAAGAGGTAAATTAAAAAATAAGAAAAGTATGGGATTTGGGATTTTTTTTTAAATTATATTTGCCTAGCTGGATGCAGCATCTGTCTCCCGCCGGCTCCAACACTAAGAACCGAGCGCTTAAACGCCACCGATAGCTTGGTTCTCACAGCTCCAAGAGCAGAGAGCTGGTGAGGGTCAGTCACTGGCTCTTTGCTCTACCTCCCCCACGCTCACTGGAACGCTGGGCAGTGGAGGTGGGAGCAGCAGCTCACTGAGAGGCTAAGCCGGGTGCCGGTCCAGGCATGTGGGCAGATCCTGACTATATGGCCGCGATCTTTCCCGAGCTTGGACAGGCTCTGTGACGTCAGCCCACTGTCTGCTGAGAACAGGTCACAGGAGTGCAAAGCAAATGAGCTTTGGCTGTACTTCTCCTTTAAAGCCTAGCTCTGAGCTAACCAAATGTCCTTCATCATTTGTATAAAGTAGTGTAATAAATATAAATTTTTTTGGAAATTCTTTATTATTCATGGAATATTTTGATGTAGTACTTACCTTCAGTCTGTCTCAAGGAGCAATTCCTTTTCACCATAGGAAATCCCCAGTCTTTAGGTTTGAATGAAGTCCAGAGTCATTAAACCCGGAAGACTGGTGGCAAACTGAATGGAGGCATCAATGATCGACTCCCACTGACCACGCTCTGCATTACACGTGTAATGATGACGAGAGCAACACTGATGTCATGCCATCAACACCACTCTGTTTCTGTACGGGGGGGGGGGGGACAATCTCCCACTGCAGCTATTGTATTTTGACAGCTGGCCCTACCGGCTGTCAAAATATCCAAACTGCGTCTGCATCAGCCTCAATACAGCTGCTGTTCAGTTGAAAATGATCCAGCATGCTCCTTCGACAAACGTCAGTCTGAGCAATTGAGTTTTGGAGCAGGGCTGCCAACAGAGCAAAATTCACAGTGTATGGTCAGCTCTAGGTTAAAGTGCTTAGAGTTTGGTTTTAAGCCAAATGTTCTGGCTTATTTAATCAAACAGTGCAAGCAGCAAATGCAGCAACCACAGCAATACATCGGACACAATCTGGTACTAGACAGAAGTAAAATGATTTCTTATAGGTTGTTTAGTGTTATTGCACTCTGCTTCCTGCACTTTCTTGAATACGCCTGTTTCTGCTTTTTAAGGGTGCATGATTGAGCATCATCTCACACTGAAGCAGCCAATTCTTCTGTATGTGTACACTCTACTCAAGGGGGGTTATTTATGAAAGGCAAATCCACTTTGCACTGCAAGAGCACTCGCTGTAAATATGGGGGGTAGATCTGAAATGAGGGGAAGCTCTGCTGATTTTATCATCCAATCATGTGCAAGCTAAAATGCGGTTTTATATTTTCCTTGCATGTCCCCCTCTACAGAGACTACACTTCCAAGTGTACTTGCAGTGCACTTGTAGCGCAAAGTGGATTTTCCTTTCGTAAATAACCCTTAATATGTCTTTACTTGGAGATGGAACTGAGCTCCTGAGAAGAGCACAGACAATTACAGCAGCTGATTTATACCGTGCTACTTCATTTCTGGCTGTGTGCTGCCTAAGGCTGGGTTCACACTGCTGTGGGGAGCAGCTCAGAGCAGGGGTCCGGTGCATCCCTGTTCTCCATCTCAGGGACGAATCGGGCCCGAATTTTTGGCTGGATTCGGACCTGAAACAGACCAGAAGACGCACAGAGCTCCTCTGCAAACCGCTCCGCAGCCGTCCTGGAGTTGTGATAGCCGGTAACAGTCTCCTGACATGCGAATTAGATGTGGGGAAAAACCACATCCAATTTGTACTAGTGAGAACCCAGCATAATGTGTGGCTCAGTTCAAATCCATCAAATCTGAACTCATGGTACTAAAAAAATAAAAAATAAAGAAGTTTTCACCTGCAAGGCAAGATTTTAATGTGCTAGTATGCACCACATGCCAGCACATTATAAAAAAAACGGACCTTAAAAACAAAGCCCTCCAGCAGTGCGCTGTTACCGCTACAGAGGCTTCCATATTCAGCCAGTCTTTCTCCTGGGTTCGGGGGTTCCGGGCATCTGATTGGCTGAGCCTCAGCACACAGCTCTTAAAGAACAGCACAGTTTCTTCAGAGCACATGCGCCAGTGACGTCACCAGCTGCTGCTCACAAGAATATCTCCTAACTGGTGCATGTTTAAAAGATATTCATTTTACCTACAGGTAAGCTTCATTATAAGCTTACCTGTAGGTAAAAATAGAATTCCAGGGTTTACTACCATTTTAATTCCATGTACTGCTTTAAGCATCAGGACAGCAGCTATTTGTCCCCTAGTGGTTTGAAAATGGCACCTGGATTCAGCAATTCCTGCAGATCCCAGCAGCATCTAGTACTGGAGACACCAGCCTTTCTGACAGCCTGGTTCCAGCACAAAGCCCAGGAGTAAACTCTCAGATTGTAAAAGAACCCATTCAGTTTAACATAGAAATGAAAGGCGAAACATTGGTCTATAGCTATAAAAACATTGTAAATACCTTTTTTTCCCCTCTTTTTTATAAGTGATAACATACTCTCTGTTCTCAGCTGCATAAGGGGGCTTAGAAAGCTAGAGGAGGGGAAACAGGAGCACACTAGTCTTCCCAGTAGGTGGCTGTGAAAGGGGGGGGGGGGGAGTGTCAGCACAAGTTTAATCACTTGGGGAGAGTAGACAGTTTCCAGCACAGCCAGAAAACTGACCATGCTGTGCTGTCATGCCTAATGTGGTCCGTTTTTTTTATTAGGAAAGCAAAGGGACCGGCAGAAAAACAGGGATTTCACACAAAGGAAGCAATACAAAGATAACAGGATAATTTTTTCATACAGTACATGGTACAGCAGGCACATATCAGGAGTATGAAAAGTTGTATACTTATACAAAGTAAGGTGCAGCGCTCAAATAATAAGCTAAAAAAGGGATGCAACAAATATAACAACAATCCTTCATAGAGACATAGAGAACAGTCCTGTAGTGATACTAAAAAATGTCCAAAATTGATAATTAGTGAGTCTCCTTCACACGTGACAGCATGCCAAAATATGGTGACTGATGAGTAGTGCCCAACACCGGTGGACAGAATGGCCTCTCACCTGATTAACAGGTTAATAATGCGTTCCCAGAAAGGGTCAATCAGAACGAAATCCTAATCCAGATGATAATCCATCAGGAAAGTACTGGAACTGTCAGTCACGATGGCTCTCAGGCTAGGCTGTAGGCGAGGGTGGCTCTCACATAGCATATGTAATGTAAAAAGAGGACAGGGATAGTGCTCTCTGTATACTCCAATTTATTTAGAAGGTAATAAAAACAAACTTACAAGAGTGGCACTTCACAAGTGCAGGACGAACACAGCATGAAAACTTCCGTGTGGAGACACGGAGAGGAGCATGCGCGGTAGCAGCGGGTGACGTCACGTCGTTACGTTCTGGACGCGTTGCGTCCCAGTGGGCGGGGACTTCTTCAGCAGATGACGTGACGCAAGTATGAAAAGTTGGGTTAACATATTCTTTAAAAGGGTTGCTCCTAGCCTTTCAGATCTACATAGCCCTTCAGAGGAGCACTTGTAGCAGAATAATTAAAACACAATGCTTCCACATTGTGTTTACATTGGGAGTCTAGTGTTTTGGCGTTTCCCATTAGTAAGATTGGTGGGATTAACCAAAGAAAAAAAAAACACGATTAGAAGTGATCTGTTGGTGCACAGCTGTATGAGGGGTCAGGTCACGCATCCACTTATAAGATCCAGATAAGATGAAGAAGAAAAAAACAAAATAAAAAAAAGTTTAAGAAAACGTTGGATGATCTGAATGGCATTTGTGTTCCCCATAAGTGTCAAGCGTTCATTTAAGCAATGTCAATTTTTTGGGGATTAAAAAAAACTTTTAAAAAATTTTAAATATTACGCAACCTGATTTTTTCCTTGCATGTGACAAAATGCTGAAAAAGGGGAAGAAAACACTCCTAAAATAAAGCTACTTTACAAAGAAGTCACACTAATGTGATATCATTTTACACACATTGATTATATTTTGGGGTAAACATATAAGGAAGCAAAAACGCATTAGGAAAAAAAAAATCATAAACAAAATGCATATTTATCTATAATAGTAAACTGGCTCTAGTGTTGGTTTAAATATTATACGGTAGGTTTCTGATTTATATATAATAAAAAAAAAACAGGTTTCAGAGGCCAGGTAGGGGTATGCTTTAGTCATTTACGAAGCAGGGTTTCAAGAAGTAGTATTATAAATATAAACAGAACACGCAGCAGTACTCACCCCAATCTGCATCGCTGATTCTTGCAAAAGAGCGATCCCTCAGAATTCTATGAGCAGAAAATGAAAGAAAAGCAATCACATAAATAGATATAAACACAGTAACAAAGGGCTGCTAAACAAGAAAACTACACACACATATCAATGACACAATTGTCATTATGGTTTTGTGCAACTTCTGTACACATAATGTAATCATAACAGGCTCCATTCACAAACCTCACACAGGATATGGCTCCCTTTTTTTTCCTTAAAGAACACATTTTCAGCAAAGGCATCATTACAAGTAATAAAAAACGTGAAAACCAAAATAGCATTCTGTGTGGAAGTTTATTAGACAATACATGTCAGTACAACAAGGTAAATCAGGGAAAGCAAAATATAAGCAAATTAAATTGTAGTTTTAACTTAAGGCTTAAGGTTTTTTTTTACCTTTATACATTCTATGCATGAAGGTAAAAAAACCTTCTCTGTGCAGCTCTCTCTCAGATCCCCCCTAATACTTACCTGAGACTCATCTTGATCCAGCAATGTACACAAGAGCCTCAGCTCTCCGGGGACTCTCCCTCCTGATTGGCTGAGACCACTGTCAATCACAGCCAGTGAGCCAATAAGGAGTGAGAGGGGACGGGCCAAGGCGCAGCTGTGTGTGAATGGACACTGCAAACTGCTTGTTCTGGGGCACTCGGCAGGGAGGGGAGTCAAAAGTGTTGGCGAGGGACCCGTGAAGAGCAGGATTGGGGCTGCTCTGTGCAAAACCACTGCACAGAGCAGGTGAGTGAGATTTTTTTTTTATTTTTTTTTTTAAATAACAAAGACGAAGAAAAGAAGAAAGCCTTTAATAACACTTTAAGGCTGGGTTCACACCATCGCCGCATACAGCTCACAGCAGGAGTCCAGTGCGTCCTGGTTCACCATTTCAGGTCCAATTTCAGTCCGAATTTTGGCTGAATTCAGACCTGAAATGGACCAAAAGACTCACAGGGCTCCTGTGCAAATTCGCACCCGAGCCGCTGCAGAGATATGTGAACCGGCTCCATAGAGAGCGGGTCAAAATCTCCTGCTATTGCGAATTGGATGCGGGTCCCCTGCATCCAATTCGCATAGGTGTGAACCCAGCCTAAAGGTAAAATGTTTCATTGAGCGTGTATTCTTTGCCTGTTAATGTAACTTTTTTCCTAAATAGCTTTATTAGTTTGGCTTTAAAGCATTAGGAAACCACCAAAAAAAAAAAAAACAACCCACAATAAAAAATAAAATCTGCAAGACAATAGCATAATGTGCTAGTATGCATTAGAACGAGGCTCCTGCAGCTTGGCCGGTCACCACCGAGGGGGCTGACATGTCCTCTCGGTGGTTTTTCTGAGTTTGCTGGCACCGGCGCGGAGAGTGGCCGGAGCCGCGATGACGTCTCTCCTGAGTCCTTCGTTCCAGCAAGAGCCGGACCTTCAGCGCACATGCACCGCCAACATGAAGGGTGAATAGCTCCTAAACCGTGCCGCTTTAGGAAACATTCATTTTACCTACAGGTAAGCCTCATAGACTTACCCGTAGGTAAAAATGACCAAGCGGGCAATACAACCGCTTTAAATATTGCTAAAAGTAAGATGACACATTAACAACCTATAGAGGTTAGAACCCCCATCAGGCTTTTATTGCTGTCAGGGCATAATTTACAATGCTGCTAAATCTGCAGCTTCCTATAAAATAATACCTGGTGATCCTGCCATGTAGGTCCTTGTTCAGACATTTCCCGTGATAGGGAGAAATCATGTCCATGTCCCTCAATTGCTTGGCAGCATTGCTCTCAGACGGGTTTTTGATAGAAATCACAGTTGGCTGGTATGTTTCCATCAGAAAACCCACGTGTCATTTGCTGTGCATGTATAGAGGAAAGAAGTGTTCGCAAAGACATTGCAGGTGGATCAGCAGCACAGAGATGCAAAAATAAAAAAAAATTGATTTTTATTTAAGAAAAAAAAAATTGCTTTTTTATGCAAAGTCCTTTACTGACAAAATGGATTGCAGATAAAGGATTTACTCCACTGCAGACATCAGTAAGTCATACGGTGTTGTCGGCACCATCTGTAAATGAATGCTGCAATAATCCATCTGCTAAACTAACTCTGAACCATTTTTCAGAATGTGTGGACCCTGAACTAGAAAATGCTTACTCAGTGATGCATATTTTCTGATATGCCCAGAGGCTTTTTATTGGGAGAGAAGCAATCACAAATATCCATTAATTGGACAAAGTTACAAAAAGCCTAGTGTGAATGTGATAATGAACAAACTGACCGTTAAACACAATTTATATAAACATGACCAGATGAAAGTTCCAGACAAGATGAAAAATCCCAGGAAATTGGATTGCTTGATACAGTTAGTCTTTGCAAGCAACACACAGAAGCCAATATAGTGCAACCGCAATGATCACAATTGAGTGATAGACCAGTTAACCGTATTGGCCTGGAATCTGAAATCTCCCATAAGCACTCTTTTTGCTGGATTGATTTTCTACTAGAATCAGCAATTGTTGGGCTGCACATCCATTAAACCCTTAGCTGGGATACTAACAGTAATAGTAATAATGCAAGGAGGACTTCCTTGGTTTGATTTCAGCTATTTGGAAGAGCTTTGTTTTTTTTTCCTAACTTTTTGAAGCTGTGCTAAAAGAAAATGAAAAAAAGTCAGCTTCAAACACACTTTTAAAATATAAGGACACTTACCTGTCCAGGGATCCAGCGATGTCGGCACCCTGAGAGGATCCTTCAATCTTCTTCTGGTGCAGGTGCCGAGATCTTCGTTAAGGGAAACCGGCAGTGAAGCCTTCTGTGATGCGTTCTTGCTGCATTTCCAATGCATTTCAATGAAGATATACATTTTTGGTGCGGGTTTTTTAACTTCCCAAGAATGCAGCAAGCAAGATTTTTAACACCACAACGGAAGCGCAATGGACCAGTGTGAAGACATACATAGAATTTAAAGGGATGCATTTTTCTTGAGCTTTCCTTGTGCTAAGTGTGCCGATAATGGCCGACAAATTCATATTCATTTAAATTCATGATATTAATTAAAAAGTTGAATACAATTATATATAAAAATATGAAAAAAACTATTGTTTGTGTAGCTGCGCTGGCCCTTTAAATTTAAAAGTGTGTTATTATACTAATGATTTTCCATAGAAAGCATGTTTATACAAATAAAAATGACATATATAATAAAAAAAATATATATAAAAATAAAGTCCAAGTGAATTAATCCTCTGTGCGGAACAAATGGTGACTTCCAAAATGATTGTGCTGTGATTGAATTTATTTTTTATTTCTCGTCTGTTTAATCATGTATTCAATTTAACTTATACTACATGTCTTTTTGCTGAGATACATCCAAGATAATATAGCCTTCTGTATAGATCTAATATATGCGAGATATAATTGATGGTGCATATATACTGTGACGGGAGGGCCCGTGGAACTCAGAATCCCTTGGAAAGTAGGGGAAGCCCTTGTTTCAGCTCCCCATACACCTCTTATGTCTAGGTCACCCTGTGCTATCCTGGCACAGGGTGAGTGAGAAAGTATATCTTGGACTACTTAAATGGGACAGTAATATTTGTCCACAATATCTCCCAGGATGTATGTAAAGACTATTATTGGTTTGTTTGATTCTGAACTCAACATGTTAATTGAGTGAGCTGATCACATTAGCCTCCAGGACTGGCTAGGAGACGAACAGTCTGGCTTACCACAGCTTCTATTCCACACATTGTTGTTTGTTCTAATTAACCCTGTGTTGATGTTTATGGTAATGTGTATTGAATAGTCCCCTATTCTGGGTAAATGATTTAGTAAACTAGCTCATGTTAATTAGGTTACAGTTGTATTGTTAGAGAAGGTTCCAACGGCATATAAAGTCTTGTAAGTTTGATTCTAAATAAATATAGTCCATGTTAGCAGTGAAGCAAGTCTCGCCTTGTTTTATGCTTGAGAGCGGTTGGAATGAAAGGCAGGAGAAGCTCATTAGCGACCCCTGCCTATGGGAACAGGGACTGAAACAAATAGGCAGTTATTGTAGTGTAAATTATTGATCAGTTAACTGTTATCAATAAACTTTATTAAAAAATTCTGGAAGCTTCTAAGAAAGGTCAGGTGACTAGAAGTACCAATAAGAAGAAAGAAGAATATTAACGGTCATAAGACCAACGGCAGCACTTCAAGAAGAAGCATCCCTCCCTCCCTATGTCGTGGTTCTTGTTATGTGGCTGGTCCCTTCTGCTGTAAGGGGGTATGGTGTATTAACGTTAAAGACGTATATATATATATATATATATATATATATATATATATATATATATATATATATATATATATATATGGTTCGAGCTTTAATGGCTGAACTATTTGGTTTTAATTGTTTGAATATAGTTCGAGCTTTGATGGCAAAACTATTATGCCGCGTACACACGGTCCTACTTTTCGTCTACAAAAGTCCAACAGACGCTGATGGACTAAAGCTGGCTGGTAATCCGATCGTGTGTGGGCTTCTCCGGACTTTCAACTGACTTTTTTAGCCTCAAATCCGACGTACTTTAGATTTGAAACATGCTTCAAAACTTTACTTCGTAACTACGACGGACCCCGAAATCCGCTCGTCTGTGTGCTAGTCCGACGGACAAAAAGCCACGCTAGGGCACCTATTGGCTACTGGCTATGAACTTCCTTATTTTAGTCCGGTGTACGTCATCACGTACGAATCCGACCGACTTTTGTGTGGTCGTGTGTAGGCAAGTCCGTTCGTTAGAAAGTAGGCCGCAAGTCCGCCGCAAGTCCACCGAAAGTCTGCCGGAAGTCAGTCGGACAGGCTGTCCGACTTTTGTAGACGAAAAGTACGACCGTGTGTACGCGGCATTATTGTTTTGGTATGATTTTAGTAAGCTAATTGGTATTTTTTATTATGCCAATAATAAAGGACCACGGCCATTTTTATCCAAGTCTATAGTCTGTTTGTATTTATTTTAATTTATTATCATTATATTGTACATCAGTTTTCAGCCTCTGATCCCATGAAAGGCAGGAGAAGCTCATTAGCGACCCCTGCCTATGGGAACAGGGACTGAAACAAATAGGCAGTTATTGTAGTGTTAATTATTGATCAGTTAACTGTTATCAATAAACTTTATTAAAAAATTCTGGAAGCTTCTAAGAAAGGTCAGGTGACTAGAAGTACCAATAAGAAGAAAGAAGAATATTAACGGTCATCAGACCAACGGCAGCACTTCAAGAAGAAGCATCTCCTTGGTCTGTCTCCTCACCTTGCTAATGGAAAATCTACTGCGTCAGCTGATGGAGCGGGCCTCTGCTGACGGTGATTCCTGGCTGCGTTTCTGCCTCTCCTCCGCAGCTCCTCCGGGTCAATCTGCCTCTTTTCCGCCTCCTTCCCTCCCTCTCTCTTTCCCACAGCCACCTCCGGTCATGGCTTCTCTTCCAGGTCCCTCCGGTGTTCCGTTTCCGTCCAGGGCTCCTCCTCCGGCTCGTCCTCCAGCTGTGTCATGGGCTCCCACCGTGATTGACAGCGCGACTCCGCCTGTGATGACGCCGATGGAGCCTCCTTTCTCTTCGGCTGTTGCCTCGGTACCTTCGACGGGACATGGCTTCTGCGCAGTAGATACTGGCATAGAGCAGTCGGCGAATCTGACGTCGGTCCGCCGGATCGAATCCCGGGGACCTCCAGCAAAAAAGAAATGTAAAAGCAAAGGTAATGGTAAGCGGTCTCTGCGGGACAATGATTTACTATTGCCTCTTGCCTCTGAAAATGTTAATATTAATGCTGGTAGTGGTACTGCTTTGTCTTCCTCTCCTTTCCCTCCTGATTTGCCAATTGACAATATAAGTGATGTTTTGCCTTCTCCTGTGGTGCGTCCTCTATTGCTTTCTGATGCTATTAGTGCTTGTTCTTTTCCTACAGCTAACCCCTCTGGTTCAATGCATTCTGCACAGGCTGTTTCTGATGCTACTTTGGGGTCTGAAAGACCTGTGATTTCTACACAATCTATGCTACAGATGACACCTAGTGGTGAGTCTAATCAAATGCATAATTTGATGTTATGTATGTCTTCTTTTGCTTCATTTGCTGATAATTTTAAGAAATGTTTTTCTGAGGGTTTCAATGCTGGGATTTTACCTGCTGTGGATGTGCGACCGCCTGCGCATGTTCCGTCGGTCGCTGATGCTGATGTACTGCCTTTATTGAATCCGTCTTCACATTCAGTTCCTGAATGTTGCTTTAAAGAAGCTATAACGTGTGAAATTTCTCCACTTGGATTCCATTTATCGCCGTCTGTCAAAAACAAAATTTGGAAAGGCGAATATATTGAGATACTCTCTCTTTTGCCATCCTTTAAAGAAAATCGTATGGATGTTAGGGATTCGGAGAAGGCTGACGACGACAAGAGAAAATCTGCTCCACGAAATTTTAATAACTGGCTACAGGCCTTTTGTATTTTCTCTAGTGTTATGGGTGAGCGGCGCCCGGAGCTCTGCAGTGGCCTTTTTAGACATCTTGAGATTATCCTTGAGGCTTACAAGAATTTTCCTGGGCTGGCTTGGTTTTTTTTTTTACGACGAGTCGTTTCGTCAGAAACTTGCTATTCATAAAAATATGTCTTGGGGGACTAAAGATGTGGGTTTGTGGTTGAACCTTCTTATACCACGTAAACCCACATTGCCTGTGTCTTCTTCGCAACCGTTACAATTTAAGAAAGGTTTTTGTTTCAGTTTTAATGAGGGACAGTGTAAATGGCCAAATTCGTGCTGTTATAAACACGAGTGTGCTTCTTGTTCGGGTAATCATCCTGCCTCCCGTTGTTTTAAAAGATTGCATTCTAACGTGGTTGCTCCTTCTAGGGATAATTTTCGTGCTGGGAGTAACACCGGTGAAATTGCCCGCCATGTTGCCGTTCCTTCTCAGTTGGCCAAACCGCAGGATGGCGGAAATTCTCGTTGAGGGTTTTTCTTTTGGTTTTCGATTGCCTCAGTTTTCTGGCACTGGTTGTCTTTGTTGTGATAACCTTGTCTCTGTTCATCGTTTCCCTACCATTGTCTCTGGTAAAATTGCTAAGGAAATATCTGAAGGTAGGGTTGCGGGCCCATTTTTATTTCCTCCGTTTACTAATTTTCGTGTTTCTCCTTTAGGTTTGGTTCCTAAAAAGGAACCCAATAGTTTCCGCCTTATCCATCATTTATCTTTCCCAGCCGGTTTTTCTCTTAATGACGAAATCGAACCTGAATTAAGTACTGTTACGTATACCTCTTTTGATGAGGCGATTTTCAGGATTCGTCGCTTGGGTGTGTCTGCTGTTATGGCTAAGGCTGATATTAAATCTGCTTTCTGTTGCCCATACATCCTTCGGCCTTTAACTCGTTGGGTTTTCATCACGATGGTTTTTATTATTATGATAAATGCCTTCCCATGGGCTGTTCCTTATCCTGTACTTACTGTGAGACGTTTTCGACATTTTTGGAATGGGTGGTTACTTTGACGGGTTCATCTAATGTATTACATTATCTTGATGATTTTTTATTTTTTGGTCCGGCAGATAATTTTGAATGCTTATATTTGTTCACTGAATTTCGTTTAACCTGCCGACGTTTTGGAGTCCCATTGGCCCTCGAAAAGTCTGTTTGGCCGACGACTTGTATTGAATTCCTGGGTGTTACCATTGACACTGTACTGATGGAATTTCGTTTGCCTCAGGCCAAGTTAGATCGTTTGAGGTTTATGATTTCTTTTGTACTTTCCAAACCTAAGGTTACCGTTCGCACATTGCAATCTTTGTTGGGTTTACTAGCCTTTGCTACGTGCATAATTCCTATGGGCCGTGTTTTTTCTAAAAGACTGTATAGAGCTATTGCTGGTTGTAGATCTCCGAATCATTTTGTGCGAATCAATTCTTCTTTAGTATCTGATTTATTGGTTTGGAATGATTTCTTTTCCTTGTACAATGGCCGTTCTTTTTGGCAGTCGCCTTTCCAGGATAATTCAGTTGTTTATTTACTGATGCAGCTGGGAGTACGGGTTATGGTGCCTTTTATCAGGGTCATTGGTCGGCTGCACGTTGGCCTGATTGTTGGCTTTCGTTGGGCTATACCAAAAATGTTGTACTCCTTGAATTGTTTCCGATTCTGGTTTCCTTGGATATTTGGGGTGTTCACCTTCGCAATTCTCGTTTGTTGTTCCATTCTGATAATAAAGGGGTTGCCTATGCGATCAATTGCTTGTCTTCTAAGTCTTTGCCTGTGTTGGCTGTTTTGCGTTGCATTGTTCTTAAATGTTTAGAACTTAATCTTTGGATTAAAGTTAAATACATCCCTGGATACACTAATGTGATTGCTGATTCTCTTTCCCGTTTTCAGATAGATCGGTTTCGCGCTCTGGTACCGGAAGCGGATCTCCTTGGTCTACCTTGCCCGGAACGTCTATGGTCCGTGGTCTGCGATCTGTGAATTCTGCCTTGATGAACTCTCTTGCTCCTTCCACGTGGGCGAATTACAACGCCGCGTGGTCTTTGTGGACTGTCTTTTTGACCTCTTTAGGTTTTCCTTCTAGTTGTGTTTCTGAGACTTTGGTTTTGCTTTTTTTGGATTTTTTGATGCAACGCAATTATTCATATTCGCATATTGTTAAAATATTGGCGGGGATTTCTTTCTTTTTTAAAAGCCGTGGCTTTCCGCCTTGTTCTTCCTTTTTCTTAGTTAAGCAGTCTCTTAAGGGTTACCGTAAACACAGTTACCGTAGCGATACTCGTGTTCCGGTCACTTTCTCTCTTTTGCGACGTTTGATGGCTGCCTCTGCCTTTGTTTGTTATTCTACTGCTGAGGCTTTACTTTTTAAGGTTTCTTTTAGTTTATTTTTTGGGGCTTTTCGTATTTCAGAATTGCTACCTAAGTCTTCATCCTCTCTGGGAGGTTTGTGGTTTTCTGATGTTTCCATGAGCCCCGATTTTATTAAAATATTTCTGCGATTCAGCAAGACTGATCAGTTGGGGAGGGGTCGGTGGATTGTTATTCCGCGATCCTTCGGTTCGCCGGTTTGCGCCTTCTTCTGGTTGTCTGCATATTTGCCGCCTCGGCCCCTTGGTTCACCACACTTGTTGCTTCACGACTCTGGTTCTCCACTTACTCAGCGCCAGTTTTCGGCTGTCCTTAAAAAATGTCTGCTTTATCTCAGTTTTGTCCCATTTGCGTGTTACCAGTCATTCATTTCGTATTGGCGCAGCGACTGAGGCGGCCAAGTTGGGTTTCTCTGAGTCCGATATTAAAAAGTTGGGTGGTTGGAAATCAGACTGTTATCTTTCCTATATTAGACCTAATTTGTTTTTTCTGATTTTAGGTTCTTCGAACACTGTATGGCTTATTGGACATTCATTCGTTTACTGGGCCCATGTTCGAGCCTCCAACAGAGTCTATGGACTTGAATTAAATTTAGACGGTGCGAATATTGTTTGGCATGGTTACCGTGGAATGTCTTGGTTTGGGCTTCGTTCTTTATTAACGGAATTGCTTTCTTCTTTTTCTAGTCCTGATGTAGTTATTATTCATTTGGGGGGTAATGATTTGGGGATTCATAAAACTTTAGATTTGGTTTCCCAAATTAAACTTTATTTTCTTCATTTACGCTCTGTTCTCCCCTCCTCGGTTCTGATTTTTTTGAAATGGTTGATTGATCCTGATCTCTTATATCTTGAGAAAATCAGAAAGAGGGTGAACAGACTTATCAATAAATTTATGCCCTCTGTTCAAGGTTTTTCTTATAGACATACTGATTTGGAAGGTGGATTGTATGGGCTTTATCGCCCTGATATGGTCCATCTTTCTGATATAGGGCTTGATATATTTAACTTGGATTTGCAAACTTGTGTGGAATTGGCAGTGGCCCGGGTGGGGTGCCATGCTATATGTATATAGCCTGGCGTTTGGGGTATGGTGTATTAACGTTAAAGACGTATATATATATGGTTCGAGCTTTAATGGCTGAACTATTTGGTTTTAATTGTTTGAATATAGTTCGAGCTTTGATGGCTGAACTATTATTGTTTTTTGGTATGATTTTAGTAAGCTAATTGGTATTTTTTATTATGCCAATAATAAAGGACCACGGCCATTTTTATCCAAGTCTATAGTCTGTTTGTATTTATTTTAATTTATTATCATTATATTGTACATCAGTTTTCAGTCTCTGATCCCATGAAAGGCAGGAGAAGCTCATTAGCGACCCCTGCCTATGGGAACAGGGACTGAAACAAATAGGCAGTTATTGTAGTATAAATTATTGATCAGTTAACTGTTATCAATAAACTTTATTAAAAAATTCTGGAAGCTTCTAAGAAAGGTCAGGTGAGTAGAAGTACCAATAAGAAGAAAGAAGAATATTAACGGTCATCAGACCAACGGCAGCACTTCAAGAAGAAGCATCCCTCCCTCCCTATGTCGTGGTTCTTGTTATGTGGCTGGTCCCTTCTGCTGTAAGGGGGTATGGTGTATTAACGTTAAAGACATATATATATATGGTTCGAGCTTTAATGGCTGAACTATTTGGTTTTAATTGTTTGAATATAGTTCGAGCTTTGATAGCTGAACTATTATTGTTTTTTGGTATGATTTTAGTAAGCTAATTGGTATTTTTTATTATGCCAATAATAAAGGACCACGGCCATTTTTATCCAAGTCTATAGTCTGTTTGTATTTATTTTAATTTATTATCATTATATTGTACATCAGTTTTCAGCCTCTGATCCCATATCTGATATCTGTATCCAGACTACAAGGAAGTGGTATACTGACGGAAGCACTCAAGTGGAGTGTGGGACGTTCCGTGACATTTACATATAGGGATATCATTTTTAACCTGTCTCCAAATAATTCTATGATGTATAGGATTGACATAAGATAGTTTAAGAGTCTATCCAGGGATTCCAGTCTGGCCTATTTAGAATTAACACACAAAAGTATTTCCGCTTTGGCTGCTTTATTGGATAAACAAATTGAGGGTAGAAAGGGAAAATGACACCAGTAAGCAAAAATGGCGGAAAATACACTTCCGGTCCACAACATAGCCGATTGGTCAAACAATTAGCAAGTAGGGGCATAAAAACCATCAGCAAGATGGCGGAACCAGCTTCCTGATGACTCATTATTTATGTGAAACGCATTGACGCTGGTTGTGCGATACTGACGTCATTTCCTGCCAAATGTACCGCACTGAAAAGGAGGCTTGAACCACACCCCGACTCCTAGTAGTACACAGCCATTACTGGCGAATACTGGAAAGCTGGAGAGACTCAGAGCCAGTCTGAGGCACACATACATGTGAGCGCAAATCTTTTATATGACCTTTTAAAACTAATAAAGCATGGAATTTTGCACAATGAAGGCCATTTTTGTTTGAGAAATATATTAACTGGAGGATTGGGAGAGTGGTCTGACAGTTTGGTGGAGACAAATCTATTTACCCACATGGAAGATTAAAGAAAGGCTACATACAGGCTTATTTATTACTGCTTTTTGGTAAGCATATTGATTGGATGGTGGTGGTCAATCACAGCACAATCGTTTTGGAAGTCACCATTTGTTCAGCACAGAGGATTAATTCACTTGGATTTTTTTTTATATATTTTTTATTATACATGTCATTTTTATTTGTATAAACATGTTTTCTATGGAAAATCATTAGTATAATAAACACACTTTTTAAATTTAAAGGGCCAGCACAGCTACACAAACTATTTTTTTTCCACATTTTCTTCACTGGTTTAGTGGTGAATATTAGCTACAGCTTAGCCTACAATATATAAGAAAAAATTTTTGGGAGGAATTTGTTTTGCACCGGTGGCACACAATATACCAATTCACATGTATAAAAAAAAATATATCTTTTTTTTTTAAAAAAAGTAAATTTTCAGTTTCGGTTAAGTGCATCCTAAATTTTTGGTTTCGGCACCAAAATTTCCATTTGGTGCACCTCCAGTAAATTTAATTACACTAACAAATTGAAACCAAAATGCCAGCTCACGCTTTATCAGTTACAGCAGTTTTTTTCCTTTTGGGAAAAAGTTTTTGCATTAATAAATAAAAGCCGCCGATTTTAATCACCCCTGCCAGTGTTAAGTGGTTTGTCTCATCCATATAAACTGATGCATTACACCAAAAGAAAATAGAGGAAAGCCTTAAAAAGAGAAAGTACAGACGACACATCTAAGAATTGGTAAGCTGTAATATAACAAATGTTTGCTTTTGGGTTTAATATCACTTGAAAATCATTTTCAGAAGGGTGATATAGATAGTTCACCTTTCAGTAATTCTCAAAAATTGTCTGTACTAAATAAGGCAATCTGTTTTCTGTACATAATATAAAGCGAATATTTTCTGAAGCCTTTACTGGGCTACTTATAGATTCCTTCATTCACTGGAGTGAGCAGGACAAAGATCAAGCTCAACTTCTCCCAATATAAGCCTGCTGGTTTATCTCACACTGTGCAGTTCTTCATACTATCTACTTATACTAGACTTGCCCAAAGCAATGCTGCCATTAAAATTAAACTTGAATTTCTGAAAAGATCACATTTTCTTTCTGGATCTTATTTTTTTAACCTATACAAGCCAGGGGCAAAATTCCCCAGCATGGGCCTTCAGTTTGTCTTTTCCGTTCTATACAGGATTTCCAATATGTATCACAAGATGCCACAAATGCAAGCGAAGATCATCAAATTTATATCAAAGATTTTCCTGTCTGCTCTCCACTGGATATGGGTAGCTTTGCAGTACATTCATTAGTATGGCAGGCATGACTGCAAGGACAGAAACAGATATTTCCACATTAAAAAAACTGACACCAATACCAGCGTGCATTGAAACAGTAAGTATTGAATATGTTACTGATTTTTCTGAGCTCCCCAAATCCCGAGCCCCCTCCATGCTTGGTCATCACTGCAGTATTATAGATAAAATGTTTGCGCATCAAGAATAATAATTAGCTGCATTCACACTACAGCGTTTTGAATCAGGGGCAGATCTGCCCGGGATTTGACAGCGCTGATGTGTGAACGACAAAAACGTGGAACTCGCATTTGAGATGCCATTCATTTGAATGACACCTCAAATCGCGGTGCGGGTCTTCCGCATGTCGTCCAAAAATACTTCAGGAGCTACTTTGGGGTGACATGCGTCCCGCGATGCAGGTTGCCACGATTGCAGCGCAACAATCGTGGCAGACCGGCACCGCAATTTGAGGTTTCATTCAAATAGCATCTCAAATGCGAGTCCTGCGTTTTGTCATTCACACATCAGCGCTGTCAAATCGCGTGCAGATTTGCAGAAGATCTGCCCGTGATTCAAAACGCTGTAGTGTGAATGAAGCCTTAATGTGTGTACTAAAATATTGTGTATAAAAGATGCTGCGCTTAAAAATCTGCTTGAGCAGCTTCCTTAACGGGATTTTGAAGCCATGCGCCGTCGACTCCGCCGAAGCTCTTTACCTTCCCCTCCTCTTACTCCCTTCCTACGGTCTCCTTTCCTTCTTACTTCCCTTCTGGACACCATGGGTGTCGTCCCTTTTCTCTACTACCCAGAAAAAATCTCCCAGTATGCATTGATCAATGGGTGCCGCCATCATGAGGACGGGGCTGAGAGCCAGATTTTTCACACTATCCACGTTTTGCTCCCTACCCTATGATGGTTCAGTACCTGCTAGTTAGTGTTCTTCCCATTTGATTTTTTCCTACCGGTATGTTAAAAAAACACAATATATTTGCTGTAGAGGCTATTGCCCACAGTTTACAGATACCTCATATTGCTGTACTGGAACATTGCCTGTTATTTAGTTGATATCCATTGACTCTGACATGGTGGTATTACTGTCTATTAATGGATTTCATTGACTACGATATGTAATGCCATAGCTTTATGTTCAACCACATACCTTAAATAAAGAATTTAAAAAAAAATGCCTTTACAGTGTACTCCCAGCACACTCTGTCAGGGCTTCTGATTGGGCGCTAGTGGGACGGGATCTCGATCATATGTTCACTGTGAGAGCCAATCACATTGGTCAGATTATACAGAAGCCACAACATCTCCCAGGCATCATTAAACCAACTTTTTTTGTGTGTCATATGTTAAATGATGGTCTCTTCGTGGCTTCATAACCTTTCCATCATGCCTGTATGAAAACTTATTAAATACCTGGTTCATCCTGCCGTTTCATATGACTTGCCTATTGGTAACGTCCTAGCAACTCATCCTTGCAAACTCCGTTGCCACTCTCAGCGCACTTGCTCTGGCAGATCTTGGTAAGGAAGCAGTTCACTTCCTCTTTCTACTTTGAAAACCACCGCCCCATGTAACTTAATTCATCGGCTTGTGGGGTGACTCCAGCAGGCTGTCTGAAGCTTCTTCCCCTCCCTTCCACCCCAGGTGACAAACAGTGTAAGACTGAGGGGCAGTTCTAGCAGGGATGATTGACAGGGTCTCCTCCCCTACTAGCCACCCTCTTACATGACACACAATGTAGAGGCTTATGGGGGGCGGGGCTGGGAAGTTGATTACCAGCAACTCTTCTTCCAGGGAGCTCATTCATGTGGATGATAATTATTACATTTGTTAATGGATGACACAATTGCCTTGACATGGTTTATTTGATGTACTTTTTAAATTAGTTTTTTTTTTTTTTTAATTAAACAAAGTAGACTTCCTGTAGTTACATCTGCAGGCTGTGCCAGAGGCTTAGTGCTTGTTCTACCCATGGATTTCACAATGCAGTGCAGATATCAGAATGGCTGCAGTATAAGGTAAAGGCAACTGGGTATTTGGACAAAATATAGCAACATGAATTAAAAACTGAAACTGATGGTTACAGTCAGGGTGGATAAAAATTAATGATTTTTTTTTTTTTAAAATCAAAAGAAAGCTGATTTTTTTTTTTTTTAAATCAGATTGTTTTGGTTTTTATCAAATTTATTTTTTAAAAAATGCTTTTGGACTAAAAATTTAAAGATAGTTTTTCTATTTAAGATACATTCATAATTTAGTTTATTCAGCATGAAATGGAGCTTAGTTATGCAACATGAGGCAGTATATTCTGCAATATTTACATTTTTGGTAAACTCATTCAATGAATGAGTGATTGGCTCTCACAAGCTCTGCATTGATGCATTTAAACAATTTCACAGGAACCATGAGATAAAACAATTTTAGGAATATTCCTTTATCCCATAGTTTTGCAAATCTATGTACACTACAAACTGTATGATTGAATCGGTTCTGAAATCGCTGTTTTACCAACATGACAGCTTACTATTCTAAATAGGAAACCTTCATTTTGTTTGCAAATAAAGATTCTAACTACCAGCAAGAAGAAGTCCTTACATTTAAAGAGCACCTGTCATTTCAGATCCATCATGGCAGCGCCTGTTAGCCGGCATCCACTCACCTGCTGCCATGTCCCCGCCCCTTGTTGTGTCAATGCCGCATCACCAGCCGTCCCATTAAAGTGAATGGGACTGTCGGAAAGTCAACAGCAGGTCAGAGGAGGAGCCGCTGCAGGTCAGACAGTTGCTCCTTAAAAATTATGATTTAAAATAGAGTTCATTTAAATCAACCTTTTTTCCAGTGATTTAAACCGTGATTTAAATAGACTTGATTTGAATCAAATCCACCCTTGGTTACAGTCAATGATTTCTGTATGACACTTAAAAGGCATTGGGAGGCAGCATTAGGGGTTAAAACACAACTGAACATTCAGTTCAAATCAGCTAAATATATTCCAGGTACATGAAAACAAAATGTGTTCAAAGTATTACAGTTTCGTTTTTAGAAAATCAGCCACAGCTGTCGAAAAACCTCTACACTGCCTGAACGAGACCATTGCTCTATGTTGGGAAGCAGTGATCTCCTTGCAGAGATCCAACACAGCCCCTGCTGAATCAGAGCAAGAGCTCTTCAATCAGTGGGGAGGGTGAGCTTTGCCGTTTGCTGAGCTATAGGTCTGACTCAGTAGGGGGGAATGCCAGACTTCTGCATGAGATCACTGCTTTCCCGCAGAGAGCAGATGTCCCACTATGCACCTGCTGGCAGGGGACAGGCTTTTCTACTCAGGCTGTAGTAGCTTTAGAAAGAAAATTTGTAAGATATTTTAAGATATTAAACATCCTTTGTTTAGGTGCACCTTGAATATATTTAGCGAATTTAAAGCGGCGTTCCACCCAAAAATGGAACTTGCGCTGATCGGATTCCTCCCCCCCTCCGGTGCCACATTTGGTACCTTTCAAGGGGGAGCAGATACCTGTCAAATCCAGGTATTTGCTCCCACTTCTGGGCATAGATCGCCACACTTTGTGCAGGGAACTACAAAATGTCTGGCCCCTCCTCCTCCCCCCGCTGTCTTCTGGGAGACACACAGGTCCCAGAAGACAGCAGAGACCATTCAGATCACGCAACGCGACTAGCGCACAGTAGAAAAAGCAAGGCTCCACTTCCTGTTTCCCTTAGTAAGGATGTCGGGGTCTGCACCCAGAGCTGAGGGATGGGTCGGCTTTGGGTGAGGACATCGAGGGCTCCCTGGACAGGCAAGAGTCCTTATATTAAAAGTCAGCAGCTGCAGTATTTGTAGCTGCTGACTTAATTTTTTTTTTTCCCCCGGCGGAACTCCACTTAAGACTTGATTGAAAAAGATTAATTTGTTCATCCTGTTTTCTTGGGACTCAAGTGAAGTTTCCAGGCAATGACAGAAGGTGACAGGCGGTGACAGTGGAGCAATGTATTATTTAAAGCAAAACTCCAGCCAAAGTCCTCTATATAAATTCTTAAAGCAAAAAACAGTTACCTAGAAGAAGCTAGCAACCGATACAATTTGTATCTTAGTGATCCTGACTCACTTTTATCACATGGCGCTTACATACAACTGCCTATCCAGCAATTTATTAGAATAATACCAAATAGCATCTGAAAGACTATTTATAACCTAAACAGTGGATGATGTAAAAAAAGGATGTACATAATAGGTAAATAACAGTGTCAAATTTCTCAAATTTGTCAATTTCTCAAATTTGCTTCAGCTCCTTAAACTCTAAAGCAGCGGTGGGCAAATGAGGCCTTCTATCTGTTTTGGAACAACTACATGTCCCATGAAGCACTGCAAAATGGACAGTTACAAGCATGACTCCCAAAGAAACAGTTGGAGGGCCACAGGTGTCCACTCCCACTCTAAAAGCATATTTCTACACATGTGAAGCAGTCCAACATGGTATTAAAGTAGAAGTTCACCCCAAGGCCTCATGCCCACAGGTATTATAAAAAACGAGCTGTAAAGCTAGTACCGATGCCAGGAAAAAAGCAGCGTTAAATATGTGATTTTAATCAGCGTTTTGCGTCAATGCGCGTTCAGCCGCGTTAGCTTTCAGTCGTGGTTCTCTGCCTCTATTCAAAATCAAATGGTTCCCCATGGGAGCCCATTGATTTGAATAGAAGTTGCACCAGAAGTCGGATTATGATGATCCGACTTGCGGTTCGACTTGTATGATGAGGATCCTGAAGGGGAACTCCCGCCAAAATGAAAAAAAAAATTGGCGTGGGGTTCCCCCCAGGACGATAACAGAACCTTCAGTCTGGTATGGATTTTAAGGGGAACGTGAAAAAAAAAAAAAAAAAACTGGCGTGAGGTTCACCCCCAAAATCCATACCAGTCCCTTATCCGAGCACGCAGCCCAGCAGGTCAGAAAAGGGGGGGACGAGCGAGCGCCCCCCCCCCTCCTGTACCATACCAAGCTACATGCCCTGAACATGGGGGGTGGGTGCTTTGGGGCAGGGGAGGCCCTGCGCCCCCCACCCCAGAGCACCTTATCCCCATGTTGATGAGGACAAGGGCCTCTTCCCAACAACCCAGGCTGTGGGTTGGCGGGGTCTGCGGGCGGGGGCTTATCAGAATCTGGAAGCCCCCTTTTAACAAAGGGGCTCCCAGAATCAGGACCCCCACCCTATGTGAATTAGTATGGGGTACATTGTACCCCCCTACCCATTCACCTAAAACAAAAAGTGTCAAAAATAAACAAACACAGTACACAGGTTTTTAAAGTATTTTATTAAGGCAGCTCCGATTTCTTCTCCCCTCTCCGGCTCTTCTGGCGACTTCTCACTCTATTGCAGGGTCTTCTCTGCTGTCTTCTCCCTTTGTTGTTATTCCGATGTGGACTCGACACAATCTCCCAGTGTAATGCCGGGTCCGCCATGTGCAATGACTTATAAATTGCATGGGACAGAGGCCCCGCCCCTTGTGACGTCATTGCCTGACAAAGCACCCACCACCCCCATGTTGAGGGAATGTAGCCTGGTATGGTACAGGAGGGGGGGCTCGCTCGCGCCCCCCCCCCCCTTTCCTGACCTGCTGGGCTGCGTGCTCAGATAAGGGTCTGGTATGGATTTTGGGGGGGAACTCTACGCCTTTTTTTTTGGCATGGGGGTTTCCCTTAAAATCCATACCAGGGGGGGCGTGGCTTGGATGGCTTCCGGAGCGGACGTGTCTCCTTAGAGCTCCTGACCAGATCCGCCTGCACACAGCTAAAAAGCACCGAAAATATGGGTAAACCTCGCAAGGCTAAAGACCTAGAACCCAGGGGACATGCCACAAGATCCTCTTCGGCTCCTCCGCCCCTCATCACGGAGTACTTCGGCCTCGGAGCTCCGGCGGGACACCACGAGGCCAAGATGGCGCCGGCGCCGACCCCACCGTCATATGCAGCGGCCCTCTCCTCATCTCCTCCGGGAAGACGAACGGACAGGTATGCCTCTGAGGGAGATTTACTACCCGATCGCCCACCGCTCCCCTCTACTAGCTCCCAGGCTGGCCCTACACTATCCCACAGAGGGGACACACTCGGCAGCTTGTCTCAGCCGTTTCCTCCCTGCCTACTGGGGCCTGCACCGACGCCAAACGCTAGCCAAGCCTCTCCTCCGTGGGAATCCTCAGCCCAGGAATGGGACCCAAATTCCCTGCCACAGAGACCCCAGGCTACAAGGGACAAGTCAGCATCCCCATCCCTGCAGCACAAAGAACCTAACATGGCGACAGGGCCTCCCCCACCGCACCGGCCTGAAGTGCTGCAGGGGGCTTATTCACATGTAGCTCACGCAGCTCAAGTGCACGCAGGACAGTCTAATTTCATGACCCCTCCACACGCACTACAAAGGGGGCACTCCCCACTGGACACTTCTCCCACTACTATGAGGGATCCACATGCCCATGCCACAACGGACCCTGACCCTGAACTTGATGCATGCACTTCCTGGAGGGACTATGTCCGCTGCATGCCCACGAAACAGGACTTTCGCATGCTCATCCAGGAGGTACGCGACACATGTAGATCTGAAATTAACATGCTCCGCACGGATTTACACCACCTGTCTGCTAAGGTCCACTCTATAGAAGAAGAAGCACACGATACAAGGATGGAAGTCTCTAACATACATGATCGATTATCTACGCAAGCTTCAGCACTCAGAGAGTTTCAACGCCATCTCGAGGATCTTGACAATAGAGGCAGACGCAACAACATTAGAGTCTGTGGCCTACCAGAAGCGACCCAGGACGAGGACCTGCAAGTCACACTGCAAGCTATCTTTAACAACGTTCTGGGTCGCCCGGAAAATCAAAGAGTCAAACTGGACAGAGCCCACCGCGCTCTTCGTCCCCGAGGGCCAGGCCCAAGACCAAGAGATGTAATCTGCAGGGTCCATAACTACGCCCTAAAGGAAGATATAATGAGAAAAGCGCGCAACATGCGTACCATTGATTTCGATGGAGCCCCTATACAGCTATACCCGGACTTATCCTGGATCACCCTTGAGCAAAGACGCTCCCTACAACCACTTCTTACAACACTAAAGGAACATGACTTTCGCTACCACTGGGGCTTCCCCTTCAGCCTCACAGCAAAGAAAGATGGGAGATCCACCACACTGCGATACCCGGAAGACCTCCACTCGTTTTGCAAGGACTTGGACATTCCGGTCCCCCCCACACCCGGGTGGGACCCCCTACCCACTCCACCACCTCGTCCGGAGCCTTGGGTTCAGGTGAACGGGAGAAAACGACAGAGGCCACATCCCAACAGCTCCTCAGCAATTGCTCACCAGAGATGACTTTCCTTTTCTTTTCTCTTTTTTTTTTCTCTGCTTTTTCTGTTTGATGACCGAAAAGCTCCAGCTCAGGATAAGTTACTAGCAGAGATGTTTTGTATACTGCTTAACATGCTGAAAGCTCAGGACATAAGCTGTTACTCTTGGTTTTTCCATAGAGGGCTAGTCCCTAAGTTTTACCTTTCTTATTTTTTTTTTAATTCCACTAGGTGGAAATACGGGTTAAAGATTTAGCACTTATGCAAATTTAAGATACAGGATTATCGCTGATATGCTACAGTAATGCTCCACCTCTCATAAATTACCAATGGAGTCCCCTCCCTCTCCCCTTCTCCCCCTTTTCCCTTAATCCCGTTATCCTGGCCCTTCCCCCCCCCCCCCGGTCCCATACTTACCCTTCCCACCCCCTCCTTCCCCTCCCTGTCCCCCCGTCCTCTACCCCACTAGAATGTACTATCATAGGTACCTAATGGCCCTTGCCCATTCCAAGGTCTCCAAAGAATTAGTGGTCTGGGCTGATGGGTTTGTACCCTACCAACACTCCCAACATCGGGTTGATAGGCCCATTACTGAGCATAAACAGCACTGGCTGAGTTAATCTGCTACCTCGGTCTACATCACATGGTTATCTGGTTACTAACTGTTAAAAGAAAGTTCTTCTTTATTTTGCTGCTCCATTACGGTGTGCTGCGTATTTACATATTTACTTAATTACAGGCGGATCTGGGGGGAGATAGCGGCCGTTCTGGGACTGTCCTATCCTCCCCCGGGAGACCTTCGAATGGCTTCCCCTATAACCCCTGTGGAGAGTAATGATTTCATTCCCCACGTGGGGGGGGGCCCTCCGAGGGTTTCCAACCCACCACTCTGTTTGAGTGGGTTAACCTTCACATGGTTACTACTTGTTTTTATACTAACCTTTGTTTTTTTCCTCCCTGTCGTCCATCTTTCCTCCTATTCTCCCACCCCTGGTTTCTCCCTTCTCTATCTCCCAGTACTTTGGTGTATTGTGGGTGCCCCCCGCCTCTGGAGCCCAGTCCTAGTCCGCAGGAACATGTTCCCAGTTGGGTATGTACCTTATCTGAAAATCCACTCGATTATCATCCCCTGCATCCAAGCGTATTCCACTCATCTTGGTAAGCTAAAGCCTCTTATATCTTTACCTCCCAATGATTGACATAATATCATTAAATGTGAAAGGTCTCAATTCCAATACCAAACGAAGCTTAGCCCTAAGGGAATTTAGGAGATCTAAAGCTGACATTATTTTCACTCAGGAAACACACCTCACTAAGACTGATAATATGGCATTCGCCACTAAACATTACTCCCAGATATACCAAGCTTCTAATCCTCGTAAATGGGCAGGTGTGGCTATTTTATTCAAAAAAGACTCTCCTTTCAAATTACAATCACTAATTTCGGACCCCCTAGGACACTATATCATCCTAAGAGGCACGTGGAAAAATGCTGATCTTACATTATGTAATATATACGCCCCTAACACTAACCAAACCTCCTTCCTATCTAAAGTGTATAAACGACTATTTGCGTTTCCCCATCAGTACCTGGTCATTGGCGGAGACTTTAACCTGACCTTCTCCTCTTGCCTAGACAGACACTCTCTCGGACAGAAACAGGTCCCCAGGGCCCTCGAGAGACGGTGCTCTCTCTTCCGCCAATTGACCAGGAAATACGCCCTGTTTGACTGTTGGAGAACCGCAAACCCCTCAGCTAAACAATTCACTTTTTACTCCCACCCGCACAAGTCCCACTCGCGCATAGATTATTTTTTTGTAAACGCCCCAACCCTGAGAGCTCATGAGAACTCAGCCATTCAGGCCATCTCATGGTCAGATCATGCTCCAATAACCTTGTCTCTGGCATTGTCCCCAGGAACCCTTCGTACATGCCACTGGCGACTGAATGATTTTTTGCTTAAACATGACCCCTCCAGAGAGGACCTAGAAAAAACAAAGCAATTATATTTTGTGGAAAACACTTCACCAGAAATCTCCATTGCTACTCTCTGGGAGGGTCATAAAGCGGTCCTCAGGGGCCAATGTATTTCGTTATCCACGGCGCTCAAGAGGAATGCTAACACGGCTCGCATAGCCCTACTGGCTAAGCTTAAACAACTGGAAGCAAAATTGCTCTCCTCTCCGTCCTTAAAAACCCTTAGAGAGATTGTACAGGTACGGGCAGGTCTTAGTGACATAGAAGTGGGTAAAATCGAGAAGGCGCTAATACGACTACGACAAACTTACTATGACAAGGCAAACAAACCACACACACTGTTAGCTAAACAACTGCGGGATAAGCTCGCGACCACCTCCATTACCCATCTTAACGATCGAACGGGCACTCCCCAATCGCATCCCACCAAGATTGCTCAGATTTTCCATGATTATTATTCGACCCTGTATAATAATCCGGACGTTCCACACAACCCTCCCCCACAAGATCTATCCCAAAGAATCTATTCCTACTTAGAAGAGTGCGACACACCGAGACTCACCCCCTCCGCCCTGACCACACTAAATTCCCTCATTACAGAGGAAGAGATTACAAACACAATCAAATCGCTCCCAAACAACAAAGCCCCAGGCCCTGATGGACTCCCATATCAGTACTACAAAACTTTTTTACCGCACCTACTCCCCCATATGACAACACTGTTTAACTCATTTCTGTCTGAGACACCCATACCACGAGATATGCAAAACTCCTACCTCACGCTGATTCCCAAAGCTGGCAAGGATCATAGTCTACCTTCGAATTATAAACCTATTGCGCTACTTAACGCTGATCTTAAAATCTTTACGAAATTATTAGCTAATAGACTAAACAATTTCATGCCATCACTGATCCATAAAGACCAGGTAGGCTTCATACCTATGAGGCAAGCAGGGGACAATACCCGCAAGGTTATTGACCTAGTAGAGGTAGCAAACAGGACCAAAGTAGAGGCATTACTGCTCAGCCTCGATGCAGAAAAAGCTTTTGACAGGCTAAGTTGGCCTTTCCTGTTTGCTACCCTACGGCGAGCCGGAATTACGGGGCCCTTTCTGCGGGCCATCCATCATTTATACTCCTCCCCATCAGCCATGGTGCGCACTCAACACGCAACCTCCAACACTTTCTCGATTTCAAATGGGACGCGACAGGGATGCCCGCTCTCACCGCTCCTTTATGCCCTTTGCATAGAACCCTTAGCTGCCCATATCAGGGAAAACTCAAATATACATGGTATCCCAGTTAGAACCAGAGACTTCAAAATCTCCCTGTATGCCGATGACGTTCTCCTTACACTCACGCAACCTCACATCTCCTTGCCGAACCTACATAAGGAACTAGATAGATACAGTGACCTATCGGGATATAAGATAAACAACTCTAAAACAGAGGCCCTCCCCATTAATATGCCTCCTCAGACACAAGCGGCCCTTGCGCAAGCATTTACCTACTCCTGGAAAACTTCCTCCTTAAAATACCTAGGAGTTCACCTTACGACCACATATGATTCCTTATATAAAGCCAACTTCCCCCACATATATACCACTATTAGAGCCTCACTGAATAAATGGAAACCCCTAAAACTGTCCCTTTTTGGACGATTAGCTACCCTCAAAATGATGATCCTACCTCAACTCCTATATTTATTTGAGACACTTCCGATACCTGTCCCAGCCATACACCTAAAGAGACTACAGGGTGACCTGATTAATTTTTTCTGGAACTACAAGGGACACCGGATTGCTAAATCGGTTCTCTATGCCCCCCGCAACCAAGGAGGCCTGGCGTTCCCTAACATAATCAAATATTACCTGGCAGCTCAACTACGCCCTGTGGCCTCTTGGTGTACCTTGCACGCCTACAATCGGTGGACACAAATTGAAAAGCTATGGTTAGCCCCTATACATCCGAACTCACTATTGTGGAGTTCTGATGTGACATCTGAAAACTTGCAGTTGCTGGGACCAATGTCCCTCTTACGTCGGCTGTGGAGGCGGGCAAAATCGGCACACCCCCTTACCACCCCTTCCTCGCCGGTCACGTCCTTCTCATTTACCCCCAACATCCCGGATAGTCTGACCTCTCAGATGTCCCATTTCTGGATGGAAAGGAACCTATTCCGCTATGGCCAACTGATAGACCCCAAGACCCACTTTTTAAGGACATTTCAAGATTTGCAAAAAGAATTTGACATTCCCAAACAGGCCTTCTTTAGCTACTTACAAATACACTATGCACAATCTTTAGTCCCTGACCTCCATTTCTCCCCGCTAACTGACTTTGAAAAGCTGTGCTTGGAGAGCTCATCCCCTAAAGGCATGATCTCCCAAACCTATCAGCTCCTGACGCGGGATTCCTCACCAGAGGGTCCCCGACATGCATACATGGGTAAATGGGAGCGAGCCTTGGGTACAGATCTACCTCTCCACATATGGCAACTCATTTGGTCTCAAGCCACCAAAAGCTCTATGTGCACACTATATAAAGAGAACCAATACAAGATTTTGTTTCATTGGTACCGGACCCCTGACTTGCTCCACACCATGTATCCACTGACAGACTCTCGCTGCTGGCGATGCCATAAGGACAGGGGAACCCTACATCACATTTATTGGACATGCCCCCTGATCGTACCATACTGGGAGCTGGTGCACTCCCTTCTGGAGGCCGTCCTTGGCCCGGGGGTGCCTTTCGACCCGAAGGTTTTCATACTAGGGCTCCCACCAATCTCCCTCTCTAAAAGATCCAAAAAACTTCTGTCACATATATTAACTGCCGCACGTTGTCTGGTGGCATTAAAATGGAAACAGAGGGAGCCACCTTCGATGTCGGAACTGCACTCCAGGATCAGGGAGGTCAAAAGGATGGAGTATCTCACAGCCTCCTTAAATGACAAGCTTGAAAAATATAACCAAGTATGGGAACTGTGGGTCCTTTTTGAAAACCCCATAACCTAATGCGACGGCCTCGGGGAGCTGGGTCTCTCCCTCTGGTGGGGGGGTATTGGGCGCCTGGGATGGGGTGCGGCCCCGCTGCCCTCATCCTCCTTCCCTACCTTTCCTACCCAACTCCATTTACCCCACCCTGGACTCTCCATTAACCCCCTTTCCTCCCAACCCTTCTCAATAATCCCTATTCCTACACTCTCTTCTATTAACTCTTCTTCTTTCCTTTTTCCCCCTCTTATTCTTTTTTCTCTTTCTGCTAAGATGTACAAGGTATACAACCAGTGGTTTAAATCTAGAGTCAGTCCATCTGTTATAATTTTTCTCCCTTTTTATCTAACATTTAGACAAGATATGTACATTGACTCTAACTCCATGCTACGACTGTTATCAGAACAGGGCTCTCCTCTGGATATGATTACGGCAATGTAATGTGTATCACCTTGTACTTTAATTTTCTGTATGTGTTTTATTATGAAAAACTTAATAAAAAATTGTCAATTTTCAAAAAAAAATCCATACCAGACCGAAGGGTCTGGTAACATCCTGGGGGGGAAAACCACTTCCTGGGGGGGATTTACCCCCTTCCTGACCAGAGCACTTTTTGCGATACGGCACTGCGTCGCTTTAACTGACAACTGCACGGTCGTGCGACATTGCATCCAAATAGAGCTTTCCTTTGGTGGTATTTGATCACCTCTGCAGTTTTTATTTTTTGCGCTATAAACAAAAAAAGAGCGACAATTTTGAAAAAAAAAAGCAATATTTTTTACTTTTTGCTATAATAAATATCCCCCAAAAAATGTATAAAAAAAAAACAAATTTCTCTCTCAGTTTTTTTTTTTTTTGACAGAAAAAGGTTTTTTATTTTGTCGGAAATCATAAGAATACAAAACAGCAATAGCATGAAGAGTACAGTGTTTGCAATCAGATTACAGCATTTTATAAAGTATTCATTTTCAGGCAGCATTGAGGTCAGGATACCCAAGGGTGGAAGACAGCCTGTGGTGTGAACTATGTCTATAGCTAGTTACAGGTAAGCAATAAAACGGTACAAAACAAAAAGAGGGATGTGTATATGCTATGGAGCGGACAGTAGTCCCGGATGGATCCAAGATCGGTCCCACCATTCCACCTCCAGAAGTATGGAGAGTGGAAAGTATTTTCAGTCTGGGGGAAAGGAAGAGGGGAGGCGAGGGGGGGGGGGAGGAGGGGGCAAAAAAACCCCTGGCTCCCCCACAACCGCTCCCAGCTCCCTATTAACTAATATACACGGTACAATCATATTTACATAAATCAGGAGTTTAATCAGACATCCGACCACTGTGACCATATTTTCTCAAATTTTGCAGGGCAGTTCCTGCTCTCATATGTGATCTTATATAAAGGAAGGACTTTATTGATTGCACTTTTCCATGAGGCTACTGTAGGGAGATCAGTACCCTTCCATCTCAGGAGGATTTCTCTCCTAGCATAATAGAGGGCAAAAGTTAAGCCTAGTTTAGTATAACGGTCACCCTCCACATCCCCCAGGTAGCTAAGCAGAAAGACAAGAGGGTCCAGTGTCAACGGGGCACCGCAAAAGTCTGTCAACACGTCCGCCACCCCTCTCCAATAGGGCTGGATCTTGTTACAAGTCCAGACCATATGGAAGAAGGAGCCCCTCTCAATGGAGCATCTCGTGCAGAGTGGGCTGAGAGAGGGGTAGATGGAAGCCAACTTCTGTGGGGTATAGTATGCCCTGTGCAAAAATTTCAATTGGACAAAACGGTCTCTAGAGGCTATCATAGAGGAGATAAATGTAGAGACACATTCCTCCCATGTGTCTTCGTCCAGGTCAGGGATATCCAACTTCCATTTTCCTTCTCTCTCAGTTTAGGCCGATATGTATTCTTATACATATTTTTGGTAAAAGAAAAAAAAATATATCGCAATAAGCGTATATTAATTGGTTTGCGCAAACTTTATAGCGTCTACAAAATGAGGATAGATTTATGGCATTTTTATTATTTTTTTTATTAGTAAAAGGCAGCGATCTACGATTTTTATCGTGACTGCGACATTTTGGCAGACACATCGGACACTTTTGACACTATTTTGGGACCATTGTCATTTATACAGCGATCAGTGCTATAAAAATTCACTGATTACTGTATAAATGACACTGGCAGGGAAAAGGTTAAACACTAGGGGCGATCAAGGAGTTAAGTGTGTCCTAGGGAGTGATTCTAACTGTGGGGGGGCTACCTAGAACATGACAGATCACAGCTCCCGATGACAGGGAGCAGTAGATTTCAGTCATGTTGCTAGGCAGAACAGGGATATGCCTTGTTTACGTAGGCATCTCCCCGTTCTGCCGCTCCGTGACACGATTGTGGGCCCCCGGCGAGTCCGCGGGACTGGTCACCGATAACACAACGGGCACGCGCTCCCACAATGCTGTGATTTGAAGGGGACGTACCTGTACACCCATTTGCCCAGCCGTGCCATTGTGCTGACGTATATTGTCGTGCGCTGGTCGGCATGTGGCTAGGGATCATCGAGTTAGTGAATTGCCAGAATCTCTAAAATTATTAACATAAAACAACTTGGTGCTTAACAATTGTACCAACTCATACCGATTGATAAAGTAAACAAACCCACTCCCCAAAGTCATAAAACCAAATCAGCAAGTGATTTTTTTTTTTTTTTTAATAAAAAATGATCCGCATGTGTCGGCATGGAAACTTTCTTGTTGGAGAAGTCTGTTAGACAGTTTTACACAGGTGTTGTCCTATATCATTATCCAGCACACTGCTACATAGATGACAGGAAAGCAGCAAGATGAGAAGCAAAGCAGCAGAACGCGATGCTAATCTGTACACACTAGAGAGCAGAACAGAGAACATCAACTCAGAAAAAGGTGAATTCGCATTTCCAAAGTTAGCTATGTGAGCACTCGGTGTGCACATTGGTTACAGGAAAACAAAATTACTGGAGAGCACTGCTTCTTCCCAGCTGGATACTGATAAAATAGATGCAAATAGCTGACAAGTTACTTACCCTGCGTTGTTAATCACAATGTCTGTAAAATAAAATGATAAAAACATTAGTATTGCATAGATTTTTTCAGTATGAGATGCACTAAACTGTGCCAAAAAAAAAATAAGCTGAAATGCTTAAAAAGGAAGCACGCTGGCTATTTTTTTTTTTTTAACTTTATGCAAGTTTTACTAGTTTTAGTCGTCTCCTTTCGCACCTGAATGACAGATAAAATATGTTCTGATTATAAATAGACTGAGTTACCTAAAGCCTCATACACACGATCAGATTTTCGGCAGGGAATTGTGTGATGACAGACAGTTTGCCTAAAATCCGACCATTAGTACACTTCATCAGACAATTGTTGTCCAACTTTCCACCAACAAATGTTGGATGGCAGGTTAGTAAATTTTCGTCGGACAACGGTCTGTTGTCAGATTTTCCTATCATCAGTACACAAGTCCGTCACACAAAAGTCCAAAGTACAAACACGCATGCTCGGAATCAATGCTCAAACACAACATTAGCAGACGGTGCCCAAAGGGTAGTGCTCATGAGTTGAAATTCCACGTAGTCCGTCACTACGTTCATGTTTGTTGGCTGACAACTGTGCGCCGTTAGTATGCAAGACAAGTTCACGGCACACGCTCCTTCGGACAAAAGCCTGGCGCTTTGTCTGCGGAAAATATGATCGTGTGTACCAGGCTCTATTGTATCATGGCAGCCATGAAACAGGATTGCATTCCAGGGAAACAACTGAGTGAACTGAAAGTCAGGGTTTAAAACGTCACTAAACTCACATCATAAAAAGCTACCAATTGTGTATTACATGCTGTTCATACTCACTCAGTCATTATGAGATTGTTTTCTGTATTCTGCAAAAATAACGTATTCTGTAAAAAACCTGGTTGATCCTGCTGCTCTCCATCTCTCCCTTCTGTCCATGTCCCCAATTCAGCTGGTGATTTTGCAGAGCAGTGTTAGCAGCTCTGCACATGCTCAGTTTTCAGTGGGTGTCTATGCTGAGGATTTCCTCCCTATCACATCTGAGCAGCCCATGCGACTATAGTCACACATGTGGGTGTATACACAGTGGTAAATGACTCCCTTCTCCATGCCCACTAACCAGCTAAACACAATGGGGGCAGGATATTACATGTAGATTAACCACTTGCTGACCAGCCACTGTATATATACGGCAGCAGGTTTGCTCTCCTGCGCAAACAGACGTACCGTGCATGTTAACCAGTATGCGCCCCACGGACTATGTCCGCCGGCCACTCACGGTGAGGAGAGGCAGGACAGGAATCTGCCTCTAAATAAGGGGGATCCTGTGGATGAATCCCTGGTCCATTTCACAGGCCGGCTGGGATTCAAGCAGTATATTCCCAGTAAGAGGGCCAGGTATGGATTGAAGCTCAACAAGCTCTGTGAAAGAACCACTGGATATGTGCATTCCTTCCGCGTGTACAAAAAGGCAAAGACCCCCAGCTCCAGCCCCCTGAGTGTCCAACGTATATGGGAATAAGCAGGAAAAAATTGTCTGGGAATTGGCATTCCCACTCTTCCAAAAGGGGTATCATGTTTACATGGACAATTACTATACCAGTTTGCCCCTTTTCCACCACCTATACCTTGAGAAAATCTTGGCCTGCGGTACAGCAAGGAAAAACAGGAAGGGCTTCCCACAGTATCTTGTCACCACAAGGCTTTAACCACTTCAGCTTTTACAAACTTCCTGACCAGGCCAATTTTTGCGATGCGGCACTACATAACATTTATTTCGTTTTTTTGCCCACGAATGGAGCTTTCCTTTTGGTGGTATTTGATTGTCTCTGTGCTTTTTATTTTTTGCGCTTTAAACAAAAAATATCAATTATTATATAATATATTTTATATATTTTTTTTTTTACTTTTTGCTATAATACATATCCAAAAAAAAGTTTAAAAACACATTTAGGCCAATATGTATTCTTCTACATATTTTTGGTAAAAAAAAAAATCTCTAAAAGCATATATTTATTAGTTTCGCAAACGGCTACAAACTACGGGATAGATTTAGGGACTTTTATTTATTTTTTCTACTGGTAATGGCAGCGATCTGTGATTTTTAGCGGGACTGAGACATTGCGGCGGACAAATCTGACACTGAGCGACACTTTTTGGGGACCAGTGACACCAATACAGTGATCAGTGCTATAAAAATGCATTGATTACTGTATAAATGGCACTGGCAGGGAAGGGGTTAACACCAGGGGTGATCAAAGGGTTAAAATGTTTCCTAGGTAGGTGCTTACTGTGTGGGCCAGTGTCACACTGAAGAAAAAGAGGGATCCGTGATTCAGCTTAGCTGAATCACAAGATTTCTCTTTCCCTTCATGACAAATCCGCCGTTTGCCTTGTTTACACAGACAGACGACTGATCTCTCTCTCCTGTGAAGAATCGGTGGGTCGCGGCGGCCAACGTGTCCAATCACAGCAGGAGCAGCAAGCGCGCCCCCTACATTGCGTGCACGAAATAACGTACAAGTACATGATTTTGTGAAACCGGGCCGCCCTGCCACAGTAAAAGAGGAATTAGGAAATACACCAGTTTTCATTGTCCCCAATGTCCCTCCCAACCTGGCCTATGCTTTGGAGAATGCTTGAGACGCTACCACAGTTTTGTAAACTATTAGCCCATATTTCTAATTTCTAAGACTGCCATTTCCCTGATTGCAATTTCTGTGCTGATTATTTCCCTGGTGCCTCAACCAACTATATCACTGCCTTCCATGTGAACTGACCTTGGCCTGTTTATCGACTATGCCTCTGCCTACCGTCTATTTCTGCCTTTTACCAGCACTGACGTCGGCCTGTTGACCATGTTTTTTGCCTGCCACTTGGAGTGATATTTCACCCTGCTACTTTAGTAGTGGGATTCAATATAACACAGGGATCTCGCATATGTGAGGGGCTTCAGAATAGTGTTCTGAGTTGAGAAAAACAGCTTCAAAGCGATTTGGGTGGGAGAAGACTATCCCTGTCCCCATTCTTTACTGACCGAGGCCCTAAGCTTGATGGTCCTGACTGCTGCCTGGACAAAACTATGATTGTGCTGACAAAATGTGTCTGCACTGACCCAGGACTTTTTATGGACCATGTGCCTGTTGCCTGGACCAACACTTTGGCTGTACTGACCATATCCCTGCCTGTACTAACTATGGACAGTACAGTAGTCCTGCCTGCTGCATGGACGATCCTTTCACTGCTGCTGACCACATCCCTGCCTACTACCTGGACCAATGGTTTGTCTGTGCTGATAACATCTCTATCTGTACTGACTATGGACAGTATTTCTGCCTGCTGCCTGTTGTGCTGTCCATGTTCCTGCCTGCTGCCTGTACCGATGCTCTCCTCTGTAGACCACTGCACTACTAAAACCACAAGTGATCTTTTGTTTACCCTTTGCTCAGCAGAATGTATTTTTGGTGTGTAATTGGTATACAGTACATGCTATGTGTTAGAAATATGAAGGCCCTTCAACAATGTGATAGGTTGGCAGGAAGTTATGTCTCCCTTCATAGAGCCTCTCTATGTGGCTAGGCTGTGTAAAAGTCTCACATGTGGTATTTCGCCATACTTGGGAGGAGTAGCAGAATGTATTTTGGGGTGCCATTTTAGCTATGTACATTCTATGTGTTCGAAATATCTTATAAATTCCCAACTTTGTGTAAAAAATTTTTAAAAAATTAAGTTTTTGTTTTTTTCATATTTTCCAAAAATTTGTGGAAAAAAAATGACATGTTCAAAAGACTCATAATGCCTTATAGGATATAGCTCGGGGTGTTTGCTTTCCAAAATGAGGTCATTTTCATTGTACTGGTGCTCCAGGGCCTTCAAAAGAGTGATAGGTCATCATGAAATTAGATGTGCAATTTATGCTCCTAGAACGCCGGAAGGTGCTACTTTAATTTTGGACCTCTGTATGTAGCCAGACTGTGTAAAAGTCACACACATGTGGTATCACCATACTCAGGAGTAGTAGCAGAATGTATTTTGGGGTGTAATTGCAAGTATGTATATGCTGTGTAAGACAAATAACTTGATGACAATTTTGTGTAAAAAAAAAATTACAACTTCAAAAAAACTCACCATGCCTCTTACTAAATACATTGGATTGTCTACTTTTGTCTACATTGGAGTGTCTCAATAAATGAGATAGGCCGTCCGTACATCAGGTATGATCAATTTTCAATGATTGGCACCATAGCTTGTAGACTAACTTTCACACAGACTAAATAATATCCAGTAATTTGGGTTATTTTTACCAAAGATATGTAGCAGTATAAATTTTGGTCCAAATTTATGAAGAAAAAATTACTTATTTGGTAAATTTTACAATAGAAACTAAAAACAAGTTATTCTTTTAAATTTTCGCTCTTTTTTTTATTGTATCGCAAAAAATAAAAAACCCAGCGGTGATTAAATACCACCAAAAAAAATATTTGAGAGAAAAAAATGATAAAAATGTTGTTTGGGTACAGTGTATCATGTCATTCAAAGTGTGAGAGCATTGAAAGCTGAAAATTGGTCTGGGCAGGAAGGGTGTATAAGTGCCCTGTATTGAAGTGGTTAAGGCCCCCCATAGACTGTTCAAAATACGAGCTGTCCTGGCAAGCATCACCCGGCTTGATAAAAGTCTATTTAAAAATTGACAGCATGGGGCAGTAATTGACCGCATCTCATTACATGCAGTAACTGTTCTCCAGCCAAGTAGTTACCATGGTGGAAATATAAAAAAAAAAATTTCTCCCTCCTCTCTTGCAGGCTAAATTGCCTGAACAGTAATTACAGATACCTAAACAGATATGCAGTTATATTTTTCCTTTTTTCTTACTTGGGTAACAGCAGCACACAAAGGCTGAGCCAGCTGCCGTTACAGGCACCCATCTGGGTGGATCCCGGCATTAAAGTCCGGATGTCTAAAGAGCCTGGACTGGCTGAGTGATGTCAACAAACAGCGGACTTTAGCCCGCTGTCAGCTGAATAGTCACAGGAATGCAGACATGAGCACCCTACGCCCTAGAAATGGCCCTACTTCTCTTTTAAGGCCAACACATTTACTTTAACACTTTTATAACTTTACCGAACACTCATAAGGGAACATTGTATATGCAGAAAGTATTGTAATTGCTTTTCTGTGTCTGTCTTGTGAGTAGATCGGGTCAAAGTTTTTTTTTTTTGTAAGCTGTAAAGTGGATGTAAACCTGATTCATGAAATTTGACCTGGGCACATATATCTCTAGTGTTTTCTTATCGCTCTCCAAAGCACTAATTCCCTGTGTGTTTCTGCTGCTCTGTTTTTCTGTTATCAGCCTGATAACTTCTGAAAAGTTCTGTCAACCGAGATAAAACCAGCCTGAAATTTGTGTGGAGGGAGGTTGCTATAAATAGATTAGCAGAGAGTTTGTCTTGTCACAGCATAGCTCTGCAAGTCTCTGCCTCTGTGGAGGCAGGTGCATGCCTATCCTACAATCAGCTGTCTTGGCTGTATGCCAAGAATCCACTTCCAGTGTTGAACAGGAAGAAAATATTTCTAACACCATGTGCACTTTCTAAAGAATATAGCAAGTTGAAGACAGCAGATATACATGTAAAACTTATGTAGGCAGATTTGTTTCATCTCCCAGTATCATCTGAGGCTGTTCAATACACTGGATATATGTGAGGGTTTATATCCACTTTAATATAGAGAATTATTGTAAATTGAGAGTGTGTGTGTGTTAAAAAAGGGGAGGGAAAGAACAACTATTTATTTACAGCATTAGACAAGCTCCGACACCCACAGTCTGTGAATGTGTGCCTCGCGTGCAGACAGCCCATTCATGTCTATTGGTATGCAGTGGCTGTATGGACACAACCGCTCATCCCAATCTGACAGCTCTACAGTGTGTTGGTGAATGGGCATCCGCGCCCATCTGAATGAGGCCTTAAAACGGTAGAAAAAAAAATCATTAACAAAAATAGAAGAACAATTTATTTTTAAAAACACCAGAAACTTAAGTCTAATCAGAATTTTGGTACACTCCACTCATTTTTAGAATCGACAGTACCTGGATGCCCTCCCCTATGGTTCTAGGTTTATTTCATCTCTTGTGTTCCCCTAATGCATAGGTTTTGTCTAATGGAAGTTCCACTTAATGGTCATGCCTTTGGATTACTATTGGTAATATATGTCTATTTTATACCTTTTGTTAAAATCTTTTCTTTTTCCATTAAAATATTTAATAAAATGATTGAAACAAAAAAACAAACAAAAAAAAAAAAATAAAGTGTAATAAAAAAAAAATTACATCCCTTAGCAATGCGGAGACTTCAACATTCAAAAGAATTGCAGTAATTAAGAAGCAGCCTCTTTAGTGACACCATCATTTTTGCCATTCAAAAGATATTAAACATAGCCTGTCAACAACAGATGTAAGTAGCCAAAACACAGGGGTGTTCTAATCACTTTTCACTACAGGAAGCTTTGAAGACCTTGTTTTAAGTTATGTAAATTGCATGGGCTTGATGATTCAACAATACTTTGTTAATTCTCTTTAAATGCACTCAACCCTAGCATAGTGAGCAAAAAGAAAAAAAATGATCAAACCTTCAGCTCTGGAGATTTTCAATGCCACAGATGGGTAAATTTAGCATTTGCCAAACTTCTCTGTATCTGGAATATAACAGCCCCAATACCAGTAACACAAATCACTTTTTTTTCTTTTTTTTTTTTTTTTTAATATTGCAAGCAGTGTGTCTGACTCAGACCTCCTCTGACACTACCAAGTGGATGATCTGAATATCAAGTGAAAGAAGGTCCCTGCAGAACAAGGGCAGGCTTACGCAATGCATATACTGTAGCAAATACTTGGTTATTATAAAGACAATGAATATTAACAAGAATTCAATCTTTCTGTGACTTGCTACTACTACCGCTGTCAATTTGAACAGAAAACAATAGCGTCCAGTCTGCAATAAGGGTCATTAGGTTAAATCAACCAACAAAGAAGTGTTGTAGACATACTCCTCTGTCTTATCAACATGTCTTCTGCTAGTGTGGGCTGCCATACACTGGTTCTTAAACAATAATAATCTGTAACATAATAATATTTTTAATTTGTTTCCTCTTTAGGACCAAAAAGAGCACCCCGACGCACAAATGTGTTCAAGCGTTTGTTACCCAAAAAAGAAAAAAAATGATCCTGTTCCCTTAAAGCATGTTATACAGCACAGTGCTTGTGCTGTGTAATTTGGCCCACCGTATCACCTAAAATACCTGGCTGATCCGACCTGGCTATACCCTCCCCCCCTGTAAACTGACCACGGTTTATCATGTCTGCTGAGCTCTGACACCGCGGTCAGTTTATATGCCTCAGTCATCCATAGCCCTGCTCTCAAGTCTGTGTCCTCCTGCCCCCTCCCTGCCTGTCAGCTCTGTCCAGTTCACGATCCTCCCCTCCTGGTGTAATCATATCTATACTACGATCATACCATCCCCTCTATTGCAATGCTATAACAGTAAAAAGAAGTAGAGTTTGATAACTGTTACTCTTCAGAAGGAACAAAAGCACTAAACAGGGTAATATAGGATCATGTTACCAAAAGGTGCATAAGAAATAACCAAAATACGAGGGGCATTTAAGTCAAACCGGGACTTTCAATTTTACAGGTAAAAAACGTGATGCTAGTGTGGCGGTACTTCACGCAGTGGTAAGTGGCAGGTGTGTCCAATTACTGATAGGCGGTGCACATGTCACGGGCCAGTCCAGAGACTGTTATTCAAGGTTGCAGACAACAGTGTTAGTGCCTGCATGGAACAACATGTGGTGATGAAGTTTCAAGTGAACGAAGGCATAAAATCTGTGGATGTCTACACAAGACTTCAAGCAAAGTATGGTGATGAGACGCTCAACCACAGTAAGACATTTGAATGGTGTAAACATTATAAAGATGGTCGTACCTCCATCAGCAATGATACCGGCAGTAGTGGTTCCCAGCACACAGCAGTCATTTCTGTGAACTTTCAGAGTGTGGAACACTTGATCCAGGATAATTGACGTATAACTGGTCATTGAATTGCACAAGAGACAAATCTTTCTGTGGGAGCGGTGAATGAAGTGAAGCAGGCTGTCCTAGGATGGTTCAGGAGTAAATTTTTCTATGCCAAAGTTTTCCAGGCAATAGTTAAATGCTGGGATAAGTGTATAAATGTAGCAGGAAAGACTGGCAAGCTTTCTTTGGATTTCACTCACTCTTCCAGCCAATACCAGGGCAACTAGAAGTGCCGTTTTTAGTGTGAGATATTTGTCTGACCTATCTTCCATTGGTTCGAATGGAGGAGAGAAACCCTCCAAGCACCGTGGACATGTCCCAAGTTGGAGTTCTGTTCATTTTAGTCGGTCTAGCTCTTTTGAGCAACATTAGGAATCACTTTGTCAGCGGATCCTCTGCAAGTCTGGTGTCCATGAACAAGGAGAGCGCCGTCATTTGTACCTTCAATGTGTTTTGGGAGTTGTTTTTGTCTGCTCCATCTTGTAAGAAATACAGAATTGTTGGGATTATCCCTCTGTCGGGAATCTGTTTTTGTTCCAGGAGACAAACTTTTTCCTCACCTTCTTGTAGATTGCCCTAGTCACGGGTTTCCTGCTGTCTAGGATGATGTTGCACCTTGTCTGACAGCCCTTTGTTCTGAAGTCTTACCCTTTCAGTAACCAAGCCGAAAGCTTCAGTATTCTGTGGTTTGGATGGTTGACTGGGCCCTGTGATAAGAGATCTGGACGGTCCGCCAGTGTCAGTTGAGGTTGGATGCTGAGGTTCTTAAAGTGGCTGAACCATGCCCTTTGGGGCTAGTGCAGTGCTATTAGTATCACCGTTGCTCTCTCTGCCTTTATTTTTTTAATCACTCTTGGTATTATGGCAGTTGGAGGGAATGCATAACACAGCTGCCGTCCCCAGATTTCACTGAAAGCATTTACTCCGCTGTTGCCATCTGTGGGATCCAGTGAGAATGTTGGTGATTTTGTGTTCGCTTTGGAGGCGAACAGATCTATCTTGGGTACCCCACACCTTTGTGTGATTTGTGTGAAGGTTGGTGGCTGGGATTGAAGATGTCATCAGTCCTAGCACTGCCATTCCTTCCTGTCTGATCGTAATGGCGTTGGTCCCTCTTGGAGAGGTTACTGCCTGCTTGATTTTTTTGTTCTTTTCTTCTGTTAGAAAGGTTTTGATTAGTCTGGAGTCCAGTACATAGCCCAGGTATACAACAGATAGGACATACTTGTGCACAGGTTGTTCTCTAGGGCCTCTGCTGAATCTGCAAAAGAATAATAGATCATCTAAGTAAGGTATTACCCCAATGCCTTGTTGTCTTGGACCTTTTAGCGCTTCTGCCATTACCTTTGAGAAGATCCTGGATGCCGAAGAGAGGCCGAAAGGGAGAGCTGTATATTGCAGGTGTAGAGTGGTTGCTGGCCCTTGAAATGCAAACCTCAGGAATTTTTGATGGTCCTCCTTTATGGGGACATGTAGGTAGGCATCCTGTAGATCTATTGTGGCCATGAATGTCCCCCGTGGTAGGATATTTCTGATCGCGTAGACTCCATCCAGATTTTTTTGTATTTTATTCCTCTGTTGAGTGGCTTGAGGTTCAGTATGAGCCTCGGCTTGCCTGATGGTTGTTTCTTTGCAAAGATATAGGAATAAAACCTGTTTGTTCCTCCTCTTGAGGTACATGGCGAATCACTTTCTGATCTAGTAGATTTTCCAGGAACTCTAAAAAGGCCATTGACAATTTTCGTCCTTTGGTAGTATGGTTACTAGGTACTTGGTTGGGGCAGCAGGCAGAAAATTCTATCGCATAGCCCTCTGTTATGGTGCGTATGATGAATTTGTTTTTCGTTGCTTCCCTCCATTGGTGGGCAAAAGCTGCGAGTCTGCCCCCCACCTTAAGACAGTCATTGTTTTTTGTTCTTTGGGCTAGGCGGCTTGATGATGAATTCACCCTTGCCTTTTTTGTTTTGTTGTTCCCAGCGCTTCTTTGCTCCCGGCTTGTTCTTGAAGATATTCTCATGGTTTCGGCTGAGGCATCCGCTAGAAAGACTCCCTCTCTGGTCAGTGTGGGGATGGTTTTTACTAGTTCTTCTCTAGATGTGTCAACTATCCAATAATTCTTGTAGCTGGGTTAACCAGATTAGTAAGGTGCGGGCTGTGCAAGTGGAAGCTATTGCTGGATTCAGGTTTGCCGCCCCTGCTTCCCAGACCCTCTTTAATAGTGCTTCTATTTTCTTATCCATAGGGTCACTTAAGGTACCCGCGTTGTCAATGGCTAAGTCGGATTTGTTTGTGACTCTTGCCAGAAAGGCATCCACTTCTGGGCATTTAGCCCAAGTTTTGGTGTCTGTCTCTGCGAATGGGTATCTGCGCTTGACCGCTGCTGGTATGCAGAGTTTTTTCTCTCGGTCTTCCCACTCTTTGAAGATGTCCTTGAGAGTTTGGTGTACCAGAAATGTTCTATGTTTCCTGGGCTGCAGTCCTTTATACATCTTGTCGTGTAGTGTAAGTTCTGCGGCTTTTTGCTCTTTGATACTCAGCGTGTCGAGTGATTACGGTGACCTTGTGGAAGAAGACAGCTTGCCCACATCCCTATGAGACTATATATTAGAACATTGTTTTCCTCTGGTGGGACTTTATAAGGCAAGAGTCTTCAAAAAGTATATCAAAAACATATATAGTTTATATCAAAAAATAAGAGTGATGGGAATGGAATGATTACCTTAGGGAGTAATACGGCTGAACGACCTGTCCGACGCCTGTATAGGCATGACACTGGCCGTCTAGAGCAAGTGGCTTATCTAGTGCCGCTCATTACTGACAGTATCAGCAACAGCTGGTGTGCAGGTAAGCGTCATAGGCAGTGGGAGGGGTCGCCCTCCGAATCCCCACATGCAGGCCCGCCCCCTGGATCCCACACACGAATCGGAGTGCAGAGGGAGAAAACATCCAACTCCGACAACAACTGACCCGTGCTGGGAGGGAACCGGCGTCCGCGTCGGGACCAGTGGCGCGTGGTCGCCCCGGTAACGGAACAAAATATTGTCATATTCAGCCAATACAGTTGATGTGGTGTTTTTATGTTTACCATTGTACCCTTACAAGCACATTGCTATTGTCCTCACCTTTTGTGTAGCATCCTCCCTTCCTATTCTAGTATCTATATGTTTTTTGTTATGATCTTATTTTTTGATATAAAATAAACTATATATGTTTTTGATATACTTTTTGAAGACTATTGCCTTATAAAGTCCCACCAGAGGAAAACAATGTTCTAATACAGCGTGTCGGCTATAGCTTTAAGAAGGCTATCCGTGTCTGAGAGGAATAAGTTGCCCTCTGAGGCCAGATCTTCCTCCTCAGAGTCTGAGCAAAGGCTATCCTCCGATTTGGATTGTTCAGATTCATCCGACTGCTCGGATGAATCTGAATCTCTAGCAATGAGATTTCTTATTCATCTCACTAGTAAAGGCTTGGAAACGTAGCTTCTAATGGCTCTGACTACGTTCAAGCAATGAAGAAAGAATTATTTTGGACTATGTCCTTTGTGAGGTGGAAGACTGATACCATCTTGGGAGGAAAGGATGGTTTTGGGTGTAAGACAACCTTGCCTTTGAGAAGAATGGGGAACAGCTCCACACAAGAGAGAACCACCAACTTAAGGATACAATGAGAGCACCAAAAAGGCTACATTGCAGGAGAGGTCATCAAAAAGAATATCCCTGATGGGTTCAAAGGGTTGTTTCTACAGAACAGAGAGCTGAGATCCCAAAGAAAGCATAGGGTGCTGCAATGGGGGCCTCGTGCTAGATATACCTTGAAGAAAAACGCTTTTGCAAGGAACAGCAAAGCCAGAGGTCTTAGAAAAAGAACAGACAAGGCTGAAGCCTGTCCTTTCAGCTTGAGCCCCTTGTAAAGGGCTCATGCATGCGAGCATATTAATGGACTTAATGAAAAATGTATGCGCCTGAGAGCCACAGGTGTTGCATACAGCCGCCTGTACAAATGAATTACAGGATATGGCTATAAACAATAATATGCAGCCTCAAGCATAAACATAGGAATGCTTACAGGCGCAGACAGTCAGTCTAGGGGCATACTGCATCTCCATATGCGTATACTTGGAGTCAAGTATACCCCCGTACAGCCATATCCTGCATTTCATTTGTACAGGTGGCTGTATGCAACACCTTTGGCTTCCAGGCAGAATTTTTTTGTTAGATTATCCAATACACCTGTGTGCACGAGCCCTTACAATGCACATTGTTATTTAGGAGTTATCTGAAAACATAAAACAAGTTAAAAAATATCCTGAAAGATGGAAAAGCCATACACCAAATGGACATAATGTGTGGAATCCAAGAAAGCTGGGTATGTTTAAATTGCCATTCCAGATCAATAGTCTTTATCCTAGCCTTAGTCTGTTAATCCCCATATGTTCCCCTTACCACTTGGACTGATCTCCTACTGTTTTTAGGAAGAAATACTAATACTTGCTAAGTTCTGCTGAAAAAGACTTTCCATCAAAGAAGTAATCATTTTATCAGCATTATCACTTTTATAGATCTGAGAAACTTTTACGCTCAGAAGCTGTTAAAAGCGTTGAAAAATAGAGAGGAAGATGAAATCTGAAGACAACATCAATACATAAATTAATGAAATGGTCCGCAAATCAATTACATAAAACGTCAATGTTCTTGCTTATCATTCGCTCAGATGCTCACACGCAGATGACTGAAATCAAATAACACACTGTTTAAAATAGTTCTATTGCATTTGTCAATAATTCACCAAACAGAAGAGAAGAGAAAAGAAAAGCTAATAAAGTGAGTGGTTACCTATCCGTCCAAATGCATCCAGGGCTGCTTGTACAAGTTTCTCTCCTGATTCCACTGAGTCTACAGGGAAAAAATAAATAAAGTTGTGAAAAGAAAGGACAGATTATAGAAATAAATCTTCACACAGCTAGTGGGTTTTTATACAGTTATTTCCATGCAATTACATTACACTTAGAAGTGCTGAAAGCGCATTTAAGTGCAGGAAAATCTGTATCGAGAGAATAAAGACTGCCACTGCTGCTAGTTCCCCAATGCTGATCCAGTGTCTTCGATATGTGAGGCAGGGATATGCAGCTAGTACACAGATCTGATTTTCTAAACGTCGTGTGCATTTCAGATCAACAACTCTAAGGGATCCATTTATAAAATCACTGTACAAGTGTGACAAACATCTGCAACGAAAAGTTGTTGTATATGGTCTAATACAGGGGGCAAACAACCTTCGAGAGGTGATCTACCTGAATAAAATGGGAGAAATCAAAGATTACTGGGCACAGAGTCCTGTTAGCGAGATACCCTAGCAAGGCGTTCAAGAGTTTTGGTGTGCTTTCTGAAAGTGCACCAAACCCACAGGATATAATAGTCTATTACTAAAGTGCAGCTAACCTACTGTTATAGGTACTGTTGTGCCTATATAGTTGCACAACAGCAGCTATATGGGCACAATATCATCTATTTGCCATTGTGCCCATATAGCTGCTATTGTACATCTATATGGGTCTCGCTTGGACCTGAACCCAAACAATGGGCACAACAGCATCTTTATTGTATTGTGCCCATAAGGCAACTATTGTTCATCTATATGGGCAGTCCAGGGTTGCACCGATACCACTTTAAGACCGAGTACAAGTACCAATACTTTTTTTTTCCCCACATACTCACCGATACCGATACTTTTTTTAATGTCATGTGACAGTGGCATTAATATGCAGCACTGTTGGGGTGGCACTGATGAGAAGGCACTAATATGCAGCACTGATGGGCACCGATGGGGTGGCACTGATATGCAGTACTGACGGGTGGCACTGACTGATTGGCACCGATAGGCGGCACTGATTGGAACTGATAGGTGGCACTGATGAGGCGCCACTTATGGGAAATGATGGGTGGCACTGAAATTCAGCACTGATTGGCAATTGGCTGGCATAATAAGACAACTTATATGTAAATGATTAAATTCTGCTGGCAAGACAGACCTGTTCTGTCAGAAACAGCGACCCGTCATATTCGGTAATGGAAGTGACGTTCCGTCGGAACACTGCGACACTCATCTTGGTACACCCTGTACTTGGCCGCAGTGCAGAGTGTACCAAGATGGGCATCACAGTGTTAGGACAGAACGCCACTTCCGTTACCGAATGCGACGGGTCGCCGGTTCGGACAGAACATCCGACATTGGGAAAATATCGGCTGCGTCCCCGTCCCTGCCCCAGCCAGCTTACCTGCCACTGCTGCCAGCGTGACTCCCTTTCCACCCACTGACTTCCGGGAGTGATGCCCTTCATTCCTGAGGTATCGGATTAAGCATCGGAGCATTTGCACGAGTACAAGTACTCGTGCAAATGCTCGGTATTGGCACCGATACTAGCCCATAAAATGGGCTAGTGCCCAGAAAAATGCTATTGTGTCCAGTATCCTTAAGCCCAGTAACACTGCCCTTGAATGCAGTAGTGCTGCTTAATGCTGTGAATCCAGCGGCAACCAGGAATAGAGAGGCGGAGTTCTGTTGGTATCACTCCGACATTCTTGCCGGAACTTTAGAAGAGGCCTCGGCTTATGCAACTGGCTGATGCCCCCCGCAGGCGATCTACTAGTCAACTAGCCGCAATCGACTGGTAGATTGCGGATCACAGGTTTCTTGACCCGGGAAATAGAATTATCTCTTGTGATCATAAATGCCAACTAGTGGCCATGATGCAATATTTTCCTAAAATACCACAATCCGGAAGATAAACGACTGTGGCCACTAGATGGAGCTTATGATCATACAAAATAATCATATTAGAAAAATCCGACAATTTTTAATTCCAGCTGTGTTTTTCACATTCATCACATAGTATTAAAGCCAAGTAATATGCTAAAACTTGCCAAGCACATTACAATAGCCATGTTAAAAAACTGATTCAACAGTTTTCACAGTGCTTTACAAAATAAAGGTAGACAGTACAGTTACAATGTGATTTAAGCAAGAGGGTTAGGAGGCTTTTGAGCATGGGAGCTTATAATCTAAAAGGGAGATAAACAAGCCTGTCTGCTTCTATTCCAGTTCTGTCGCTATGGCTTTTAACACTTGAGCGCTGACAGTGTCTGCTTTGCAGCAGGCTGTACACACTTACAGCAATTGAAGGAAACTGGCATTACAGTTCCCTAATGCTATAAATGCTAGTTGCCCGACTTACATGGAATGTTATTGACCCAAAACGTATGCACTGCCAGAAGACTTATGATCTGCATAGTTGGTCAATGACCCAAAGTTTTAAAGCTAGAGGAACAGCATAATAGCCAGGCCAGTCACATTTTCAGAAAGCATGTTACATTTACTAAAAGACAAGTTAAAGTAGAACTGTGGCCTTAAATTGTCACCAAACCCACATCATAAAAAAATCAGTAGATGCTGTATTACATGCTGTTCATACTTATTCAGTCACTATGAGATTTGTTTTCTGCAAAAATCCTGGTTGATCATGCTATTCTCTATATTCCCCCTTCTGTCCAGGTCCCCAATGTGGCAAGGGATTTTGCAGAGTAGTGTTGGCAGCCCTGCACATGCTCAGTTTTCAGTGAGCATCAATGCTGAGCATTCCCTCCGGATCACATGTGAGCAGCCCATGCAACTATAGCAGTGTTTCTCAACTCCGGTCCTCAAGGTGCCCCAACCGATCATGTTTTCAGGATTTCCCTCAGATGAAACGGCTGCGGTAATTACTAAGGCAGTGAAACTGATCAAATCATCTGTGCAAAATAATGGAAAGCCTGAAGACATGACCTGTTGGTGTGCCTTGAGGACTGGGAGTTGAGAAACGCTGGACTATCGGGTCACACATGTGGGTGAATACACACTGTGGTAAATGACAGCCCACTCCTTCCCTCCTCCTCATTCATGCCCACTAACCAGCTAAACACAATGGGGGGGTTACAACATCTTAATTGACGGTGGCTTCGCCTTCCTGCTATTCTAAGACACTGTTCAATGGAGGGGCGTGACACAGCCTGTGACTGGCAGAAATCCACCCACACCATGTTATTGCCAGAAAATAAATATTTAATTTCAAATATATATTTGTATGACAACTTTAAACAGTTTAATGATATTATTTATTTTCACTCTGTATTCCAAAGGCTTTTTTTTTTTTTTTTGAACAGGTGACCAGCAGAAGCGAACTAGGCGCTTCTCTTGCTTATGTTTCCCTGCTGACAGGCTGGGAAATGTGATAGTTGTATATCGATTAGGAAAAAAAAAAAAAAAAGGATGCTTGAATGGGATTTTTTATTAAAATTAGTGACATCATCCACAGGAAATAATATATAGAAATAGAAGGGACAATGTAAATTAAACAGCCTGTTTTTCGTATCACATTAATCTTAATACAACGAGGAAGGGTTAGAGCCCCTGTTTATGGTTTACTGTTGTGTGTGTCACCATTGCAGAGCTTCACCCCAACTTCCTGCCCCCTGAAAGTTGTCATGGGACCAAAAGTGAGCGAAAATTACACTGCAGGGCTTTGCATTTGCCAACACGTACATAAAGTGTTAATACAAAGATACAGGTGTCACTTTACATTGCAGAAGACCAATATTTTCTGTCTGATAATCCTAGTCAAAGTAGCGTTCTGTTCATGATAGATCCTAGCCATAGTGACAGAGTTTATGATGTGTTATTTATCATATCAAGTCATTCTTCACAAATATATTAGATCTGTGTGCAAAATGTACATTATGAAGAACATTAGACAGTGGCAGAATATTACCTACAAGGATCCTGGTATCATTAATCAGATATACTCAGCAAAGCTAATGGCAAAAACCATAGAGGGCTTGGAGCCATAGTCTTTTTACCGAGAGATAATAATGGCATCAGTCAGTTTACATCCAAGGAGAGGATGCAGAGATATGATTAGAAACATATCTACAGGTAGAGGAGGCATACTAAATGAATGTGAATGCAAATGAAGATTTACCGTTAAAGCTACAAGGAAAAAAAAAAAGGGAAGAAGAATGGACATAAAAGAGGGCATTGTTGCAAAAAAAAAAAAAATTATCCAGCTCTTCAACCGGAAGGTGTAAAGGCTGTTGCCTGAAATAGATGGGAAATTCTGATACTTAGACTCAGCGGGGATCTTAGTGGGCAATTTCGGAATTGGAGGACAGCACTGAAACAGCGTTGACTCGGCTCTTCTTGAGAGCCTGACCCTTGAGAGCAAGAGCATTCCACTGCAGTGTCTTTAATGGAAAAGAAATCCACTTCTGTAATATACATGCTTTTATTAATCCAGAAAAAAAGCCAACATCATGTACAACTCGTTGACAAGCTTTGAAAAAAAAAAGAAAAAAAAAAAAGAAGAAGAACTAAAGCAAACATATGATAAAAGCTGAGACACAGAATAGGATTGTCTGGCAGAGGAATGAATGTAGTACAAACTATTATCCGTAAAGAAGTAACCATAGAGAAGATGTGTCACTGTAAAGTTTATATAAAACAAATGTAATGGTATTTTAGTGACATTAGGAAATGTTTCTCTTTTAATGGGGTTTCTTAGTTCTATGGAAGGGTCCTAACTTCCCACAAGGCCTCTAGCCAAAGTACTAGGGTTCACACCAGCCAAAAAGACTGCTCAAATTCCGGGACACTCCAACTGCAAGGAGCTTGCTTCCAGCATCCTGGGAGCAGGTGCATTTCAAACCCGCACATGCGCAGTGCTCTCACATTTTCATTCCCCGGTGTCATGTGATTTGTTAGTGTTACAAGTTCTCAGGTGTGAATGGGGAGCAGGTGCGTTCAATTTGGTGTTATCGCTCTCACTCTCTCATACTGGTCACTGGAAATTCAACATGGCACCTCATGGCAAAGAACTCTGAGGATCTGAAAAAAATAATAATGTTGCTCTACATGAAGATAGCCTAGGCTATAAGAATATTGCCAAGACCCTGAAACTGAGCTGCAGCACGGTGGCCAAGACCATACAGCGGTTTAACAGGACAGGTTCCACTCAGAACAGGCCCCGCCATGGTCGACCAAAGAAGTTGCGTGCATGTGCTCAGCGTCATATCCAGAGGTTGTCTTTGGTAAACAGACTGTCTTCGGAAATAGAGTGCTGCCAGCATTGCTGCAGAGGTTGAAGGGGTTGGTGCAGACCATACGCCACACACTGCATCAAATTGGTCTGCATGGCTGTCATCCCAGAAGGAAGCCTCTTCTAAAGATATACAAGAAAGCCCACAAACGGTTTGCTGAAGAAAGGGCAGACTAAGGACATGGATTACTGGAACCATGTCCTGTGGTCTGATGAGACCAAGATAAACTTATTTGGTTCAGGTGATGTCAATCGTGTGTGGTGGCAACCAGGCGAGGAGTACAAAGACAAATGTGTCTTGCCTACAGTCAAGCATGGTGGTGGGAGTGTCATGGACTGGGGCTGCATGAGTACTGCCGGCACTGGGGAGCTACAGTTCATCAAGGAAACCATGAATACCAACATGCACTGTGACATTCTGAAGCAGAGCATGATCCCCTTACTTCTGAGACTGGGCCACAGGGCAGTATTCCAACATAAGGACCTCAAACACACCTCCAAGACGACCACTGCCTTGCTAAAGAAGCGGAGGGTAAAGGTGATGGACTGGCCACGCATGTCTCCAGACCTAATCCCTATTGAGCATCTGTGGGGCATCCTCAAATGGAAGGTGGAGGAGCGCAAGGTCTCTACCATCCACCAGCTCCCTGATGATTATGGAGGAGTGGAAGAGGACACCAGTGGCAACCTGTGAAGCTCTTGTGAACTCCATGCCCAAGAGGGATAAGGCAGTGCTGGAAAATAATGGTGGCCACACAAAATAATGACACTTTGGGCCCAATTGAGATATTTTCACTTAAGGGTGTACTCACTTTTGTTGCAGATGGTTTAGACATTCATGGCTGTGTATTGCGTTATTTTGAGGGGACAGCAACTGTACACTGTTACACAAGCTGTACACTCACTACTTTAAATTGTAGCAAAGTGTAATTTCTTCAGTATTGTCACATGAAAAGATATAATAAAATATTTACAAAAATGTTAGGGGTATACTCACTTTTGTGAGATACTGTAAGCGCTCTCGCTCCAAGGATGCTTGGAGCAAGCTCCTGATTGTTAGAGTGTCCCAGAACTTGTGCAGGACAAGCTGATCACCCCAACTGGGGGGTTTTCTGGCAGGCTTTGCAGATGTCCCTCATGGCTGAATTGTAAGGCTTTTAAAGTAAGGACAATATTTCAACGCTGCACAGCATTTGTTAACACTGCATCTATTTTCATTAAAAGGAGAACTCAGTCTTTAAAGCCCAGTCATCTGCCAGGACCCCCCACAAACCAGTTAATGTGTGTTTTTTTTATATTATTATATCTCAACTCAACCTTCCAGTCCAATTTTTGTTGGCACCCACACTAGTATAAGGTTCCAAAAATGTCTACCGTGATGGATTTTTCAGATTGATCGTTATGGTTTTCCTCTAAAACAGATTGGAAAATGCAGTACTCATCTGCATAGGCAAAGAATATACAAATTCCCCCAATGCATGTATGTATAAACCTCATTCAAAAGAGCTGTTCAGTGCCTAGAACACTTATGGGGACTTGGTCACTGTCCAGTGCCTGTAGATAGCTTTACTAACAAGCCACTCTTATTAATCATGGAAGGGTTTAGGTGAGGCAGAAAAAAAAAAAATGTGGGAATACCAGGGTGCACAGATGTTTGCACAGTAGGACCGAGCTACATGCAATAATCTTAGGTGCTTGCTTTTTTTTTTCTCTTAAAGCATATGTAAGCCAAATGGTAAAATCTTAGATAAGCTTGAAAAAGACCCCGTCACTAGACTATTCACTTCAACAAAATATTCCCACTAATATTATATACCGTATTTATCGGCGTATAACACGCACCGGCGTATAACACGCACCCCAATTTAGGAGGGAATTTTAAGGAAAAAAAACTTTTAGGAGGGAAGTTGAAGGGAAAAAAAACTTACATTTAAATGCCCATCAGTGCAGCCTTCCCCAGTGCAGCCTTCCCCAGTGCAGCCTTCCCCAGTGCAGCCTTCCCCAGTGCAGCCTTCCCCAGTGCAGCCTTCCCCAGTGCAGCCTTCCCCAGTGCAGCCTTCCCCAGTGATCCCAGCCATTCTGGGCTTCAAAATCGCCGACCGCGATTTGAAAATGGCGCCGCCGGCGCCGAAATACACAGTGCCGGTCCTCGGCTCTTTCCGGCGGCTCTCGTTCATTTTCGGCTCCACTCGTAGTCCCGAGCGGAGCTATCCGAACCTAGCCGAGTAGGTTCGGATAGCTCCGCTCGGGACTACGAGTGGAGCCGAAAATGAACGAGAGCCGCCGGAAAGAGCCGAGGACCGGCTCTGTGTATTTCGGCGCCGGCGGCGCCATTTTCAAATCGCGGTCGGCGATTTTGCAAATCTGACAGGTCGGGATCGCAGGGGATCGGCGTATAACACGCACCTGCGATTTTCCCCTGGTTTTAAGGGGAAAAAAGTGCGTGTTATACGCCGATAAATACGGTATATATGATAATACTAAACTTTTATTCATAGTATTTACCAGTAAAAGCTTCCCTTGTGTTGATCCAAAAGCTCTGAAATTGATGCTGGACGTCACCATCTTGCATGTGATGTCAGCAGTCGCAGCAGACACAAAAAGGGGTCACTCATAGTATTCCCCTTCGCTTCTCCTCCGGCGAATACATAAAAGGTTATGTAGGGAGGTGAAAGGAGGGGTGTTGGAGCCTGGCCAACACAGACCATAATAAGTTATTCCTAAAAGTGGAAAGGGCTATGATGTACAAGGAAGGAAGGGACTGTGCTAGGGAAAAGACTATCCTGGAGTAGTAAAATTTTCTAGCAAGTTCAAACGAACATTGCAGGAGAATAAAACAACGATTCGAGGAAAGAAAAATTTATATTTTTCTTTACTTTTTTTCCTTCAATCTTATAAGCTGGTGACATATCTTTAAAAGTGTTAATAGTATTTCAGTAGTTTTCAATCCTTAAAAATCTCCAGTGTTATTATCAGGCATCTGATCTGGTCCAGAGCAATATGTAGCTCGTGGTGGAGCAAACGCATGTAGACCGCAAATGAATGAATGAAGGGCTGGAGAAGATCAAAAACAATGAGAAACAAAAATGGATGAATAAAAAGGTGAAATCAGTAACTTATGGGAAACAACAGGACAATTTATGATACACGGTGCAGAAAAGCTTAAGGCAGGCCAAACACCGTATGAATTTTTTTCCTGCAACCACAGGGAGAAGACAGCGTTTATTGCTAGCGACTATAGCAGCTGCTAGCGATTATCACAAGTAAATCCGGCAGGCTGGTTGTACCCAAGCTGATCGATCAACTTGGTACATTCCAGCTTGCCCATGTATGGTTGAAATCTGGGCTGATTCCTGTTGAACCGGCCGAGTTTCGGACATCTATGAGCAACCCAAGATTAATTTTAAAGGCTAAATAAACTCTTTGAATCAGCTAAATACATTCATATTTAAGTACATCATAACTTAAAGTGATATTAAAGTCTTGTTTTAAAAAGAAAAACAAACATGTTGTACTTGCCTGCTCTGTGCAGTGGTTTTGCACAGAGCAGCCAAGATCCTCCTCTTCTCATGTCCCTCGCTGGCGCTCCTGGCCTCTCCCTCCTGCTGAGTGCCCCCACAGCAAGCAGCTTGCTATGGGGGCACCCAAGCCGAGCCACTGCTCTGTGTGTCCATTCAGACATGGTGCTGTGGCTCAGCCACACCCTCTCTCCCCCCTCATGGGGACAAAAAAAAAAAAAAAAAAATAGGTAGTACTACGTATTACCAGGGAGGTGGACTTTTTAGGCCGAGAAACACTGGAGAGGAAGTAACAGTATCAAAATATAAATTTATTGAAGGTTACAAATACATAAAAGTAAGAATGAAGATTATAACATAAATGCATCTATGAATATTAGATTTTGATACTGTTACTTCCTCTCCAGTGTTTCTCAGCCTAAAAAGTCCGCCCCCCTGGTAATACGTAGTACTACCTATTTTTTTTGTTTGTCTTCATATATTTACGGACGTGGCCTATTTTTGCATCTTCTTTGTCCCCCCCCTCATGGGCTCACTTGACTGACTGAGCCGATGGCACCCACTGCTGTCTCAGCCAATGAGGAGGGAGAGTCCCGGTCAGCTGAGTCTCTCAAGCAACATTGGTGGATCTAGATGGGGCTCAGGGGGGCTGCTGCGCACAGAAGGTTCTTTATCTTAAATCATAGAATGCATTAGGAGATGAAAAAAACCTTCTGCCTTTACAACCACTTTAAAGTGGTTGTAAAGAGTCACATTTTTTAAAATAAAAATAGCAAACATGTTATACTTACCTGCTCTGTGCAAGTGTTTTGCACAAAGCAGCCCCGATCCTCCTTCTCTGGGGTGTTCCGTTGGTGCACCTGGCTCCTCCTCTTAATCAGGTGCTCCCACAGAGAGCCGCTTTCCATGGGGGCACCCGTGCGGGCCCGCTCCCAAGTCCTGCTGCTGTATTAACACAGACAGCAGCAGGACTCAGCCCCCCCCCCCCCCGCTCTTGTGTCACTGGATTTGATTGACAGCATCGGGAGCCAATGTCTCCTGCTGCTATCAAACTATCCAATGAGGACAGAGACAGCGGCTGGAGCTTCTGGGCTTGTGCATGTTGCTGGAACCGACGGGTTCAGGTAAGAAAGGGGGGGGCTCTGGGGGAAGCTGTAGCAAATAATTTTTCATCTTTTTTCACCAGGGTAAAAAACCATGAGACTTTATAACCCCTTTAAGGTGTGCTTACTCTTATGCCACGTACACACGGTCGGAATTTCTGACAAGAAATGTTTGATGTGCGCTTGTCGAAAATTCAGACCGTGTGTAGGCTCCATCAGACATTTGTTTTCGGAATTTCCGACAACAAAAATTTGAGAGCTGGTTCTCAAATTTTCTGACAACAAAATCCGTTGTCGGAAATTCCGATCGTGTGTATAAAATTCCACGCATGCTCGGAATCAAGCAGAAGAGCCGCACTGGCTATTGAACTTCGCTTCTCTCGGCTTGTCGTACGTCACCGCGTTCTTGACGCTGGAATTTCTGACAACATTTGTGCGACCGTGCGTATGCAAGACAAGTTTGAGCCAACATCGTCGGAAATAAATCCAGGATTTTGTTATCAGAATGTCTGATCGTGTGTACGCGGCATTACAGTTTGTTGTTTACTAGAAAACAGTCACAGCTTGAGTAGAAAAGCCTGTCTCCTGCCTTGCTCTCTATAAGGAAGCAGTGGTCACTCTGCATCTCTGTAGGGATCCGACATGCCCCTGCAGAGTCAGACCTGGAACTCCTAAACAAACAAAAAGCACTCTTTGCGGATTACAAAGCTACTGGCCTAATGCAACAGGTGGCATGTGATACCTGTTCAAAGACAGCGCTCATTCCACACAGAGGGCAAGGGACTTTCTTAAAAGCTGGCAGGAGGCATGTTTTTCTACACAGCATGTGGCTGTTTTTTTAATAACATACAAACTTTAAGACACATTTTTCCCCCATGTACCTGGAATGTATTTAGCTCATTTAAACTGAAAGCACAATTGAGCTAATTAATTGACAGGTTTACTTTAATTCTGTAGACTACAACAAGAATGTATTCATGCAAACAGCCTATTACATAAGCCAAATTTTTTTTAACAAAAAGCCAAATGCTTAAGGAAGATGCTTGTTGTAAAACTGACAACCTGCTTATTATAAGGTAATAGCCAATAAAGAGCTTAAAGAAAAAGCCTGCAGCTATCAAGGATCAAAGTGTTGACATAGTAAAGAGAGCAAATACTGTGCAAGCACAGCTCTAATGACCGCTATTCGTGTAGTAATAAACGCACTGCACTGTTACAAATATATATTCCGTTTTCAGAGGGCTAATTTATGCTTTATAACAATTTAGCAGTTCTCCCCAAAGCAAATTTTTTTTTCATGTGCTATAATTTGTACATGTGTGAATGTGGAAATGAGTTTAGTGGCAGCAACTTCAATTAAAGATTAAATGCACATCAAATATGATGACTGACAGCATCCCATACCATAATTGGCCACAGCTTTTCCTCCTTTCGCCCTAATTTCTTCAACAACCTTGTCTGCAGCAGATGAACTTTTCCCGTCCCCTTTGATGTCACCTCCCAGATCGTTAACTGTAGAATCAATCAAAAAGCAGATATTAATTTTAAATGGAGATTAACGCAGGTGAAAAAAAAAGGTAAATACACCAAACAAATAACAAACAATTAAAAAACAAATTATTAACATTGTATTTGTCTTTTTAAATTTTGCATAGGGTCGTTCTGGATTAGAACAATCATCAGGTTTTCATTGTCTGTGTCCCTAGTGGAGGAGGATTTTCTGGGTTACAGTCAGGCTCGGTTCACACTGGGACGACTTGGGATCCGACTTGTACGCCCTCAAGTCGCCCCAGAAATAGATTCACATTGAAGTGAATGGGAGCGTCTTAATAGACACTACTGAAGTCGCTCCGACTTCAGAGCGTACTCCCTGTACTACTTTGATCCGACTTGGTAGGCGACCTGTACCATAGAAATCAATGGAAGTCGCCTCCAAGTCGGATCTCTCTGTAAAGTCAAGCGACTTTGCAGGGAAAACCCCTCCCTCCCCCTCCCTCCCAGAGAGCTGATTGGCCACAGGCGAAGTCGCCTGTCATGGAGGCGACTTCAAGTCGCCTTGTAATTTGCTAAAGTTGCGTCGAAGTTGCGTCGAAGTCGCGTCGAAGCCGCGTTGAAGTCGCCGTGCAAAGTCGCGCTGAAGTCGTGTTGCCCCAGTGTGAACCGAGCCTAAGAGTTAAACCTTTGCTTTTTTTTTTGCTGTCTTTGTTCCTATTAGGGAGATACAGAATATGGCAAGAAGTTTGTGGACACCTTTTTGGACATGCCATTCCAAAACAATGGACATCAGGCTTTGTTTTTGCGTTTTTTGCACACGTTTAAAAAATCATTATAGGCCTGAAGATTACTTAAAACCCACAAAACATTATTCCTTTAATTCATAAAGACTGGCACAGGTAGATTTTGCGAAAGTGTCTCTTCTGAAGAATGGGTCCAATTCATATACCTTCTAGAATGCGTGAGACACAACTTCACAAATTGTATCTGAGCAAGTTTTTCTCTCTTGGTGCCAAAAGAGAGTTGGTCCTAATTAGCTCCACTTTTACATTTGGCGCATTCAATGCGATACAATGTAAAAGTGGCGCATTTTAGAACTACCTGAATTTGATGTACGAGTCGCTGTCAGAACCAAGCGTGTTGCAAAAGCTTCATGAATTTTGTGCAATACATTAACAAGGGATTAACTTCAGAAAAGTCTTGCAGCTTATTGAATTCCCCCAAACAACCACAGGGACCGGTCTTGTGGGGACGGGGGTTTGGGGGAAATCGGAGGATTAGGCAAGTATAACTCCATTCCTCTAGACCAGTGATGGCAAACCTTGGCACTCTAGAGGTTTTGCAACTACATTTTCCATGCTAATGCACTCTGCAGTGTAGTTGAGCATCATAGGAAATGTAGTTCCAAAACATCTGGGGTGCCAAGGTTCACCATCACTGCCCTAGCCTAGACAAAAACAAGCAGTTGACCCGTGCACCGCCCCAATGCATGGAAAAAAAAATTTTTGCCCGAAGTAGAGTTTTAAACGTAATTTTAGAGCACACAAACGCAACATATTGCCCAATTATTTGTTAAACTGTAACAGATGAGATTACGTGAAAGAATAGCCAACATATAAAGCCTTCAAACTGCATGCATCCATGAAACGGCAGCAAACTTTGGTACGCTTACTTTTAAAAGCCCCTACAGGTCATCGGTTTAGAGCAGCGATTCTCGAACTGTGTGCTGTGTGAGATTTGCAGGTGTGCCCAGGGAGTTTAGAAAAATATTTAAAATTGCTAGCATTTTGAAACTGAACATAGTGAAACATATATAAAATATATATAAAAAAAACGCAATCTCCGTCAGTCGGTCATTTATTGGTTACTTTCGTAATGTAAGACTTGTGCGAGAGCTCGGGAGAACTCGATCGCTCAAAATATATAATAAAAATAGAGACCGTTCCATTCCAACTTCGAAGCTAATAAATAAAGTTTGGTCATCGTTTAGCGATGGAGAAATACATAATCATGTCTGGAACTCTGAAAGAGAAAACTGTTAAATGAAAAGCAAGCAAAAGTACAAAGATTACAAATCGTTTCATACTGATTTGCTCTTGAAAGCAGACACATCATCCTTCACATTGAATTAAAAATTATTTTATTTTATTTATTTCAGGTACTTATATAGCGCCGTCAATTTACGCAGCGCTTTTACATATACATTGTACATTCACATCAGTCATACATACTAGGGACAATTTAGACAGGATCCAATTAACCTACCAGAATGTCTTTGGAGTGTGGGAGGAAACCGGAGTACCCGAGGGAAACCCACGCAAGCACAGGGAGATCATGCAAACTCCAGGCAGGTAGTGTCGTGGTTAGGATTCGAACCAGCGACCCTTCTTACTGCTAGGCGAAAGTGCTACCCACTACACCACTGTGCCGCCCTAAAATTAAATCTATATGTAAAAATAAATCAGTTCACCATAAAAATTGGTCAATCTTTTCTGGTGTTGCGTGAAAATTTTTATATCTTTTTGGTGCACCGCAAGACAAAAAAGTTTGAGAAACACCGGTTTAGAGGTAACTAAATAATGGGCCTGGATTATTGCTCTCATTTTGGGGTCTCACCTGCCCTCTGTTGAAGTGGTCTAAGCTCCATTAGCTTCTTCCCCAACCAGAGCAGCTGTGGAAAGTAACAGCCAAACCCAGAAGACAATGTATTACAAATGCATGCATACAGTATGTGTTGCAAACTCTACTAGAAGACTTTCCTCCTGGCAGCAGTGTTTTGGCAAAAAAAAAAAAACCTGGCACTTGTAAAAGCATCACTTGTTACAAGCCTTTAGGCACGTTTACAGGCATCAAGAGCTTGGACATCAATTCATTTAATTGACCAGAATAAGAATTCATTTTAATGACCAGAATAAATTAATTCAAGCGTTAATCGTGCCTAGTGTTTAGGCGTGTTTAGCAGGGTCAAGCGTTTTCTCTGCCAAAACTCTGCTGCTTCTGGATGTATTGGCAGTGGGGGGGTTCCAAGCCTCTGAAAGCCCCTGCCACTAACCGCTGCTAAAAGCCTATGTGTGCAGGGGCTAGTAGTAGTAGTAGTAGTAGTACATGCAAGAGAGCTTAAATGCAGGAAAAAAAAACATCTGACACCCGTAGAAGCAGCTGCACAAATCATCCAGTGTGCACAATTGAGGCATTGCAAAATAAAAATAAAAACTCAAGGATTCAAGGGGATTTAGACCCTTTTCACACTGGGGCCACGGCCATTTTAGCGGCACTTTAGTGTTGTTTAAGCGACGCTTTTCGGCCGCTAGCGGGGAACTTTTAACCCCAAAGAAGGGGTTTAAAACTCCCGTGTTGCAGCGTTTCCGAAATGCTTTTCAGGCGCTTATGAATCGCTGCCTATTCATTCCAATGGGCAGGGTGTTTTGGGAGTGCTAAATACAGCGCTCCCAAAGATGCTGCTTGCAGGACTTGTGGAACGTCCCACAAGTGAACTGCCCCAGTGTGAAAAGTCACACTAGAATGAATGGGGGGTGGTTTTCAGACTCTTAGCAGAGGCTATTTCCAGCGCTATAGCGCCTGAAAACTGCCCCAGTGCAAAAGGAGTCTTAGGGGGAAATAGGCCTGGGGACTCAAGTGGTAATCACAGACAGGTAATAACAGACAGACAGACAGAAGAGATTAGTCAAATTTCTGATGTTAACATTTAGTGAAATATGTACTATATATAAAAAAGTGTTGCCATATATATAACATAAATAAGTACACATGATATATGTATGTAGAGTAAACTAAGTACACAAAAGCAAAAGGGAAGTGCCAATTGCTCCCATATTTATGGATTTTTGCAACCATTTATAGCTCACTGCATAAAGCAAAGCCGTCATACACATTCATATGCAACATTCATTTCCTTCGTGATGAACTGGCTGCTACTCCATGGGTGGACCTGTCTTCGTCGTCCTCCCACTTGACATTGTACAATTGGAAAACTGAAGGAACTAGGCAGAAAATTGTCAGCCAAACTGTGGCTACATCAAAAACAGATGCAGCTGCAGTTCAGGTATTTTGACAGTGACTGTTAGCACATATTAAATAATAACTGCAGCGGAAGATTTGTTCACATAAAATGGATGGAGAAACTAGTTCGATTTTTTTTTCTAGTTTTCTAGCTTGGATTATACAAAATATGAAAATGCAAAACACTGCCTAGGGATTTTTTTCTCAAATTTTCATTTGTTTTGTAAGGATGCAAAGTGTACCGTCAGACATCTCTAGGGGCTACCAATCTGTATTTTAAAATTATCACACAGAAAGGACACAACCATTTAGAGCCCATTCACACAGGGGCAACACAACTTCCAGCGCGACTTTGGGAGGCAACTTGGACACGACTTGAGTATGAATCACAGCACGACTTGGGGCAACTTACAACACAACTTGAAGTCGCCTGCAGGACAGGGAACTTTACAAGTGGCCAATCAGAGCTTATCAGCTGTGTGTGAGAAGGAGGGGGCTGGCTGTTTAGTGGAGGAAATTACTTTGTTTCCTTTCTGCTTCCTGTAAAGTTGCCTCAGTATGAACAGTGATCAGACTTGGAGGCAACTTCCATTGAAATCAATGTGTACAAGTTGCCTTCAAGTCGGATTGAAGTAGTACAGGAACCTTTTCTGAAGTCGGAGCGACTGCAGTAGTGTGCATTAAGACAGATCCATTCACTTACATTGATTTTTCCATGTAGCGCGACTTGAGGCGACTAGGGGCGACTTGAAGTCGGATCCAAAGTTGCCCCTGTGTGAATGAGCTCTTACAGATACAAAAAGTGTATTGAAAACCTTTTCAGAAAATGTTACATTAACATCAAATTATACAAAACTCGGTTTGCTACTTTAATACAGAATAACGCTCCTTAATTTTTGAGATTTACCATACTTCAAGGTACATAATGCAAGCTTGACCAGTCTCTACATCACTTTACATTATATACATACCTTTCTGACATGCTATAAACACAATTTTATCCACTCAAAGATTAGGACATTTTTCTTTGCATCACACTAAAGTAGGGCACTGGGAGGTTGCCTCCGCTTATAAATACATTTAAATGATATACAGCATGTGGGAAAAATCAATAACCAGACACTGCACATTTTCCACCCGACAATCTCTGCAAAAATGGCTAAATGGAAGTTTAAAACTTCCGAAGTGACAAGAAACTCAGTGAGACTCCAATGCATCACCCTATTATTCTGACTTTAGGAAATGGAACTGGGGTCACCTCAAGCTTAGCTGAAGAAACAATGCATACATCATATATACTGCATTTCCTAGCAGCTAAAAGAAAGGGGCCTTAGATTATCAAGAGAAAGTTACATGATGACCAGTTACTTACTTTTCAGTGATAAATGGGGGGGGGGGGGGGGGGGGGGAGTTACCAATAAAGCTATAGCAAAAATATACAACCATTTTCCATAGTAGCCAGTAAGATTTTAAAGGCATAGTTCATTTTTATCAAAAGCTGCCTATGCAGATGAGGGACATCTGTTAAAAAAAAAAAATCATGTAGCTTAAACTCAGACCTCCATGACTAAGCCCTGTGGGTGGGATGAAACATGTCGAGGGGCATGGCCTGGATGGAGTTAGGCTGAGGCCGTTATCACCTACTACACACTGAGCTTCTATGTTGTGTGGTGACAGGGATTTTATTTTTTATTTGCTCTGCAGCTTTTACCAAAGTTGAATAATGCCCTTGGCTATAGGTGTAGGCCATTTAGGTTCCTCATGAAACTGGAGTGGAAAGCTTCTTCATCTTTACAGAAGTGAGCTCTTTCTGTGACACAAACTCCCTCACATGAACTTAGTTTCCCCTGATGCAGTAGCTCTGAGATCAGCGTTTGAGAGCTCACTCTTGCGACGGTGAAGGACAAGCAGTAACACTAGGCTTCTCTTAGCAACCTCCTTCTTATTAATATCCCGGTATTCCAGGTAGGTTTCACGTGGTACCTGTGCGTAAATGGCCTGCGCCTATATCAAGGGCAGTATTTTATCTGCAGATGTCCCTTATCTGCATAGGCAGTTTTTTAGTATAGGAGAACTTTGTAAACAAAATTCACATCTCAATGTCCCCTGCTGGAGGGGGGCTACCGTACGGTCTGCATTTTGTAGTGGTCCCCAGCTATTTCAGTCACAAAGGGACACATTACCCCAGGTCACAAGTAGGTCGAAATGACCACAGGTTAACCAAGGAGAAAAAAAAAAAACGACTGCAAAAGAAAGGTGATGCCAACCCAACACAGACCAAACAGACTTCAGCAGTTTGATTTCCAACGCATCAATAAACCAAACCTCACTTTTTATTTTAGAAGACATTTATTATGCTACTCTGACTAAAAGAAAGCTCATTATCTTTCCACTTCTTTTATCTTTCTATAGATTTCCAAAGCACCTACAGGCAGGGTTGCCAGGATACTTCTGAAATGTTCATCTAGACCAATGGTCTCCAAACTGTGGCCCTTTGCTTGTTTTTATCCGTCCCTTGGAGCACTATTTTCATCCACGGAAAACCAACAATGGGACAGAATTCCCCCCCAATGACACCAAAGATGGACTGCATATCCTCCCAATGACAATAATGAGTGCACAGTGCCTCAAATGACAATGATGAGGCGCTATTCCTCCTGACACCAAAAATGGGACATTGTTTATTTCCACTGACATAGTGACCTTTCTACTCCCAATGGTCACAGTCCGGCCCCCCTTACATCTGAAAGACAGTAAACTGGTCCTTTGTTTAGAAAGTTTGGAGACCCCTGATCCAGACCCCTGATCTAGACACCTGATGTGAACGAAATCCTTTTCTATGGGGGCATGGCCAAGATGGCGCTTTGAATGGTCGCACTCGCCGGAGCTCTGCGGGCAGTGCATTTCTCTTCTCCCCTATCCCTCTATGCTGCGAGTGTCGGGCGTTATCTCACTGCCTTCCATTTTTTAATGTTCAATTTTTTTATTTCACTTTATATTTTTTTTCTGAAATGAACTATGGACTATTTATGGTCACGATATAAATATATATATATGCGCATGAAAATAATGTTTTGATATATAGGAGTATCACCAAGGTACTGTTTTGACAAGCACCTGTCACTTTAGTAATTTTTTGATCACAGCACACTCATTTACTCTTGCATATGTGCATTGATAGCACTTGCACACACTAGGATTTGCACTAAGTATTTGACACTTTAAACTCTGATTTTTATTTTTAATGGGAGTATAATATAGGGATAGATACATAGAGCGTCACATAGGGGCATGCAATTGTACCCTAGAACAGTGCCACACCTACCCTTCCTTAATTAACACTTGCATTTACATTCCACTTAGGTGGTTGTACCGGTAGGGGCAGTAGTTTTGTTTTTTTTTCCATAAGCACAGGGCCACACACACAAATATTATATAATATATATATATATATATATATATATATATATATATATATATATATATATATATATATATATATATATATATATATATATATATATATATATAAAATTTTTCATTCCCTGGACGATGAGACTAGGACCTTGGAAACAGCTTATGTTGTCGATCCCTCCTGAACACTACCTGGCTTGCTGCTGCTCGCTTTGTGACCTGTTGCTCAGGTAGAACAGACTAAAAAAGCCCTTCTGGCCTCCGCCCAGACAGTTTTTCAGTATAGAGACAAGAATAACAGACTGTTGGCCTGGTTGGCAAAAGGGCAGTCCTCAACAAGTCATATTGGTAGCATTAGGGGTGCCAAGAGTTGGTTACTTTTTTTCCCCAGACCTTATTAAAACGCCCGGTTCTGTAATTTCTTTCAGGACCTATACTCATTCAAGGCCCAATTTTCAGATCTAGACCTTGCTGCCTTTGACACCGTTCCCTTTCCCAAGCTGGGCGATGTAGATCAAGAGCACCTGGTAGGCCGATATCTCCCTTGAGGGGGTGCAGGAGGCAAAAGGTCATCTCCAGAGTGGGAAAACCCCAGATGCGAACGGACTCCCGACTGAGTTTTATTCGCAATTTAGTAAACGGTTTGCTCCCAAGCTTACCTCTCTTTGCGGAGCTCTCCTCCCTGGCCTCGCTCCCTGCGTCTATAGAGGAAGCAATTATAGTATTGGTTCCCAAACCCAGCAAGGACCTGCAGGAATGTGCCTCCTACAGGCCAATTTCTCTTATGAATGTTGATTTCAAAACTCTTGCTCTTTTTTACAATAAGAGAGGACTTGATTCACATGGATCAAAAATGGGCTTCATGCCAGGGAAGGGAACCAATATTAATATACAACTTATTTTCCTTAATATAACCCTTGCACACGATAATCCTGGCACTAGGGCAATTGCCTCGCTAGATGCCGAAAAGCAATTCAGTCGAGTGGCCCCATCTCTGGGAAGTCCTCCACTGCTTTGGGTTTGGAAATACATTTCTTGGTTGGGCACAGATGCTCTATAGAGCTCCCAGGGCTCAGGTCCGCACCAACGACTGGATCTCCGACCCTTTTGACTTGCAGCGAGATGCACGTCAGGGTTGTCTGTTGTCCCCTAGGTTATATAGCATTAGAACCCCTGGCTATCCTAATATTGTAATCATCTGCGGTCAAGTGACTGAGGGTGGACGCACTGGGAGGAAAAGATATCTTTATACGTGGACTATGCCTTGTTATTCCTCAAAGATGCAGGCCCATCCCTACTGAAGAAATGGCTGCACTCCAAGATCCATCAAAATTCTAGTTTAATAAACGAACATCCCAAGTGTTATAAACAGTTCAAATGGTAGACGCGTTTCACAAACTAATGCCCTGTACACATGGTCGGACATTGATCGGACATTCCGACAACAAAATCCATGGATTTTTTCTGACGGATGTTGGCTCAAACTTGTCTTGCATACACACGGTCACACAAAGTTGTCGGAAAATCCGATCGTTCTAAAACGCGCTGACGTAAAACACGTACGTCGGGACTATAAACGGGGCAGAAACCAATAGCTTTCGTCTCAATTTATTCTGAGCATGCATGGTACTTTGCGCGTCGGATCTGTGTACACACGATCGGAATTTCCGACAACGGATTTTGTTGTCAGAAAATTTTATAGCTAGCTCTCAAACTTTGTGTGTTGGAAATTCCGATGGAAAATGTGTGATGGAGCCCACACATGGTCGGAATTTCCGACAACAAGGTCCTATCACACATTTTCCGTTGGAAAATCCGACTGTGTGTACAGGGCATAACAGGTGTGCTTATTCAAGATCATTGGTAATGAATAAGCGCACCTGTTAGTGTGTGAAACGTGTCTACCATTTGAACTGTTTGTAACACTTGGGATGTTCGTTTATTAAACAAGAATTTTGATGGATCTTTGAGTGCAGCCATTTCTTCAGTGTTGATTGTTTGTGGTGGCGAGCCGAGGCGGGCACCCGTGATATCATTAGGCTTCCTGTCTCACCTGGAGCAGCGAGTTCTTTTGTTTGGATATGCAGGTCCATCCCTGTTAGCAGCTCTGAAGCCATTTGATACCTACGGGGGCTTCTTGTTATTCGTATTAACTGATCCAAGTCTCTCCTCTTCTCCCTAGATAATGCATGCGTGACAGCGAGCCCCTCCCCGCTACGTTGGGTGGACAAATTCTGCTACTTGGGGGTACAGGTGACCAGGGATGTACATCAATTTTTTGATTGCAACATATACTCTCTCATTCCCCCTCCCCACTCTCAAAGCTTGGATGATCAGTCGGCGCCAATTTGTGAAGCCTGGCCATATTTCCCTGACCTAACCTCTTTGGGGGAATCCTAATCTGCCTCATTTTCGATCTATTCCTGACCCTCTATTGTGGGCAAGATATGGTGTTAAGAAATGGGAAGGGTCCTCCCGATTGGGGTTTTCTAGGCAGCAAGAATTTAGAATATAGTTCATGAGAATTAAAAAAAAATATTTTATTGATAGCAACCATGGTAGGTTAACAGTGACAGTTAAAATGTAAATACTGGTACAGGGAATGTATAAAACACAATTAATGCAAAAATAGTAGTACACAACATTCAATGTCTAAGAATGCTAATGGTGCACAAGTCCTGATCAGCTCATAAATACGTTTTGATATGAAGATGTGTATGAATTAATATGAATAATTTATTGATTATATTCTATGTAACCGATCTCTATGTCCGGTAGATAACATTGTACAGTTTTTATGTGTTCCTTGCTCCTTTTGGTCCCAGCAGTGATCTCCTTGATTGCCGGTCTTTTCATGATCGTGGGGCCTTCTGCCATGACGGCGGAATTCCATCACTGGCCGCCTGGTGGCCTTTTTTTCCCTGCCAGCGGCGCTCCGGAACACCACTTACACACCCCTCTTTTTGGCACTCTAGTATATTTATATGACCCCAAATCATACATTCCATTTTATTTATTTTTTAATTTTATAGATACAATGTATATATAAAATAACCAAAAATCTTTATTAATATGGATACCATCATTGCCCTAACGACGTACCTGTTTAAATTTATTTTATTTTAGAATCTCTACTCAATTTTGTATCCAAACTCCTTGTTTGGGTAAATATAAAATGACACAAATGCAGTTTGTAACACTGTCCCCCATTGATAAATCGCAGGTGCTGATCCTTTGCTCCCGTGCATTGCCCTCGTGTGGGGGATCTCCACAGTGTGACTCCTTGTAAGGCGTGTCTGTGCGGATGGGGGCCCCCCCTTCTTGATTGTCAACAGATCAGGGTCTTCATGTGGGATCAAGCAAAAGGTTTTTAGGGGAATCTCTGGTTTAGGGGACTCTTTACAATATACTGTTATGGGTAACTATATATTCAAATGTTAGCTAATTTTATTATGTTTTTTGGCTACAAATTACAATCAATAAATGTATAAACATATATTTTGGACATGCCCTATACTCACTTCTTATTGGTCAGAGGTTTTTGAGTTGATTAATTTTCACCTACAACTATTACCTGTCTCACCAGATTTTACTAGGACTTCATGATGATGCACAATGGTCCAATCATTTAAAATTGTTGATTTCTTACCTCCTGTATTATGCAAAAAAGGAGATACTGCTGAAGTGAACTTCAGCAGAGTCTCCCACGGTGACATCCTGTAAGCCATGAAAGATGCTCTGCTTCCCATGTACAAGATCACCTATACGAACAGAGAACATCCATGGAAATATGACGTGTGGCTTCCCTGGACATCAAAGTAGTGGGGTTACAATTTGTGCGACACTGTGTAGTGCTTCATTATGTACTATGAGCTCTACCCCCTAGATAGTACCCTGATGGATTCTTTTTTTTTCTCCCACCTTTTTCCCTCTCCCCCTCAACCCGGCCCCCCCATCCCAAGCTGCTAGATATGTGCTCATACTACCTGTTGTACATGCCATTTTAAGTTGACAGATCTTTTGCTTGTCTATTTTATACATCAGAATGTACAGAAATCACCATGTCAAAACGGTTTTTGTTTGATTCTTGATCTGTATTCCTTTTATGCTTTTTCAATAAAACTCACGTATTGTAGGGAAAAAAACAAAAAACAAAAAACAATTCTTTATTTATTATACTTGGACTATGTCTAGTTTTGAATCAGTAGTGGACTGCATTTGAGCACATCTGCAAGCCTGCACGTTACCATGCACGGCGATCGTCCAAAGACTTGTGAATATATGGCTTGAAACAGAGAGGACTATATATCAGTGTTTCCCAACCAGGGTTCCTCCAGAGGTTGCTAGGGGTTCCTTAAGCAATTAGCAATTTCTGGCTGTCAGATCAATGGTGTCAGCGGGAATTTATCTTTAAGGGGATAATTCTTCCCAATGTCCACAAGTGTAGGGAGTATAATTCTCACGGACCATCACACTAAAACATCATGAGCTATAGATAGCGATGCACCGAAAATGTCGGTGGCCAAAAATGTTGTTTTCGGCATGTTGCCGAAAGAAAACAAATGGTGATAATTGCGCAGATAATCGCGCATGTGCAGTAGCCACGCTGCCGGGTGCCGTCCATTGCGGAGTGTCATCTTGGTCAAGGTCCGGTCTTCCCCTCATTGCAGAGCCGCGATCTCCATGTGTCTCCATGTGATGTGATCACAGGAGGCAGGACATTGTTACTGCGGCCTGGGCAATGCAAATCCAGCTCCATAACACACGAAGATCACCGCTCTGATCTGAGCACTGGCGAGGCTGCAGCATTTGATGGGCACTGGTGAGGCTGCATGACAGACACAGGCAGGCTGCTGCATCTGATGGACACAGGCACTGGTGAAGCTGTATGAAGGGCACAGGCAGGCTGCTGCATCTGATGGGCACAGGCAAGCTTCTGCATCTGATGGGCACAGGCACTGGTGCATGATGGGCACTGGTGAGGCTGCATGACGGGCGCAGGCAGGCTGCTGCATCTGATGGGCACAGGCACTGGTGAGGCTGCATGACGGGCACAGGAAGGCTGCATCTGACAGGCACTGGTGAGGCTGCATTGATCTCTTGTATCATGTGTGCAGTCTCTGACCGTCTCCTGTATCATGTCTGCTAGAGTTGCACCAAAAGAAAATTTTGCCAATACTATTAGCAGTGTGTTCAAGTTTAAGAGATTGCAGACATAATACAAGAGATGGTTAGAGGCTGGGGACATGATACAAGAGATGGTTGGAGACTGCAGACTGCATTTTTCTTGAGCTTTTTTTGGACTAAAAGGTGTCAATAATGGCCAACAATAAATTCATATTAAATGTAAAATGATATTAATTAAAAAGTCACATATAATACAATATATTTTTTAAAAACTGTAATTTTCGGTTTTCGGCCTAGTGCAGCCTTCATTTTCGGCACTAAAAATTCACTAAAATGGAATAACTTTCTAGTCTCAGGGAACCACTGCTAAAAATTATTATAAGGGGTTCTCCTTGTTGAAAATGTTGAGGAAGGCTGGTCCATATAAAATACACAAGCCCTGCTCTGATAGACTCAACACAGAGCAATACAACAATAGGCTTATACAGCAGAAATGTTCCTCTCAAAACACTATGGCAAACCTAAACCAGTGCCAAACTGTCCAAAAAGATTTGCACTTGACTTTTTTCATGTAAGGAGTTTGTTTCCACACTCAGCATGCACTGCTTCCGTTTTCTCATAACATGAGGGTGCAAGCCCACCAGAATGCTTGGTCAGGTGTCAACCAGCGAAATGGTGAAAAACCAGGATGGATTTACCAAACCCTGTACATGGTTTCCAAAAGGAAATGCTAGTCTGCTTTTCCAAGGAATAAGAAAACATTTTAAATACACAGAGATCACATTTATTAATAAAATATGTACAATTACAAAACAAACATTGATACCTAGAAAGACGCATGCATGCATGACACATATCCACATTGCTGAAAACACATACTTAAGCACGAGCAGTCCTCCAACATAATGCACAATGATATCATGTAGTCATACAAATGCACACAGAATTGGCTCCATGTATAGACAAATCCTATCTATGCATTCAGAAAATGCATGTCTTGTTATACAATATGGGCCATTTGGCTCTTTATTATAACCATATGATCATTCCATTATTCATGCACATCTTTAGAGAGCGTACCTCACCACTACCATCTAAACAGCCTGAAGATGATCTAATGCATTGCTCAGTCAGCCCTACAACGCAGAGTATGATGGGACTCAAGTGGAATTAATTCTCCCAAGAGAGTCCATGACAGAAAACAGAAGACGCATTTACCAGACTGAGAGCCAAAAATGTGCAGTCAACGCCATTATCCTAAGCTGAGGAGACTTTTATCCCAAAGATTATTTCCCTATTACTCTTTGGTGTGAGGCCACAGCATCCCACCACTATTTAAATGTTAACAGACATCTCAATGTAAACAAATGCTGAATACGCCACAAGCGCCAAGCATTGATCATTTTATTATACAAGTTTAAATTTGATACCAAACCGCTGATCAACTCCCAGAAAATGTTCTCAATCAGCTCAATAAAAATTATTTTACTTTTACTAGAGCTTGTACAAACACTGCTAAAGTTTTCTTTACATTGGGTAGGTCATAATTATTACAGAAAAAGTCTTAAAGTGTATCTAAACCCACAAACAAAAATGGAATATTTTGCATGCAACCAGATTCTAGATGTGGTGCCTGCATTTGTTTCATTTATCAGGTTTTTTTCCTTTATTTTAACCTAGCAGTAATGTTCCTCCTCCTGTCCCAGGGTGACAACGTTCACCCTTTGAACGGTTTTAAAAGGGAAACTGCATTGTCACCCATGGCAGTTTTCCCAATTTGGACTACAAAAAATGCCTCTTCATTACTGGGGCGGGGGGTTTTAATTTACAGACGATAGCTAGCTGATAACATTCTTTGAGATTTCAATTCACTGCAGATAAAATTACAAGGACTCAAGGTTTCTGGCACGTTCAACAGATATTTTCTGTTCTTGCAGAACAGTTTCTAGCCTGAAAAAGGAAAATGAATGCAGCCAACCCATCTAAGGCCAGGTAAGCTGCAATATGTTACATTTCCTTCTTTGGTTTGGATATACATTAATGATCTTTAGTAAAGGCACGGCTATTTCTAAGTATAACAATTTTCCCTCTTCCAAAACTGAGAAGGCTATAGACATGCAAATTGCTGATCACTTAAGCAAACATCCTGAACAAAACTGCAGTCTGTGCAATTTCTTCATCCGATTCTATTTGATGAAAAGTATACTATGCTGTGCCTGTACCTGACCCAAAATGTATATGATTGACACATGAAGCTCATATTGATTCATAGTAGCAAAGGTTTCCTTTGACCTGATTAGGGCCCCTCCACACGATAGGAAAAATGGTTTGATTGAATGCTCCCTAGTTAATCTGACTGGTAAGTGGGGTACACACTTTACGAAAATCGGGCGAACGATTGTCCGCTTTTCCTCGTTGTTTCACAGCAAACCTGAACCGGTGAACAAAAAATCATACGGAAATTCTCATACGACAAAGGCTTTTTTTGTTGTTTATCATTTCTGATCATGCGCAGTCTTTGTTTGCTGATTTTTCTTGTAGGAAAATCGTACGAAAACAGTACACATTAAAAACGAAAAATTGTTCATTCTGTTCCCATACGAGAACATTTTTAGAGTTTGTCCCTTCGGGAATTTTCGTACAAAAAGTCGGAAACTGGCTGTCGAAAGTTGTGTACACACTATATGAAAAATCCTATGAAAATTCTTTGGACGAAGATGTTTGCCCGATTTTCTTATACTGTGTAAGAGTCTGTAGAACCATATGGTCTCTATAAGCAGAATGTATATTTTTTTATGTACAAGGTGGTATGCCGTTTGGTCAGTTTGGATGCTTTAAAGCGTTTGCCAACCCCAAAAAATAAATAAATAAATGGATCCTGCTCCTGTAAAGCCTGTTATATGATGCAGTGCTTGTCCTGTTTCATTTGGCCCCCTGTAACACTTACAAAAAAAAAAAAACCTGGCTGATCCTGCCAGTTTCTCCCCACACCTCTGTAAACTGTCCACGGTGTATCATGGCTGCTGAGACCAGACACCGTGGTCAGTTTACATGCTTCAGTCATCAGCAGCCTGCTATCTGCTCTCCTCTCTGCTCCTGTGTCCAACTCCCCCCTCTCTGTGTGTGAGCTGCCCCTCCCACCTCCTGCCGCTCTCATAACACTAACCCTGTATACACCATCAGCACTGCCTCCTATTGCAGTGCCCCTCTTTGCGAATGATTTATGAGCATAAATGCTGCAAATACCTCATTTAAGATCGGAGATTGCAATCACATGACCAGCCAGCTCTCTCCTCTTCCTCTCCAGACTGACATCAGAGGAATCACCCTGAACACACCATCCCCACCGTGAAACATGGTGGTGGCAGAATCATGTTGTGGGGATGCTTTTCTTCAGCAGGGGCAGGGAAGCTGGTTAGTGTGGATGGGAAGATGGATGGAGCCAAATACTGGGCAATCTTAGAAGAAAACTTTAGTCTGCAAAAGACTTGAGAATGGGGTGGAGATTCACCTTCCAGCAGGACAACGACCCTAAAACATACAGCCAGAGCAACAATGGAATGGTTTAGATCAGTGGTCTCCAAACTGTGACCCTTTGCTTACTTTTACCCGGCCCTTGGGTAGTATTTTATTCACTGACACCAAAAAAGGGTCACAGTTCCTCCCAATGACACCAACAATGGGGCCCAATAATACTAATGATGGGGGAAAATTCCTTCCAATGACCCAAACAATGAGGGGACCATTCCTCCCAATGACACCAATGATGGAGCACAGTTCCTCCCAATTACACCAAAGATCGCGCACTATTCCTCCCAATGACACCAACGATGGGGCAAAGTTCCCCCCCATGACCTCAATAATGGGTCACTATTGCCCTCACTGACACCAAAAATGGGGCATAGTTTACTCTAACTAATGCTGGGACAATTTCTACTCATGATGGCCACAGTCTGGCCCCCCTAAAATCTGAAGGACAGTACACTGGCCCTTTGTTTAGAAACTTTGGAGACCTCTTGTTTAGATCAAAGTATATTCATGTGTTAGAATGCCCCAGTCAAAGTCAAGACCTAAATCCAAGACTCTGTGGCAAGACTTGAAAAATTGCAGTTCACAGACACTCTCCATACACTCTGACAGAGCTTGAGCTATTTTGCAAAGAATGGGCAAAAATGTCACTCTTGATGTGCAAAGCTGGTAGAGACATACCCAGTTACTGCACCAAATATATTAGTTACCTATAGTGGTGTAATTATCCCACAATGCAACACTTTCTGTGAATGGAGGTGGCGTGGATCAATGACAGGATCTTCCCTGCCCATTCACAGAAAGCACTGCATTATGGGACATGAACAGTATGAATTCCGTATGAAACAGGGAAGGCAGGAAGGAGCGGATGAGCAGCGCAAGTCTTTTGCGCTCGCAACAAGGATTTCTACATACAACAGCAGCATGCAGGACATGGGATACACACCATTACAGGTTACCAATGTGTTTGATTTTGTATCACAAAAACACACACACACACACACACACACACACACACACACACACACCAAACTTCAGCTTTAGGAACTGGTACTTTAAACCTAGAAGGTAAGAATTATTGCGTACTTTCAGCTAGCAGACTTTCTACCCAAGTGAGGACAGCAAATTAATGGCTTGCTTAAAAGTAGCTTTTTGTGTCTAGTGCAGCTGTTTCTAATTACAGCCATGTACAGCCACTGCACGGTTCTTGTTGATCTCTATTGATAGCATTTATTATTTCCACTAACAAAGCAATACCGCTTTACCTACATGATTTAACAAACAAAAAAAAAAAAAATGCAAAGAAGGATGTACCCTGGACAAATAAGCAGTTTAGACTTTCCTAGTTTCAACTACACTAGGAACAATAGGCAACTTATATAAAGTTGCACAAATACCAATGGTCACTACACCTAGCACAAATGCCTGAAAAGCAATAAATATAAAATATAAATATGCAAACTCTGCATCAATGTATGCACACTCAATGAGGACCATCTGCTAAATTTTAACTTTTGTGACCATAGTTTTTTCGTAGCTTAGACTCCCAGACCACGTTTAGCTGTGTCCATATGCGTCAGTTGGTAACTGACGTTTCAGCCCCAATATCGAGCCTGAAAACTATAAAAACACAGTCGCACATTCCTAGTTCCTAGCTGCAAAATTAAAGTAGCACTAAAAACTCTGGTTAGAAAAAATATTCTATTCAAACGATCAATACTGGTAGAGACAGCGCAGGGATCAATGCCGCGGTACTGGTAGAGACAGCGCAGGGATCAATGCTGCGGTACTGGTAGAGACAGCGCAGGGATCAATGCTGCGGTACTGGTAGAGACAGCGCAGGGATCAATGCTGCGGTACTGGTAGAGACAGCGCAGGGATCAATGCTGCGGTACTGGTAGAGACAGCGCAGGGATCAATGCTGCGGTACTGGTAGAGACAGCGCAGGGATCAATGCTGCGGTACTGGTAGAGACAGCGCAGGGATCAATGCTGCGGTACTGGTAGAGACAGCGCAGGGATCAATGCTGCGGTACTGGTAGAGACAGCGCAGGGATCAATGCTGCGGTACTGGTAGAGACAGCGCAGGGATCAATGCTGCGGTACTGGTAGAGACAGCGCAGGGATCAATGCTGCGGTACTGGTAGAGACAGCGCAGGGATCAATGCTGCGGTACTGGTAGAGACAGCGCAGGGATCAATGCTGCGGTACTGGTAGAGACAGCGCAGGGATCAATGCTGCGGTACTGGTAGAGACAGCGCAGGGATCAATGCTGCGGTACTGGTAGAGACAGCGCAGGGATCAATACTGCGGTACTGGTAGAGACAGCGCAGGGATCAATACTGCGGTACTGGTAGAGACAGCGCAGGGATCAATACTGCGGTACTGGTAGAGACAGCGCAGGGATCAATACTGCGGTACTGGTAGAGACAGCGCAGGGATCAATACTGCGGTACTGGTAGAGACAGCGCAGGGATCAATACTGCGGTACTGGTAGAGACAGCGCAGGGATCAATACTGCGGTACTGGTAGAGACAGCGCAGGGATCAATACTGCGGTACTGGTAGAGACAGCGCAGGGATCAATACTGCAGTACTGGTAGAGACAGCGCAGGGATCAATACTGCAGTACTGGTAGAGACAGCGCAGGGATCAATACTGCAGTACTGGTAGAGACAGCGCAGGGATCAATACTGCAGTACTGGTAGAGACAGCGCAGGGATCAATACTGCAGTACTGGTAGAGACAGCGCAGGGATCAATACTGCAGTACTGGTAGAGACAGCGCAGGGATCAATACTGTAGCATACTGGCAGATGACAGGTTGCAGGTGCAGAGCAGGCTGGCAGAGACCAGTTAGATAGCGTGCTGGACAGGAAGCACTTGGCAAACAAGGTGAGGCAGGATGTAAGGTCAGGCAGGCTGGGTCAGTAACAGATGGGCAGATCAGGCATAGGCAATTGGCAGAAGAATAGTCAGAACACAGGGTATGCAGCGTTCAAGCGCAGTCAAAGACAAGCCCGGCAGTAAGAGGTGCAATCACAGGAACTGGCAACAGGAACACAGAGACACTGTAGATCAGACAGCAACTGGCCAGTACAACAGTAAGTGTCCTTGCACACAGGACGGATCCGTGATGATCCGCCCCGTGAACATCCGCTTGCTCAGCGGGGATCGCTCCGCGGATCCCCGCTGAGCAGGCAGATGACAGGTCCGTCGCTGCACACTGTGCAGCGACGGACCTGTCAGAGTGCCGCTCTCCCCTATGAGGGAATCGGATGATGGACCGCAGAGTCAGTCGTCACCCGATCCGATACACTTTTTCGGATCGGAGCGGATGTCAACGGACATGTCACCGCTGACATCCGACGCTACATAGAGGTCTATGGAGGGTCCGTTCAGGTCCGCCTAAAAAACTCACAGGCGGACCTGAACGGATCGTTCATGTGAAAGAGGCCTTTGTCCGCTGACATCCGACACGCTCCGATCCGAAAAAGTGTAACGGAGGAAAAACCTACTTTTCCCATCTGTTTTCGGATCGGATGACGACGGACTCTACGGTCCGTCATCATCCGATCCCCCATAGGGGAGAGCGGCGCTCTGACAGGTCCGTCGCTGCACAGCCCTGGCCAGGCTATACATAGAAATCATTTTATTTTATTTCCTGTCATCCTATTTTCAAAGTATCTTCTCTTGGGATAACGAGGAAGCCAATACATGGGTAAAATGCTATGACCAGTCTACAACTATATGCCTGGCCATCGGATATACACATCATTGTTGTGTAGGTCAGTGACTCACGAACGTGTGAAGAAAGGATAATTATGACACTAACAGAGCCTATACATTCAAGAGTAATCAAGCAAGCAATTATGTTTCTTCTAGAAAAGTTCTTGAAGTTTTGCGTAAACATGAATTAAAGCTGAACTCCAGACAAACAGCTAATTACAACGTTGAAATGCATGGGAAACATCTTACTTGCCAAAGGATTTGCATTTCTACCCATCTATCCCTGAGAATTACACAGCCCCATTAGGATGGCCATACATTATACACATTATTATTCAATTTCCTTTAGATTTAACTTCATCTATGTAGTGCAGTGGCCTGGCTGACTGCATACAAATTGAAAGCGTTTAGGTTTGCCTTCACATATGTTTTTGGTAAATCTAAAGGAAAATTGTACAAGAGAATTGTATAATGTATGGTCAGCCTACACAGAACAGCTAGGTTTGTGACACATCTTCTCTGTTGTGTTCAGCATCACATCTAGGTCACCTTCCAACCCCCATTCTGTGATTGGACTGAGAAGCAATAACAGGCTGATAAGGTTAGTCATCTGTTCTCTACCTCCCAGCAGGTTCTGTGTCAGCCCATGTGCATACAGCATACCAGACTTGCCCCAATGCTGCCCCTCCCCTCCTCGGTCTTCCAGGGTCACACCTCCGCTATGCAGAATCACAAAAGGCTTAAATCAAGTATTTATAGTAGATGTATTAAACATTAAAAAACTGCACTCATTGCTTTATTGGGGCTTCTTTTGTGGTTTTTTTTTCCCACATCTACCAGACATACATCTTTAACCTAGGACACACTGGCCAAATGCCAGGTGGCATCAGCTGGTTCAATAGAAACCCGTGTGTGAGTCGGCTTCTGTCGAAGGGACAAGACCGAAAAAGGTCTTGTCCAATGCCTGAGAGCACCTACTGGAGTGTTCTGGCAGGGGGCCGCCACCCTACTACAGCACAATAGCACAGTGGGGGAGATCACTGTACCACCGTTGGATAGTTAGTACAGTGGCTCCTCCTGAGCGGTCAGTTTTTTTTCCATTCAACCCTGGTGTGTATGAGGCTTTAGCCATATTACTAGCAGACGTGTCCCAAATATTAACTAGGAGCCTCTGGAACTAATCTGTTCCCCTTTGAAGGTACTCAAAGACTAAAGGAGTGACAGCTCTGGTCCTTAACCTTGGTGGTATTGAGAAAGCATGAACTTTCTTGTGAAATGCCTCTACCTACCTTTTCCCTCCCCTGCCTGATCAGTTGTCTTTTTTTATGGACTTTGTTCCAAAATAAAGCCGTTTTCTGCAAGTATTGAGTGTGCAGCCATCCAATCATTTGTATACCCGAGAGTCTGCAGCAGTGGCAGGGCGTGCACCTCAATTGCTGTGCAGTCTGAGGATCATGGCTGGCAAACATCACCTATGAGCATTGCTTTCTTAGTGCCTCAACCTAGAGTATTTCCAATTTGTATGCTCCAAACTACTGAGGAACCAAAACTTGCACAAGAGGATCAAAGCAGTGATATCTATGCAAAATAGGGTTGGCATAGTAATTTGTTTTCAGGTCACAGACTCCTCAGATTTGGATAGTCTACTAGGAATTGCTTTTTTTTTAGTTTTGGAGCAGTGGCAGACTCCTGAAATTCCATGGATGAAAATCAAAGCTAAATTGTCTTCAAACTACCATATCACATCACAATCCAAAAGAATGGAAATCCATTTATCTTATCCACGCCTCTGATGATATCCTCTTTGGATAAAACTGGTTGATGCATGCTGAGAACCGCGGATTTTATACTTATGATGATCTTTTTTACTGCTTAAGTACATTACCAATAAATTGCTTTCCTGTCGCATCATGGCAGCATACACGTTGGGTTGTGACTCCGCCTCCACAACCTGATAGGACCACATAGCTATAAATTAGAGAGTAGACACCTGCCCCAGTATTCTCTTATTTTTCCTCACCTGTCAGGACGCACGGATCAGCACCCCCTTACCGCTTCGCCCCAGCCAGGTTCTAGCCTCTCCTGGATGGAAGTCCTTCTTGTACAGCCTCTAAACGAGCTAAATGGAAGGAGCCCCACTCTGGTGATCTCAGGGGCATACTCTCATCTCACTCAGCTGTCTGCCACAAATATAAGCCTTAAACAGGCTTCAGGTGCAGCAGCCCACAAAAGCCTTAAACAGGCTTGCTGGAGGAATGGCCAGGAAAACTTCATTGTGGCCTCATGAAATAAGCCTTAAACAGGCTTAGTTGTGTGCAGCGGTCTCCCCCCCTTTTTCCCCCTCTCCTATGAGTACCTCTGCCCGTCTGCTGGGCTCTGTGGTTCTCCAGATCTGCTGTCCGGAGCGCCGAGCGTTCTCGGCGTCCTCGCGCATGCGCGGTGCGTCGTTTGGGCACCGCCAGGCTACTTTCCAGCTTCCAAGATGGCGCCGGGTGTCCCACGGCGCTACTGCGCATGCGCGAGCGTCCGACGCTGATGGCGGCGGATTTAAAAGCCCAGCAGTAGCTGTATTTGCTGCTGCTGGTTGTCTATGCATGACAGATTGTTTGTTTGGACTCCAAAGCGTTCTACAAAAGGTAAGTGGCCTTCCTTTACACTGCCCTTAAGTCAGGATTCCTGCTCCCTCTGAAGTCTCCTCTGCATGGCGCTGTTTATTCTCTCTCCCTGCAGGTTTCCAGTCCGCTTTTCTCTATGGAGACCGCTGCCCCAGCAGATCACCGTCAGCCTATTAGGTAAGGGGGGGGAAGACAAATGTGAGTATTGAAGATTGAAAAAGAGAGCACTACTAACGCTGCCTAAATTGGTCAGCCCTACCAGGTCTTCAAGAACGTCTGCTTCAAGACAAAGAGAATCCTCACGCAGGAGAAGTCGCTCCAGACACAGAAGGAGCCGTTCCTATCACAGAAGAAGCCGCTCGAGAGGAAGCCGCAGAAGAAGCCGCTCCCGGTCGCGCTCTAGGCACGGCCGATCCCGCCACAGAAGATCACCCTCACGCAGGCATCGTTCCCCCGCACGCCACTCCCGTCCTGCCGGGAACGCATGCTGGGTTTGCGGCGCAGCGGCTCTTCCGGGAAAACTGGTCTGTCAAACATGCCGGGAAGAGGCCACAAGAGAGAGAATCTTGGAGGTCGGAGATTCAGCTGGGGCCGTAGCCCCCCAGGCCTCGGTATCAGATGTGGATTCCTCCACTACTACCTCTCCAGCCCGGGCTAGCACATCAAAGGAGCAAGACTCCCTGTCTGATAATGAGGGTCTGGAGGTATCGGCCGGATTCGACTTCAGTCTGGTAGAGCCGTTTATAAAATCGGTTAAGGAGGCGATAGGATGGGAGGAACCCCAGGAAGCCCAACCAAAACAGAGGAAGTATTTTCCTCAGCTCCGAAAGGATCCAGAATCTTTCCCGTTCATTGACGAACTTGAGGACCTGATCAAGGAAGAATGGCAGAGGCCAGAAAAGAAGTCTAGTCTGAATAACAGACTACTGAAACTATACCCACTCAAGGAGCCTAAGGTGAACCCTTTGGTGTCCCCTCCGGTAGTGGATGCATCCCTGATGCGCCTAGCCAGGCATGTTACCCTCCCGTTGGAAGACGCAGTAACGTTTAGAGATGTCCTCGACAGAAAGATCGACACGGATCTCAAGCGGGCTTACCTGTCGGCTGGAGGCGCCTGCAGGCCTGCAATAGCACTTGCCGCAGTAGGAAGAGCCATCTCGAGCTGGTCCACAAGCGCGGAAAAGCTTGTATCGGAGGGGGCAGACCAAGAAACAATAGTAAAGGCGTTGCAAGAGTTAAGCCTGGCGGGCGACTTTGTGGCTGAAGCTTCAGTCGACACCATCAGGTCTGCATCTAAATCTATGCTGGCCTCAGTAACAGCCAGAAGAGCATTATGGCTGAAGCCCTGGACAGCGGATCCAGCTTCCAAATCCAACTGGTGTCGTATTCCGTTTGATGGTGAGCACCTCTTCGGAACAAAATTAGACACAGCCATCTCCAAAGTAACTGGCGGAAAGTCCGGGCTCATCCCCTCAGACAGGAGGCCCAAGCAACAGAGACCTCCTCCCTTTAAGCGGAACCTCCCAGAGAGGTATAGGGACGCGAGAGCATACAGACCAGGCAAGGAGTATCGAAGGAGCTGGAAGAATCCTCAAACCTCCTTTATGAAGTTTCAGAAGCCTAAGGCGCCTGCTTCCAGTGACCAGAAGCCCTTTTGAAGGTGCGCCCGTCCGACCAGCGGTAGTGGGAGCAAGACTCTCCAGTTTCAAGCTGGTCTGGGCGGAAACCATAAGGGATACCTGGACCCTGGCCACTGTCACCTTCGGCCACAGGTGGTCCTTCAAAAACCGGCCCCCAGGGGATCAGTTCTATCCAACCCATATTCCCCCATCTCGGGAAAAAAGGTTGTCGTTACTGAACTACATCCAAGATCTTCTCCAAAAACGAGCAATAGTAGAAGTTCCACTGGCACAACGAGGCAGGGGATTCTACTCTCCATTATTTCTCGTCAAGAAGAAGTCAGGGGACTTTCGTCGGTTCTAGACCTAAAGAACCTCAACAGGTCCATCAGAGTGGAGTCATTCAGGATGGAGAGCTTGCAGTCTATCCTACAGGCTATAAATCTGGGAGACTGGATGCTCTCCATAGATCTCCAGGATGCCTACCTGCATATTCCAATCCACGGGGCATTCCAGAAATTCCTGCGATTCTCGGTGGGTCAAGGGCACTTCCAGTTTCGAAGCCTTCCCTTTGGCATCTCAACAGCCCCCAGAACATTTACGAAGGTGTTACTACCAGCAATAGCCTTTCTGAGGGAGAAAGGTCTAAGGGTCCACCATTACCTGGACGACATCCTCCTCCTCTCAAGCAGCCAGGAATCACTCGTACAACATCGCGAGATCCTGGTTTCCACCCTAATGAGTTTAGGATGGATAATCAATTGGCAGAAAAGCAACACCCAACCTATCCAAAGGATGGTCTTTCTGGGAGCCGAACTGGACACCCGAGCAAACACAGTGGAATTGCCAAGGGAGAAATTGTCCCTACTCATTCAGAAAGTGAAAGAGGCTATCCCAGCGTCATGTTTACCACCCAGAGCATACCTCAGCCTCCTAGGTTCCCTATCAGCAACCATTCCAATGGTCAGATGGGCGCAATGGAATACCAGACCCCTACAAGCCTCCTTCCTGCGCCAGTGGGACGGATGGTCCATGTCCCAATTGATTCGCATCCCAGAGGAGGCCAGGCTATCTTTACGGTGGTGGATCCACCCCGACAACCTCAGCAGGAGCAAGCAGATAGTCATCCTCCACCAGGAGGTAGTAACATCAGACGCCAGTCTGGAAGGATGGGGGGCACACTACCTACACTATGCAGCTCAGGGCCGCTGGCCTTTCAAGACCAAGGATGTAGTATCGAACGTCCTAGAGATGAAGGCAGCCTTCCAAGCCCTCTTGGCATTCAGCTCACTCCTGAGAGGGAAACAAGTCCTCATTCAAATGGACAACCGAGTGGCGGTAGCCTACATCAACAGGCAGGGGGGTACCAAGAGCATCTCCATGATGCGGGAAGTCGGTCCGGTGATGCAATGGGCTCAACTGAACCTGTGGGACCTGAAGGCGACCTATATTCCGGGGGTTCAGATCCTACTGGCGGACTCTCTCAGCAGAACATTAGTTTCCAACAACGAGTGGTGTCTAAGCCCACAGGCCTTTGCCCTCATATGCCAGACATGGGGTCATCCAGACATAGACCTCGCAGCAACACCAGAGAACAAGAAGTGTCAGAGGTTTCTGTCGAGGAACCCCTTCCCCGCAGCGGAGGGTACGGATGGTCTCCAGCACGCCTGGAACTTTCGCCTAGGCTACATTTTTCCACCAACCCCACTGATAGCCAAGTTCCTTCTGAGGCTCAAACACTCAGCAGCTCTAGTACTGGCTGTGATTCCCTTTTGGCCACGGAGGCCTTGGTTCACCACCCTCCTGCAACTGAGCACAGCGGATCCACTTCCACTCCCGGTAACAACGGATCTACTATCCCAGGGCCAGCTACTACATCCGAATCCAGAGAGATTACACCTAGCGGCCTGGAGACTGAAAGGTCTAGGTTCCTAGATCAAGGATGTTCTCAGAAGGTAGTCGATACCCTGCTTCAAGCCAGGAAATCCTCCACGAATAGCACCTACGAGAGAATCTGGGAAAGATTCTCTTCCTTTGCTCAGGAACAAGGTTGGGACCCGTCTTCCCCATCAGCAGTACAGGTGCTTGAGTTCCTTCAGTCAGGTCTAGACAAAGGCCTTAGGTCTAACACCCTGAAAGTCCAAGTCTCTGCCATCTCTGCCTTGACAGGGGTCAGGTGGGCCCTTAACCCTCTGGTGGTGCAATTTCAAAAAGCATGCCTAAAGCTAAGGCCGCCCAGGAAACCTTCATTTCCAACATGGGACCTATCAACTGTCCTAGAGGTTTTATCCGGAGAACCATTTTTCCCACTTGAGGATACCTCCCTCTGGGACCTCACTCTAAAGGTATCCTTCCTAATTGCCATTACATCAGCGAAGAGGGTCTCAGAAATGCAAGCCTTGCTGATCAAAGAACCGTATCTGATGGTTTACCCAGACAGACTAACCCTGAAGCCTTCAGACAGGTTTATCCCAAAGGTCTCCTCTGCGTTCCACTTTAACCAGGAGATTGACCTCCCGGCTTTGATCACGGATCAGGGCGTTCCTCATCCCCTGGATGTCAAGGGCAACATTCTCCATTACCTTTCGGTAACCAAGCCATTCAGGAAATGCGAGAACCTTTTAGTCATCCCACATGGGTTCAGGAAGGGCCAGGCAGCGTCTGCCCGTACCATCGCCTCATGGCTCGTGAAAGCTATCAAGAAGGCCTACTCCTTAAGCACCTTGCAGATTCCGGGAGCTCTAAGAGCGCATTCCACCAGGGCAATGGCTACTTCATGGGCAGCTTACTGTAAAGTTTCAGCGGAAACCATTTGTAGAGCGGCCACTTGGTCTTCGAGGAATACCTTCATTTCTCATTATAGAATAGACGCTGCACGTTTAGCAGCAGTTGAATTTGGGAGGGCCGTTATACAGGCCAATTCTTCTGTTTCTTGTCAAATTTTGATTTTGCATTCCCACCCAGTTTGGCGAGTTACTCCCCAACGTGTATGCTGCCATGATGCGACAGGAAAACGGAAAATTGTATACTCACCTTTCCGTAATTTTCCTTTCCTGTCGCATCTTCATGGCAGCATACAATCACCCACCCTCTAAGGTGACATGTGTATATATTTACAGAGAATACTGGGGCAGGTGTCTACTCTCTAATTTATAGCTATGTGGTCCTATCAGGTTGTGGAGGCGGAGTCACAACCCAACGTGTATGCTGCCATGAAGATGCGACAGGAAAGGAAAATTACGGAAAGGTGAGTATACAATTTTCCGTTTTTTTACCTTACGGGCTTCACTATTGTTCGCCGCCTTGTTTTTTCCCCTTATGTCTTGGGTAATGCTGAAGTCTTGACATGTTATGATCCCTGTCTGGACTGGGGAAAATATATGAATGGTGACCATTTCCCGATTTGATGTCTAATCCTTTGGTGGCTTTGTTTCACTTGTTGGAGAGAGACACCCATATTGTGTGAGTTTAATGATTTGATGCCTATTCTAAATCATCATCTGGTAAGCAGATTTGACACACCTGGGTGTTTACTGCTCTTTTTCCTACACACTGGAAGCGGCGATGAAGGGTTCACCATTTTTTCCATGTCTTCAATAAATAAACTCTTTCTTGTTGAATAAGAGCTGCATTTTGGACTATATCTTATCCACATGTTCCAGAAATGCACATGGTAGTTAACTAAATCTAATAAAAAAAAAAAAAAAAAAAAAAAAAAAAAACCACACCACATACACGACAACAATGCCATAATATATAAATATATCCCCTAATATAAAATGCACTGAGATGTGTACGAGGATCAGAAGGTTAATGAAAATGATTACTTGCATGATAGCTGAAAAATATGTTTTAGTGCTATGTTTTATGAAAGAAAAAAAAAAAAAACTATGTCTGTAAAGTGAATTACAATGCCAAGATCTATAAACGGTTAGATCCTGAACAATATGTTAACCTTATGACAATGCTATGTCTATGAACAATAAGTTGGAAGTAATGTGAGCAGACAGAAGCCTTACAGACATAACATACAATATTTTCAATGCTGCTGCATTAAAGTGCTTCAAAGAAAAAAAAAAAAAAAAAAAAAAAAAAAAAAAAAAAAGAATGCATATGATTATCCCAAAAAAAAAAAAAAAAAAAAACACACTTTGTAATGACTCCGCAGACTGCTAAAACAAGGTCACCTTAACCTGACATGTCACTGATTAAATAAAACATTACTACGTTGACTATATGTGATAAAATTACTCTGCAGGCTGACAGTGTGGCACTGGCAAGAAAGGCTGCAGGACCCTTTGGCTTTTTCCAGCTTGTGCTCATTGGAGCAGAGAGTGAGACATACTGTCGTGATGTTCAGTAATGTTCTAATCTAATTGATATTACATCCCAAACCTATTGGGCTGAGCTGTAAAATTTGTTGACGGCTTATAAATAAACAATTCTACAAGATAAAATGATTCATAAATTAGTAAACTACTATTCTATTCCTTCCATCTGTTGCTCCTCCCTTTGCCAGTATTCCCACCTCCTACAAACATGTGTCAGCTGTCGGCCATTTAATAGTGCATGACCATCAGGGCACAGCAGGAAATTCCGCTGTACCCAACTCTTCATGCAAATACATCGCAACGTAACCCATGTTATATAAAGCATGTGGCAATGGGCATTCTACACAAAAATTATTTTCTTTTATAAAATATATATATATATTTTATTATTATTTATATATTATAGTAAAGCCATATAGAAATAACATATGTGCCCTTTAGTATTTTTTTTTTTTAGATATGTAAGAAACAGCCTACTATTAAAGGCCAAGTTCACCTTTTAAGAAATAAAAAATAAATGCACAAATATTTGCAGGAAAAATGTGCATTATTTTTTTCCTGCAGGAGCCTGGAAAGCATTGTACCCGTGATCAGCACATCAGGGGTGCAATAGTCAGGCTTCTCCAGACAAGCCCTACAGCTTTCTGCTCATACCTTCATACAGGCTGTCTGTTGAAAGCTGCAGGGCGCTCAACAGCGCCCTCGCTGGTCATTCAGAACTTCATGCCGTCAGCCGTGATGGCTGACAGTAGTTGGAATTCATTAATTCACAGGACACTGAATGAATGCAGCGGCCATGTGCGCGGGGCTCAGCATGGCTATGCTGCTTTTAAATTGCGATAGCGGATGCGGAGTGACACTCTGTCACTCAAAAGGAGGGGGGGGGGGGGGAACCAGGGAACTTGAATACATGGGTGGAACATGCAACATGTCCCAAATGTAACTTACCAGAAAGCAGCAAGTAGCAAACAGGAACTTTCCTTTAGCCTTTACAACCACTTTTAGCTCTGTTTTTTCCTCCATCTCAAGACAGAAGAAAAAAATAAAAATACACAGACGCGGATGACACAAGAGAGACATTTCACTCCGATTCAGCAGGGGGGTGACGCCACCCGTGTGAAAGGATCCTGAAGACAAAAAATAGGACGTTTCCCCAGGGGGTTTTTTAGCAGCAGAGAATTTGTATAAAAGTAGTTGATGTAAAAAATAATTTAACAGACAATAATAATTTCAAATGAACAATAATGAATCATCCATATAGGTAGTGCGACACAAAAACAAACATGGAACATCACTCATAGCAAGGAACACCCTATGTACAAGCATGGTTTGCCAATTGTATTTATGACATGTATCCACATGAAAAACCCTGATGCATTTCGACCCTTGCGATTTTTCGGTCTCTTCAGGGGGATTTATATTCTAGGAAAATATCAAAGTATCTAATTAAAGTCATTGGACAATATAAAAAATGTGTAAGTATAACATTTCGAATTGAGCAAAATTATATCTCCATACACATAGAGGTATAGTTACCAATGGGTGGATGAAGACATGAAGATGTATCGCACAAACCAGCATTGCAGGATTATAGTTGTCCAAAGATCCCATCGCTGCCGCACATCCCGCCCCCCCCCCCCCCGCGTCCTCCAGGTGGGCGCATAGTCCACCGAGCTTGCAGAGGGCCACATTCTAGGACTCGGAGAGGAGGATGGGGGCTAAAACACTGCAGATGGACATGCAAAAACTTTTTGTAAGTAGTCGTTTAGATAATGTTGGAGGAGTGTATAGAAGTGCTTGGCAGCTGTAGGCTGGTTGTTATTTGGTCACTAGTGGATTCATGTTATAGAAAAACTAATTAAGTTATACAAACATTGCATAGTTTATTCGTTAGTTGGATTGGTTATAAAAAGGGTTGGCTAGCAGTGAAGAAATGTGGGGTGGGGGATGGGGTGTATTGATGTGATCAGTGAAGTGAAAGTGCATGATGTGGGATTGACTGATGATAGGGCTAAACAGGTGTAAAAGTGAAAAAAAAAAAAAAACACTAAAAAAAAAAAAAAAAAACAAGTGTTAAAAGTGTAAAAAGTTGTATATGTGAAGTGAGAAGAAAAAGGGGAGTAGGTTTTTGCACCCTAAGAAAAAGGATTTGCTCCTATGCTCAAACAGTGGTTCCACATGTCTGAGCCAATTGCAGGTGCCTTTCATTATAGGCCAATAACGCTTGGTAAGCATCCCTTAATTGTCACCTCAAGGGTGACTGGAGGAAAATACCTGCATTGTATATATTCAAATATTGGCGCCGCAGACCCATTGGGAGGGTGGATGGGGAGGGGCCTGACAGCTGCAGACAATGGACAATCATGCAGACACTTTAAAACCCCACAGCTCCCAGGAGATCCTGAGGTGTTCCCTGGTAATGCTGTCATATACTAATACAAAACTGATGGAGTGCTTGGTAAGTGCAGCTTTTTGGAATGCTGTTTGACTGGCTTATCTATGTACTTGTGTTATACCCATTTATTTTCATTTTCCAACATCGTGATTTTTTTCACCTTACACCATCATCCCTATGTAGTAAAAACCTTAGTCATATGCTCTTACCTTACGTACCGTATATACTATTCAGTGTCACATCACTTGTTTTTTCATCATTTAATTTTAACCAACCTATTCCCCTTTTTCTTCTCGCTTGCAAGCTCGGTGGACTATGCGCCCACCCGGAGGACGCGGGGGGGACGTGCGGCACCGATGGGATCTTTGGACAACTACAATCCTGGAATGCTGGTTTGTGCGATACATCCTCATGTCTTCATCCACCCATTGGTAACTATACCTCTATGTGTATGGAGATATAATTTTGCTCAATTCTAAATGTTATACTTACACATTTTTGAAATTGTCCAATGACTTTAATTAGATATTTTCCTAGAATATAAATCCCCCTGAAGAGACCGAAAAATCGCAAGGGTCGAAATGCATCGGGGTTTTTCATGTGGATACATACGTCATAAATACAATTGGCAAACCATGCTTGTACGTAGGGTGTTCTTTGCTATGAGTGATGTTCCATGTTTGTTTTTGTGTTGCACTACCTTTATGGATGATTCATTATTGTTCATTTGAAATTATTATTGTCTGTTAAATAAATGATTTTTTACATCAACTACTTTTATACAAATTTTCTGCTGCTAAAAAACCCCTGGGGAAACGTCCTATTTTTTTGTATACATTCGGGTTATGCAGCTTTGGGGGCTCCCACATTGTGTTATCCCTTCTATAAAGGATCCTGAAGACTGCCAGCTGAAAAAAAAAAAAAAATAAAAGGCCAAAAACACTGGTGTGTCTGTGGCTTCAAACACTTTGTAAAAGGGCAATATTCCATCTCTCCACATATGTACCAATAACCCCTCAAGCTTTTTTGGCAGCTGTTGACAAGTGTTAATTAAATGGAAGATTATTAGAAAAAAAGTATGAAGACTAAAATGTACTAAATAATAAAGTAAGCCCCTCTTTTGCTTGGTTCTCATGAGACCTTTAATCTGTCTTTCAAGCAAACAGTATTTTCCATAAAACAGTCACTGCTAACAAATTAAATCCAAGAATTAATAGACAAGGCCCCAGAGACGAGTTGTATAACACGTCGTGCAGGAAGGGGTCTGCAGAGAAGTTTATTTCAATGCAGTGGCCATCAATCTGTATGAATGTCAGATAGGATTCCCATGATATCATGTTGGCCTGTCTGACATGATCTGTTATTTCATACAAATAGAGCAAAATGCCCTCAAGATTAGCAACTCTTTAGAGAAACGGCATGCAAAAAATCTGTTTACATAGCATGGCAGGAACGGTCCCAAAAATTACAGAGCAAAAAATAACCAAACATACGTTTAAGTCTACATTTATTCCTCTGTGAATTTTAGGTGCGGTGCATTTTTTATTATTTTAAAGATGTCTTAAAGCTTGCCAATCATTAGATGTGGTGGCTGCATTCATTTTCTTATTTTAGGCTTTTGTCCCCCTCGGTTTTCAGCTGGTGATCTGGCCAGTAACACAACTCCTGTATTAGAGTGCCCCCCCCCCACTCTGGATGAAGGAGCACCTTTGGACAGCAGCATTGCCAGCCTGCGAGGAGGGGGATATTGGATAGACTAGCACATTTAGAAATACTAACAAGTTGACTTCCAGCTAACACTTTATAAACAGTTACAGCAAAAAAAAAATTCACTTTTGGGATAAAGGTTTTACATAAATAAATAAAAGCTGATCATTGTAAGCACCCTATCCGCGATAAATGGTTTATTGTTACAAACTGATACATTCTGCCAGAGAGCTTGCGCTTTTGGAAAACAGACTTAAGCCTCGTATACACAATACGATTGTTGGCCAACCGAGCATCTGATTTTTTTTTGTCAAAGGGGCGTGTGCCAGGATCTTGTCTTGCATACTAACGGTACACAATTGTCATGCAATAAACGCGAGCGTAGTGACGTACTACGAGGCATTTCAGCTCTTGAGCGTCACCCTTTGGGCCCCTTTTGCTAATTTTGTGTTTGGTGAGCATTGAGTCAGAGCATGCGTGTTTGTACTTTCGACTTGTGTGACGGATTTGTGTACTGACCATACGAAAATCTGATGTCAAACCGTCATCCGCCGAAAAGTTTCCTAGACTGCCATCCAACATTTGTTGGCTGAAAGTTGGAAAACAATTGTCAAAAGGAGCGTACTAACGGTAAGATTTTAGGACAACAGTCTGTCAACAGACAATCCCCTGCCAACAATCGTACCACGTGTACGAGGCTTTACTGGCTGCATGACCAGATTAAAATCGAAAAAGAAAAACGAATAAAGGCAATGAATCTAGCAATCACATCTAAGAATTGGTAATCTGCAATATAATAAAATGTTTGATTTTGGTTTAATACTGCTTTAAAAACAAAACAAACAGTATGGCTCTATCCACACAATCAAGGTGAATAGAGGCGTCCTATTCTAAGAGGGGACCCTCCCCTGTCAGAATACACTGTTAAGCCAATCAAAGAACATTTCCAACAAGGCTATTCGACAGAAGCCGTTCACTCGACTGTCAAGTGGGAGCAGCACACATGGATCGAAGCTCAGCCAGTCCCTGCTGAACCTGCCAAATTTTGATCGACCCACAGTGCCTTGAAAAAGTATTCATACCCCTTAAATTTTGTCGTGTTACAGCCAAAAACGTATATTTATTTTATTGGGATTTTATGTGATAGACCAACACAAAGTGGCACATAATTGTGAAGTGGAAAGAAAATGATAAATGGCTTTTAAAAATGATTTACAAATAAATTTGTGAAAAGTGTGGTGTGCATTTGTATTCGTATTGTACAACACTTTGTAGAACCACCTTTCACTGCAATTACAACTTCAAGTCTTCTTTTCCATTGTAGCTCTGGCTGTATGTTTAGAGATGCTGTCCTGCTGGAAGGTGAACCTCCGCCCCAGTCAAGTCTTTTGCAGACTCTAACAAGTTGACTTCTAAGATTGCCCTGTATTTAGTTCCATTCATCATCCCATCAACTCTGATCAGCTTACCTGTCCCTGCTGTGTTCAGGGTGATGTGCAGTGTTTGTTTTTAGTCACACAAAGCATTTTGCTTTTAGGCAAAAAAGTTCAATTTTGATCTCATCTGACCAGAGCACCTGATGCCAAATGTTTGCTGTGTCCCCCACATGGCTTCTCACAAACTGTATATGGGACTTCATTGGGCTTTCTTTCAACAATGGCTTTTTTCTTGCCACTCTTTCATCAAGGCCTGTGGACAGATTCTCCCACCTTAGCTGTGGATCTCTGCAGCTCGTCCAGAATTACCATTGGGTTTTTGGCTGCTTCTCTGACTTATGCCGCGTACACACGAGCGGATTTCGACCGGACTGGTCCGATGGACTTTCCCAATGAACGGACTTTCCTACACATGATCACACCAAAGTCCGACGGATTCGTACGTGATGACGTACAACCAGACTAAAATAAGCAAGTTGATAGCCAGTAGCCAATAGCTGCCCTAGTGTCGGTTTTAGTCCATCGGACTAGCATACAGACGAGCGGATTTTTCGACCGGACTCGAGTCCGTCGGAAAGATTTGAAACATGTTTTATTTCTAGGTCCGTCGGACTTTTGGGGAAAAAAAGTTCGCTCGAGCCCACACACGATCTAATTATCCGACGGAGTCTGGTCTGCCGGAAAGTCCGCTCGTGTGTACGCGGCATTATTCTCTCCTTGCCCAGCCTGTCAGTTTAGGTGGACGGCCATGTCTTGGTAGGTTTGCAGTTGTGCAATGCTCTTTCCATTTTAAGATGATGGATTGAACAGTGTCCGTGACACGTTCAAAGCTTAGGATATTTTTTTTTTTTTTTTTTTATAACCGGATTCTGCTTTAAACTACTCAACTTTATCCCTGACCTGTCTGCTATGTTCCTTGGCCTGCATGATGCGGTTTGTTCACTAAGGTTCTCCAACAATCCTCTGAGGGCTTCACAGAACAGCTGTATTTAAACAGATTAAATTACACACAGGTGGACTCTATTTACTAATTAGGTGACTTCTGAAGGCAATTGGTTCCACTAGATTTTAGTTAGGGGTATCAGAGTAAAGGGGGCTCAATACAAATGCCCGCCACACTTTTCACATATTTGTAAAAAATGTTGAACCATTTATCCTTTTCCTTCCACTTTACAATTATGTGCAACTTTGTGTTGGTCTATCACATAAAATCCCCAAAAAATACATTTATGTTTTTGGTTGTAACTATATGTCCACAATGTGTGAAAAATTTCAAGGGGTAGGAATACTTTTTCAAGGCACTGTGTGGCCCGCTGTAAAATGATGCTGCTGTGCATTATCTGCTTCATCTTCCAGTTTCTAATGTGGAATGTGCAGCTGTAATGCTTCAAAAAAAAATTTTTATTCATCTAAAAGTTACTTCTTATCCAAAGCATCTAGCAAGTCCTTTTTCCATTTGTAAACCATAGACTGAAGAAGTGGCAAGCAAATGCAGTTTGGCTGTTAGAGGTGACAGGAAACTTTCCTGTTAGTATGCTTTTCCAACATCTCCTCTAGTACCACGATTAATGAAAGGGGTGAAAGAATAAGGTCAGCCATATACAAAGGATTTTTTACTTAACTATAAAATTCATTTCTTGAAGTACAGGACAGGACACACAGGCTTCTTTTAAAGCAGTTGTAAAACTTACTTTTTTCTTAAATAAAACATGTTATACTTGCCTGCTCTGTGTAATGGTGTTGCGCAGAACGGCTGCAGTCCTTTTCTTTCTGGGGTCCCCCGCCAACACTCTAGGTCCCTCCTCTTAGTGCACCATCATAGAAAGTGGCTTCCTATGAGGGTGCACCTGCCGGTTCACTCCTGAGCTGGGCTGTGTGCGTCTATAGCAGGGCTTGACAAATTTGCTTTGAATTTAGGAGTCAGCGAAAAAAGTTAGGAGCCAGGTTTTTTTTTCTTTTTTTTTTGACTGGTAGGGCTTTGTTTTCGGCAATACAGATGGCCAACCATTGATATCTAAAGGGGGTTGCTGATAAAAAGAGGATTCTGATATAATGGGGGGGGGGGGATCTCTAATTAAAAGGACTCTGATCTAATGGGGATGGGAGGGTGCTAGCATAGGGACTCTGAACAAATGTGGGGGGGGGGGGGGGGGGGCGGCTCTATGCTGCCTGTCCTAAAATTGCAGGACACAGGCAGGAAACCCCTGTTCCTGAGACCATGTGGTCATAAATATACATTCTTGTCAGTGTCTGCCCCCCCCATACATTCCTCTCACAGTGTCCCCCCTCCCCATATACCGTCCCCCCGGGGTGTCTGCTCTCACCTAGGAGATAGAGCTCAGCCAGCTCCCAGGCCCCACCTCAGACTGCCATCGTGCAGAGCTGGGGCTCCTCCGTATGACATACCCACCATCTTCCCGGCCAGCCAATCAGAGAAGCCGCCGTCCCCAGCACACCTTCCAATTGGGGGAGGGAAGCTCCAGCCAAAGGAGATGGGAGAGGTCGACAGGCTGCCCAATCATGGCTCCCCCACGCAAGGTAAGTGGGCTACCCCAGCACACTCACCCCCTTCTCTCGACCCTTCTGCAGACTTCACTTGTCCTCCCCACACGCTCAGGCCATTTTTCGACCCTTCTGTAGACTCAGTTTGGCTCCACTGCACACTCAATCCCTCCCTCTCCAGCAGTAGAGATACTCAAGCTGATCCCCTTGACAACATCTGTTCAGACAAAATGTAGGTCAGGGCAGGGCAGAGCTTGTGCGGACATCACCCACGCTTTGCTGGAGCTGGCATCAGCGGTGTTTTCTGATACAAAATGCATATCTTGTTAACATGTAGTGTAAGTAGTTTATTAATCTTCACTTAATACATTTTTAAACAATAATACACTATCAGAGGTTTCTCTTCCTGATTCAGCCATCATAGAGAAACGCGAGGCCGATGTGGAGTGCCATTAGATGTCCTTTGATCGGAATGACCCATGGTTTCATCTGCATGCCATGTCAGACCTCCTATCATTTTGGGTCTGTCTTTCTGGCAAGAGGCTGGATGAACATAGGTGGACGGCTCACGGATCAAAATTTGCTGCAGTCACATTTATAAAAAATTACCAACACAATTTTATGAGCCCTGTGGAGCAGACCCATTAATGTGGTCTCAAGATACATCTGTGGACTTGAGATGTTGTTTTACAAATGTTGACTTCACATCTTAATTTAATTTATGCAATTTTATGAACAAAATTTATGTTTTTTAAAGGTTATTTACACAGCGCAACTATATTTCTAGAAGTAGAGATAATCCACCTCTAGTTTCGGCAGCCAGCACTGGAGATTGGATTGCAGAGAGCAAGGAGCACAGCATTTCAAACTCAGGAGGTGGACCATGTCAGGACTTACACAGGTGCAGGGCAGATACAGACTTTCCATTGTCCTGGCTCTAATACTTCATGTTGGCCTGGGAGACTGCTGCAAGCACATGGAGGGGGGGGGGGTGCAGGGATGTACATATTTAGCAACAAGAACAGAACACTGTAGCTGTCCCTGCAGCTCTGATCCCAAGACACAGCCATTGTGGGTCAGTTGACTAAAAAAAAAAAAAAAAAAAAAAACAGAACTGTCCTAGCAGATCTGGGACAGTTGGCAAATATGCAGCATAACAGCTTGGGACTTAAAAACGGTAGTAAACCACGTTTGAAAAGAAAGAGATGGTCCTTCTGCAGGGTAAAGTCATAATGTGCTAGTATACATTGCATACTAGCACATTATGACAGACTTGCCTGTGAAATGGATCCCTCCAGCGGCGTCCTGTCACCACTGACAGGGGATCCACCTTCACCCATTCTTCCTCCTGGGTTTGTCAGCTCTGGCCACCTGAATGGCCGAGATGCAACGACGTCACTCCCGCGTACAGGAGTCAAGGCTGTGGTACAGCTTTCTCAATGGACGGCAGTGGGCATGCGCCGGTGACGTTTTCGGACGTTTCACATGTAAATATCTCCTAAACTGTGAAGGTTTAGGAGATATTTATAGTACCTACAGGTTAAACTCCTTATTATAGGCTTAACTGTAGGTACAAAAGCAAAAAAGGAAGTTTAACATTCTCAAAGAACAATTCAGCAATGGCAGCCTCCACGATTATCGCATGGCAAAGTCACTTTAAACCTGGAGTTGATCTCACCGTAATGTGTGTTCAGGGGTAAAATTTGTATTTACAAAACTATGGGGGTTTTTTTGTTTTGTTTTTTTAAAACACTAGATTTAATAGATCTGTCAATCTGTGATTTCCGTTTTACAAAATATTAGGAGTCCATCACTGGTAGAAAGGATTGAAGAGGAAAGTGCAGAGTAAATATATTTAGTTTACAAAAAAGTAAAAAAACGAAAATGATAAAACTTGAAAACAATTGCAGAAGGCTACTGTCATCCACAATAGTGACACCATAGCTCCCCCATGTGTTTGTCAAGTGAACAGCACTGCCATAACATACAGCAATGCATATGGATTGATGTAGAGCATTAATGTGTTACAGATATTAATGCCCTGAAAAAATATCCTTCTGTTATCTCAATAAATGAACAAGATACGTTTTGTGAATTGTAAGTGAAGCAGAGAAGAGAATAGTGTTGGCCAGGCTTTTAAATCACTCTGAAATAACTCTTGAACATCCATCAGCGTTTTAATACTGCGCCCTGGTTACAATCCTCTGCAGTGGTCCCTGAATTTCATACAGAAATGATTTCTTGGTGTTCTGTGATCTGCCAGGCATTTTATGGCTGCTGTGGCACAACCTATTATATGATGGGAATAGTGCAATGCTAATATTATTTATCAAGTGCTGGCAGTTTAAGCAGAGGTGTATTTTCCAAAAGTCAAGGATAATGAACTCCTTGCAGAATAATATCCTAAGGCACCATAGAAACTGTCACTGTGAAGCAATGCAAACACAGCATCTACATGTCACTGCAAACATCCAAGCGGGTGGGATGAAGCTGGGGAAAACAGTGGAGGTGCTGCTTTTTTTTTTTTTTTTTTTTTTTTTTTTTTTTACTTGGAAAAAAACAACTTTATTGATATAAAATACATTTTACAAGCCATTTGGATACATATATGCAAAGAAGGTCAAGTACATATTATGACAGCAAAATTAAATAAGCAAAAGTTTTGTAGGATGTGTATTCTTATGTCCAAAGGTGTAGTGAATCGATTAGTTCCTTAATCTAACCTGTAAACAATGTGTGCCCCGGATGCAGGGAAGCACCTCACCGGGTATGACCCAACTAAACACAAGTCTCCCCATCCTCCAACCATCTGTCCCATATCTTAGAATATTTTTGCAAAGATCCCCTGTGTGCGTAGATCAGTTTCTTGAATGGTAGGGTATCATTTATTGCTTTTTTCCACATCTGCATCGTGGGAGGTACATTCTGCATCCATCTGAGCTATCACTTTACGCGCCAAAAATAGAGTTTCAGAGATGAATATTGTGTGATACTTATCCACCTCTACATCTGGCAGTAACCCCAATATACATAACTTGGGGTCTAGCACCACAGGGGACCCCATATTGTCATGGAGGAAACGGATAACCTGTGCCCAAAATGTCTGGACAGGAGGAGGGCAGCTCCATATGAGATGGTAAAATGAACCTGGATCAGCTCTACACAAGTGACACGTTGGATCCGACGTGTGCTGGAACAATCTCAACAGTGTCAGATAGGCTTTATGAACAATATATATTTGTGTCAGTCTATCTGACATCTTGGGAGATACTGTCTTGGTTCCTTCTAAGATCTCGTTCCAGTCAGTGTCATCTATAGGCCCTATATCTTGTTCCCATAGCGTCTTAGCTTTGTGTAACACAACTGCTACTCCCCTTTGTCCAATTGTGTAGTACAGGTGTGATATCAGCTTTGAGGGGTCATCTCCTAGTATTATACCCAGCACAGGGGGTGGCTCCTTTTCTAGATCCAAACTCGGTAACTGGGTTTTAAGCGCGTGACGGAGCTGCAAGTATTTAAATGCTAAATGGTGTGGAAGGGAAAACGCCTCCTTAAGGGTCTGAAATTGCTTAAGCCCGGATGTGGATATGACTTGATGGAGATCTAGTACTCCGTACCTAGCCCAGACTATTGAATCTGGAATAGTTTCCAATTCCGGCATCATACTATTAAGCCACAATGGGGTGTGTGAATGAAATTTCCCCACATTTTGCTTTTTGAGAGAAATTTCCCATATTCTTTGGCGATGCATCAACATGACCGAGTTGTACCGTGCAGTGAGGCCTGGTGTTTTTTTCCCACGTAGGATAGCCCGAATTGGTGTAAACATCGGGTGTCCTGGTTTGTCACAGACCAAAGATCTACATCGCTGCATTTCCGACGTGTGAAAATGGTACATATGGGAAAGTTGTGAGGCTAGGTAATAATCCTGTAAATCCGGAAGGGCTACGCCCCCCATATCTGTGGGGTTCTTTAAGGTTTGCCAGGCTAGTGTGTCTCCTTTGCCCCCAGACAAAGTTGTTTAAAATAGCTTCCATCTGCTTGAAGAGTTTTAAGGGGATGTAATTAGGGGCATGCCATACCAAATATAAAATCTTGGGCAGTATAATCTTACGTTTACACGGCCCATCACCCCCAACGGCAATCTAGACCATGTCTGCGTTTTACTTTTCAGTAAATTAAACAAAGGAGCTACATTTAAAAGGAGTATAGTCCACCAGATCCCTAGTCACCTCCACCCCCAAGTATTTAATCTTGGATACCCTGGCAAGTGGTAATGGAGGGGATGTGAGGGGAGGAGGGAACGGAGGTGCTGCTTATAGCAGTCACATTCCAGCCATCCTATCTCTGGTACAGGTTATAGGGGCGACACGATAACACCCCATTGGTGAAATGCCCCCACTTTTCATTAATAAAAGTGTAATAAAGAATAATAAAGGGTCAGGGTATAATCAAAAGTAAGGTTAAAAGGAGTATAGCCAAAGCTTTTTTGACTATACTTCTCCTATAGATCACAGGAGTGTAGTTCGTTCTGCACCCGTGACCCGTTTTTAGTTGACAGCTGGCTGGCTGAAGCCCTCTGCACCTGAAGGCACAGAGCCCATCCATATGGTCAGGACCCACCCAGAACCCTAGACCAGCACCTGGCTCAGCCTCTGAGCAATCCTGACAGTCCTAGCTCTCTGCTCAGAGCAGAAGGGGAGAACTGAGCAATTGCGGTCTTCGAATGCTCAGTTCTCACTGCAGAGCCAGCGGGGGACAGATCCAGCATCGATCCCATCTAGGCAAGTATAAGGGCACTTTCACACTCACAGTGCCCGGGCATCGGCAGTAAAGCACCGCTATTTTTAGCGGCGATTTACCGTTGTTTTAGCTGCGCTTTTCAGCAGCTAGCGGCGTGCTTTTAACCCCCCCTGCTAGGGGCTGAAAAGGGGCCCACAAAGCGTCGCTGCAGTGGCACTTTGCCGGCGCTTCCCATTGATTTTAATGGGCAGGGGCGCTTTAGGAGCGATGTATACACCGCTCCTAAAGTGCCTCAAAGAAGCTGCTAGCAGGACTTTTTTTGATCTGCTGCCAACGCACCGCTCCAGTGTGAAAGCCCTCTTTTTTCCTCTAGTCGAAAAGAGTGCCCTCTTGTCCTCTGTGATGACCTTAAAGTGAATAACTGTGCAGTAATGTGCAGTGTTCGTTTTCCCCCACATGGCTTCTCGCAAACTGCAAAAGAAAATTAAGCTTTCTTTCAACAATGGCTTTCTTCTTGTCACTTCCATAAAGGCCAGATTTGTTAGAATGCACGACTAATAGTTGTCCTATGGACAGCTCCTCCAGAGTTACCATGGGCCTCTTGGCTGCTTCTCTGATTAATGCTCAGTTTAGATGGTCGGCCATGTCTTGGTAGGTTTGCAGTTGTGCCATACTCTTTCCATCTTTGGATGATGGATTGAACAGTGCTCTGTGAGATGTTCAACGCTTGGGATATTTTTTATTTCTTTATAACCTAACCCTGCTTTAAACTTCACCACAACTTTGTCCCTGACCGGTCTGGTGTGTTCCTTGGCCTTCATGATGCAGTTTGTTCACTAAGGTTCTCTAACAAACCTGAGGGCTTCACAGAACAGCTGTATAAATATAAAGATTATATTACACACAGGTAGACTCTTGACTAATTAGGTGACTTCTGAAGTCAATTGGTTCCACTAGATTTTAGTGACTATAGTGACTCTAGGTTTGTTCTTAAGTGCAATTCGGAACAGTGCATTTTTAAGTGTAACTTCCGCCTGTACAGGGATGTGCCGGGCACTTCTGGGCATGCAGTTATGTAATCTGGGGCTCTTCTGGCCATGCAGTACTGCAGTGTGGGATGTGTCCCCCCTTTTTTTAAACTTTAAAAGTGACATCTCATTTATTGCTATGCACCGCAGCTTAGCTGCAGAGCATAGAAATTCAGGGTGCGACATACAGCTGCCGAAAAATGCAGACATGTTTGCCACTTGTGTTCTAGTGAGAACAGGGCAAATAAACAATTGTACAGTGTGTACTTTTTTTTTTATTAATTCTCTTTATTGATTTTTAATAGATTTACAAAAACAGAGCTTTGGGGCATTCCCCGGCTCAAAGTACCATGTAAATCAGTACTTAACAACAGGTTATCTGCCTAAAACAGTGCTGTTATCGACAGAAAAAACAGACAAAAAAAAAAAAAAAAACACACAAGATATCACTGCTCAGCCACTCCATTTGGAGAGATTATGAAAGGAGAATGTGCAACTCGTCTTTGATAGAGGTGAGGTTTCCCAAGAGGGCACTCTGGTACTAGGCCTAGGATACTAAGGGTTCAACTATAGGGGGGTGTCACGAGGGTCTTAGCAAGAGTTAGCACATAAGGGGGAGTTAATGGGTGTCAGATATACAGTCTACTCTTGAGCGGCATTAGTGGAGGCAAAGTCAAGCCATAGTTTCCACACTTTGTCAAATTTAGCAGTACACCCAGGGGAGTGATATGTGGCTTTATATAATGGTATTGTAGAATTGACCAGGGCTTTCCAACAGTTCAGAGAGGGCGCATCAGATTGTTTCCATTTTAGTAATATTGCTTTACGGGCGTAAAAGAGCAGAAGTCCTATGAGGATCTTAGTTGCTGTGCGGTGCGCTAAAGAGCCCACCAGGCCCAGCAACAGACCGGTACAGTCAGCGGGCTTGGGATTAACAGTGAGGATATAAATTGCATACAAATAATAATAAATGTGCCTGCGCTGAAAAATGTGCTAAAATAACGTGCATATATAGTAAAATCCACTGTAAATGAACTGTAAAATCATATATGTATACTATAAAAGTGCAAAATTAAGCCTCAAAGTGCATATAACATTGTGCAAAAAACAATATAACCCATTGAAAGTGCACCATGCATAAATAAAACAACAACAGGTGCTCAGATATCCTGTGTGATACAAGTGTCCAGCTCAATCCACGGGTTAAAATCCAAATAAATGTATGTAAACAGTGTCCATAAGAAAAAAGTTCCTCCGAGATCTTCTAAAAAGGTGCTCAAACCACAGCAAACAATATGTGCTCTCCCGTGACACCCCACATGTGCTTGCGCTCACCTCTACTCGTGTGACCCAGTATTTAAACTGTGTCAAAACACGCAGTGGGGCCAATCCTGGGCTCCCTCAGGGTGGAGTAATAGGAGTACAATCCTCACAGGTGCAGTCAGTATCCACATGTATAGGAGAGAAGTAAGAACTCCATAGTGTAGTAAAGCAGGGATATTTTATTAAACCAAAAGAAAATCCTCCAGGAGGGTACTCACATTCAGTAGGTGCTTCAGTGCACCAAACTTAACAGGCATATAAAACAAGCTGCGATCCAGATGGCGTGCGGTGTGGTGTGTAATGTCTCCTCCACTGCTGACAGCTCCGTCCTACCCCTCCCCGACGCGTATTCGGCACAGGGATTGCGTGCCTTCCTCTGGGGGATATAGGATAGGATATAAATTGCGTCACCTCTACCCAGAAAGAGTGCACTTTGGGACAGGCCCACAACATATGACAGAAACCGGCCTCTAGGTTACCACATTTCCAACAGCTAGGATAGGCCCCAGGATAAATTTTGTTCAGCCGTTGCGGCGTTAAATACGCCCAGTGTAGAATCCTGAATTGAATTAAACGGTCCTTAACTGCCACTAATTGGAGGAAAGGGTATTCCCACATATCCTCCCAGTCCTCTGTGTCTAGTTCAGGGAAGTCCACCCTCCATTTAGCTTGGAGAGTTTCAAGCCCAAAATGCATTGATGGTAGTAGTGCCTTATATATGGTGGATAGGGGTTTTACCAGCTCATCATTCCGGAGGAGGGATTCTAGAGTGGAGTGAAGGAGTAATGGTGGTTGAGATTCATATTGGGAAGAGAAGGCAAGTCTAAGCTGTAGGTATCTAAAGAAGTAACAATTGGGTAAGTCATGGTTCTGTTTGAGAGTGTTAAAGGGAAGGATAGCCCCGTCTTTACATATATGGTAGAGTACCTTAATGCCCCTTGTTGCCCATAAGCTCGGATCAGGTATAGTGTGGAACTCAGCGAGGAGCGGATTGAGCCATAAGGGGGTATCCGGGGACCATCTGTTTGGTTCTGTTTTATGTTTACAAACTTGCAATTGCCAAACCTTTATCACTGTTGTCATACAGTGTGTGAGAGTCACAGGTGCTCTGGGACCTCTGTGTAGTGCATTTCTCAGTGATTCAAAAGACCCCAGAGGCGTTTGTATCAGAGATCACCCAGTTATGTGCGTGGACAAGTAGGGCTGCATAGAAATATTTTTGGAGATCTGGACAGGCCAGACCCCCCTCCGTCCAGGGTCTACGGAGGATAGACTTGCTAAACCTGGGGGTTTTAGACTTCCATAGGAATGAAGAGAGGATGGCATCTAATTGTGTAAAGAATTTTTTGAGTATCCATACTGGAGTGTGCCTGATGACATATAGAAAACTAGGAAGGCACTTCATTTTGAATAGGTTTATTCTGCCTATAAGAGACAGGGGCAAATTGTCCCAAGCTCTTAGTTTGGATTTGAGGGTTGATAGTAGGGGAGTGAGGTTCAGGGCAATAAAATCCGTCACATTAGGGGTGATATTGATCCCCAGGTAACGGATCTTCGAGTCCCAGGACAGGGGTAATGAGAGGTCCGCCGCCTGGTCAGCCGCTGAGTCGATAGGTAGGAGTTGGGATTTTTCCCAGTTGACTTTCAGTCCGGATAAAGTGGTAAAACGGGAAAAAATATTAAGAGCCTCACAGAGGGAGGGCCCGGGGTCGTTAAGAAAAAGCACACAATCGTCGGCGTATAAAGCTAATTTTTCAACAATGGAACCCACTGGTATGCCTACCACAGCATTAAAGTGACGGATGGCAGTGGCTAGGGGCTCCATCACCAGGGCGAACAAGAAGTTCCCCGTTGTATTTGGAACTGTTCTGAGAGCATGCCCCCTAGTTTAATTTGTGCTGTTGGGGATTTGTACAGAATGGTGATCCATTAACAGAAGGCGGGGCCAAAACCGAAGGCTTGTAGTACTATAAGCATGTAATCCCAAATGACTGTGTCAAAAGCCTTCTCCACATCCAAGGCCACCAAGACCCAGTCTGGGAGGAGGTTGGAGGAAGTTGCAAATGTGTCAACACTCGTCTCAAATTTATGTCTGTGGATTTTCCAGGCATAAACCCAGTCTGGTCTATGTTGACAAGGGAGGGTAATACTTTAACCAATCTAGCAGCAAGAATCCTGGCCAGGATTTTTAAGTCGTAATTTAGAAGTGAGATAGGCCTATATGAGGCACAAAGGCTCGGGTCCTTCCCAGGTTTGGGAATGAGAACTATGTGGGCCTGATACAAGGTAGGTGGGAGACACCCATTCTCTAGACATTGCGTGTAGCTTGTAGTCTGGGGGCCAACCTCTTTGCGTACATCCTATACCAGTCTCCAGGTAGGCCGTCTGGGCCTGGTGTCTTGGCAGGGGGAAGGGAGGAGATCGCCATCTCGATCTCCAAGGTGGAGATCTGGGCGTCCAGAGCCTCCACATGTTCCCGCTCCAGAGAGGAAAGGGAGAGATTCCGGATTTCCTCTGTCATGAGTTCAGTAGAGACAGGCAGAGATTGGCTATACAGTTCCCTGAAGTAGTTCCCAAATTCCTGAAGTATGGCTTTCGTGCCCACAATAGTCTCCCCGTCAGGTGTATGCAGTTCAGATACCACCGTCTGTTAACGTGGGTCAGCAACAAGATTAGCTAACAGTTTGCCGTTCTTGTCACCTGACTCAAAAATTCTACGGGATAATAAGTTAACGTCATTGTTTGTTAAGGTGGTATAATGGGGGTTTACCTCTCTTCTTGCCTGTGCAAATAGCAGATAGGCCTCCGAAGAGGGGCTACGTGCGAAGCAGTCGGCCGCTTCAGATGCACGGTCGTCAAGTTGTGAAGTCAAGAATTTATAGTCAGCCCTTGCCGCTTTAATGGCAGAGATGTAGTAGCCCCTCGTGGTCGCTTTGAAAGCTTCCCATACAGTTTCTACAGAAGCCGTATCTTCATTGGCAGGCCAGTAAGAATCTAATAGTGGAGTGACAGTGTCTGCAACATTTTCATTTTGGATCCACCGCGGAGCCAATCTCCAGGTGCCTGGGTCGTTCCTCCCGCCCACATTGAGACGTATCTCTAAGGGAGAATGATCTGATAGCCCCGTCGGGAGATAGGATGTCTCGGCTAGCTTTGAGAGAACAGAAGCACTGCCAAATGCCAGGTCGATCCTTGAGCTCGTTTTATGAGATGAGGACAAGTGTAAAAAAGGCCTAAGCAGAAGCGTGCCTCCATCTCCAAAGTTCAGTGAGGGCGAAAGTGTCAGCCCAGTGCCTGAGCTCCAGGTTCCCCCTACGCTGTGTGTTAGAGGAGTCAAGAACGGCATCTAGAATGGAGTCAAAGTCCCCCCCAATTAATACATGAGCAGAATGGAAGGGTGCGAGTTTTTCATAGAGTGTACAGTATGGAGAAGTCTACTGGGGGGGGGTAAATAGACATTTACCAATGCCCACAAAACTGTATGCATTTCCAGCAATAAAATGATATACCTTCCTCCAGGATCTGTAATGACCCTTACAACCTTACAGGGAAGAGACTTACTAATGAGTATCGCTACCCCTCGGGCATACGTGGAGTAGGTAGCGTGAAAAGCTTGACTGACCCATGCCCTGCGCAAGGCGAGGACTTTGCTGCCAGTCAAATGCGTTTCCTGGAGAAACAATATATGGGGTTTGTGTGTGTTGAGGTATTTAAACAATAAGGACCTTTTTGAATTTGTTATTAAGCCCCCGTACATTCCAAGAGAGCAGCGTAATTTCAGACATTAATACAACTGTGAAAAAAAATGGTTAGCAGGAGTAATCAGATTAATAAGTAGAGGTATGGAGACAGTTTCTGGCGGTCTAGTACACAGATAAATTCTGAAGTGTGTATACAGAGAGAGCAGATGAGTGGTGAGCACACTTAAACTGTAGGGGGGATGACCGACCCTACACAACAAAAAACTCCCTGCCACGCAGCCTATTCCCCAACATAATTTGGCTTGTAGCTTGATCCCAAAACCTTTCAACAATAACTTCAGTGACTTAATAGTATCCAAGGGGCATAAAACTAAGTGAATTACGAGTGCAGTCACAGTGCTCTATCAGAGTCTACAAGCTTGTTCAGTTCGTGGCTTAAATTCGTGGGGTAGCCACTTCCGTTGGTATGCGTCCCATCCCGGTAGGAGGGAATGGGCGGTATTTTCTCCAGGTAGATGGAAAGCACCCGGTCTCCTACTTCTTAGAGAGAAGCTGTGGGGATCACGTGTGAATCTCTCATCGATGTATCCTTGGGGTGGCTCCGGTGCTTACAGGAAGTTTGGTAGGATAGAGTTGACAAGGATGTGGGGAATCCGTGCATCAGATAACTTTTGTAGGGAAAGTGCTTCAATGCAATTTGATCAGCCAGTCATCAGCATCCGCTGGGTTGTCAAAAAACCGGACTGCTCAGTCATGCTGAACCCGCAGGCGGCTAGGATAGAGCATGCTGTATTTTATGTTCTTATCTTGGAGCCGTCTACGAACATCATTGAAGGTTTTCCTCTTCCGCTGCAAGTCAGCCGAAAAGTCAGGGAAGAGGGGCACAGAGGCATTTCCATATTTGAGTGTGGGATGTTTGCGGGCTTCAGGGAGGATACTGTCCCTGTCCCGGTAGTTAAGAAAGCGGACAAGAAAAGGCCTGGGAGGGTTTCCCAGAATGACACAGCCTGTGGGCACCCTATGGGCCCTTTCTACCACGTAGGTGGGTGGGACGTCTGTAAGGCCCAGAAGGTTTTTAAAGAACTCCTCTGTAAATTCGGCTGGGCGGTTCCCCTCTTTTCAGGTAGTCCCAGGACTCTGATATTGTTGCGCCTGAGACGGTTTTCAGCGTCATCAGACTGCGACAAGAGACTGTACGCTGCAATTTGGCAATGGAGGTGGCATGGGTGGCTGTAAGATCTTCGGTGGCTGATATTCTAGATTCAGTTTCGGACATTCTCCCCCTTATTTTGTCGAGGTCGTTCCTTATAAGATTACACTCCTCAGCAAGATGGTCGATGCGCACCAGCAGTGAGGTCCTACTCTGCTCGATCGCAGCAAGGATCATGGCTGTACTATCAGGAGGTATTGCGGCTGCCACCTCCGCCTCCGGGGCCCCCCCAGGACCCATCTCCATTTCCGCCAACAAAACCCGGAGTCGTCCGAGTACAGCGTGTACTTAAAATCCACAATTTAAAAGACTGCTTTGCCTGTCAAAATGGCCCAAAATGTGGATGCAATGGCAAGGTCTTGGTGACTGCTACAGGTATAGGCAGGCACCTCTAGGTTCTTTTACTTGGTGTTCTTAATGTGAAGCAAAAAACCTTAACTTGGCATAAACGAGTTAGAAAATAGGAATTTATTGCTTGCCAAGTATACTTCCATGTACCTCTGGCCCAACTACCCTCTTGGCCCTTAACTTCACCCACTGTGTTGTAAAAATCATACCTCAGATCAGACAAATAACCAGATTTTGATGCTTCGGTCTATACCTAGTGGCATTTTTCTCTTCTAGGATTTGCCAAACGGCACAGGTGCAATCATATACTACAGACATCCATGAAGAGCCTCCAAGAAGGTCTAGAGCAGCCAATCTCAAGCTAGGGTTTAACAGAACCCTAGGTTTCCTCCAGAGGTTGCTTTCACACAAAGGAGGCAAAGAAGAGAGGATGCAGAGGGGGAGGAGTCGTACTAAAAAAGTTAACCTCTGGAGGAGAACTTTTAACCTCAGCGGGACAGAGTTACCAACTCTTAGTAAGGGTTGAAAATATGTCCCTTTCAGAAGACTTAACCCCCCCGGGTAATTTTCCTTCCAACCTGTTGGTTTTTCTGGACCTTGTTTAAAATTATTTCGAGGAAGTTACAATAAAAAGTAACCCGACAGGGTATTAATTGCCTGTGTGAAAATAAAGACTTAAGGCCCGTACACATTTGCCGGTACAAAAAAAACACTGGTCAACATTCTGGCCTTAAGTACATCTTCTGTCAGATGCGCATTCTGGAAAACCAGCAGCCGACCGACTCCCTGATTGGAGTGTTCTGGTGGGGGGCCGTGGGGGAGATCACGGGACTAAACTCACATGGTTAGTACAGTGGCTCCCGACTAGAGCGGTCAGTTTTTTTGCATGAAAAAAAAAAAAAAAAACTAGTGGGGGCAGGGGAATTGTATTGTTAAGAACTTTTGATTAAGCAGAAATTGATCGAATACTTGGAGATAAGAACACTACAGCTGAACAGACTTGTTAAGACAGGATTTGAAATGGGCATCCTGGATAAGAAGAAAAGACTATGGCGTACATTAATTAAACTAAGAAGTTTACTCAATTCAGTTCTCAGAGGAAAAAAGATCTTCTCTGCAGCCGGTTTATGAATCGAGAACTTCAGTTTTTCTTCTGAATCCATGTAAAGGTGGGTGGGTGGGCTGCCTGCGATAGCCATCTCTCTCTTTCTCTCTCCTGTTCCTAGGATACCCGTTATATACTGCTTACCTAAAGTACACAAAAAGACATAACACCTGCCCAGATGGCTGATTGTAAGTGGTATTGATTTGGCGACATCCCACATTGGGAAGTATGTGGATTTTGATTTGCAACCGTTGGCCATTAAGACTCCTTTTCTCTCAAAACACAAAAAAATACAATTAGGTTTCTTGCACGCTGCAGCGTGAAAAAGTTCAGTAGAGATTTTTTTCTGAGCTAAAATTCATTAAATTGTAATGCACACAGGCGCGTAAACAAGTTCTGTGCATTATTTGGAAAAAATAAAAAAAGCAAAGAATTAATCTGTGATGTGTTGACTTTTGCAATGGAATACATATTCATTTTGGTACAGAAACAAATTGTTTTTGCAAAAAACAGGTAGACATGGCACCTAGCTTGGTAACTTATTCATGGCTTATTGGGAGCGTGAAGCTATTTATAAATTTTCTAAGCCCAAGATTTTACTAAGGAAAATGTGTATGGATGATGCCCTCCTATTTTGAAGGGGCAATGTTGAGTCCCTCCATGTCTTTATGGCACAATTGAATAAGTAGTAGGGCATCATGTTCTTATGAATAGAGCAAGTCACAGGTTAATTTCTTGGAATTGACAATGTTTAGGGAGGAAAAAAGGAGATCAATTGTGGACAAGGACCTTTAAAAAAAAATAAAAAAATAAAAAAAAAAAACAGATCGAAATGGGGACATCCCATGGAGGAGTTACCACCCCTCATGACTGCAAGCCAATCCAAAAAAGGACAAATTATTTTCTATTTAAGTGGTTGTAAAGGCAGAAGGTTTTTTTTTTTATCTTAATGCATTAAGATAAAAAGCCTTCTCTGTACAGCAGCCCCCCCCCCCTCATACTTACCTGAGCTCCATCTAGATCCAATGATATTGCACAAGAGACTCTGCTGTCCAGCACTCCCCTCATTGGCCGAGACAGCAGCATGGTGCCAGTGGCTCCCGCTGCTGTCAAAGTCAGTGTGCCAATGAGGAGAGAAAGAGGGCGAGGCCAGACTGCGGGTCACTGTCTGAATGGACACAGAGAGCTGCGGCTCGGCTACCCCCATAGCAAGCTGCTTGCTGTGGGGGCGCTCAACAGGAGGGAGGGGCCAGGAGCGCCAAAGACGGACCTGAGAACAGGAGGATCTGGGCTGCTCTGGGCAATACCACTGCACAGAGCAGGTAAGTATAACATGTTTTTTTTCCCATTAAGAATAAACACGAGACTTTAGTACCACTTTAAATGTAATTGTTCTGAATTGTAGGACTATATTGAACAGGCAGAATTCCTTACACAACTTTTTTTTTTTAATAAAGGATATGATGGAGTTTATCTAGACAGATATAAGGTTGGTTTCAGATATGGATAGAGAGCCAGGAAGGAAAGAATAGGTTACATTCCAGTGACCTTTTATTATCACTTACTCTGCCCAGTACTAGTGTGAAAAAAAACTTGAAGAAATATTGGGCTATATTAAAAAAAAAAAAAAGAAAAAATTATAAAAAGATCATTGACACGCATTCTCCTTGTGCAACAACCTAAAAAAAAATCCTTACAATATCAAGAAGGGCCCTCTGGGATTAAGGTCATAGGGATAGATAAAATATTCCCCACACTAGAGGGGAAGCAACATCAAGAGAGGGGTCTCACAATTAGAATCTCTGTGAATATATGAATTGAAGAGTTCCTCTGGGATTTGAACATAGATTGAAATCTCACATTGTTTTATTAGCAATAGCTAATTTTTACAGATGTTTCTCTCTAGCCAGTTGTGGCAATAATAATGCACCTTACGCCTTCATATTCATCTGTTTCTATGCCTAGTTTTAAATTTTTTGTTTTTTTGTGTGAGAATTGTATTTTTCAATTTTATGCAATATGTAACTAATACCGGTTTTATGCTTCAATGGAACCACTTTGTTTTTCATAGTGTGTGTCTTTTAAAACATTTGGGTATTAGTTGGATTACATGTTCTTTTGTAGATGGGTAATATTGTTTCATAGTATTACCGGCTTTTCATTTTGCCCTTTTGGAGACAGGTTTCCTCTCCCCACAATTTGGAGGAGGAGCCTTTGGAGAGGACATCATTGTGCAAGCGTGCAGTTTGTTTGTGATGTGTAGTCATGCTCCCTTACAGTAAGAGTCCTGGGATCTCAATCCTTGGTCTATACCACATGGTAATCACATTTTATCTCACTTTATAGCTCTTAAACACTGTTTTTTTACTTCGTTTGTCATCATTGGGGTTGTTCCCCTTAATCCATTACCTATGAACTGCTCATATTTCTCTTGGTCTACACTATTATCATGTCATTCTGGTGCAAACTCACTGACTCACTCACTGTCTCACTCCTGCTTTGGTCCTACTTTATTAACTTTGGCTCATGGGTTCTCATGATTTCTAATTTACACTATATCACATTTATTGTATACAATTTATCAATTTCACAGGAATGTTAGCCCATTATCACTTGAACAACTTTTCTATTGGTGAATCCTTATATGCTCCCGACACCCCTTCACGTGCCGTTACCTCTCAGCCCCCGTGGCAGACAACTGACAGTCCACATACTCTGGCTACACATATACAGTTGTGAGTTTTCCCAAGTGACAGCTTTTCTCTGTCCCTTTCATCTATAATACTTACCTTTATTGTTTTGGTACATTATGAGACCTTTTGGCCATTATGCTTTTTTACAGACTACTAATGCATCCACCCCTGAAGAGTTGGTACTATTCAACGAAACGCGTCCCAGACTTTTACAGATGCAGTATGCCCACACAGTTGGTTGGCTCTACATGTTCTTCTACAGTGCTTTATCCATGATTCTATTACATCATTCAGTCTTAGGGTTTTGCTGCTGTGGATAATACTCATCACCCCTTCTTGCCTAGTACCACGAGGTTTGTGTATACATCATATTTGTTTGCATTTACATTTCTGTCATGTGTCATACCTTTTTCAACTTCAGGACAATAAATACACATTTTTTACATTGACTGTCTGTTGGCCATGTTTACATGTCTCATTTAAAGTCCCAAAAATCCCCCTCCTTGTTCATATAATAGGGATGGATTTGTTATGTTATCATCCATCTCACGCAAAGTCCCAAACTTTTCTTAGTTCACTACAGTACGAGTATAACCAAGCTTAATAAAATTTAAATTTTACCAAACAGGTAATGCACTATAGCTCCTCTATTCTTTCCTCTTTATGGTGAACCACAAACTGTGCTGGGGTAGTTCTTGGTGTGAGCCTGCTACTACCTTGACATAACATCTGAAGCAGGGGAGCTGAGGATTTGGCAATTCTTAATGCATAGTGGCTGGGCTACTTTTTGGGTTTTACCCCACATCCACCTTTTAAATTTTGGGGTCTATTCCTCCGGTAAGCGGGTAAAATGTATTTGTGGTTATGGAAAACTGGGATTGCTTCAAGGATTGCTGGCACTTATAGTTCACCTGTACCAAGAGTGTCATAAATATAAATGTATTCATTTATATGGACTATTCACTGCAACATTTGTTTTGGGCACTTGTACCACCGTATGGCATCATTGGTTATATGTTGTGTGATATTTAAAAAGGACAGCATATATTTGGTTTGTACTGAGAGATATAATAGCACATCTACATTTGTATTGCACGTTTGTGTTGGTTACCTAGTCAATTCAATATTCCAGTCGCACACGTTCCCGAATAAACGGCATAGAGCATTAACGGGTGCTGTAACGATTACCAGTTGGGTTCTGGAAGCATCAAACAGAAGTACATCTTCGCCAGCACACCATGGATCAGCAAACAAGGTTGTCCAAAAAAGGTTTTTTAATCAAATTGTCACATGACAAGGGGGGTGCCACCCCCCTTGTCATGTGACCATTTTCGATTAAAAAACCTTTTTTGGACAACCTTGTTTGCTGATCCATGGTGTGCTGGCGAAGATGTACTTCTGTGTTGGTTACCTGACACTTTATAGGTGTGCTGAATTTTGTTTTGTTGTATAAAATTTTCATGTTATCATAATTGGTCACTGATCCATGTACACTGAGCACCAGGAGGAGTATTGCTTGATAGAGATTATACAGTGCCTTGCAAAAGTATTTCCCACCCCCCCCCCCCCCCCCCCCCGGCTTTTTACCTATATTGTTACATTACAGCCTTTAGTTCAATGTTTTTTTTTTAATCTGAATTATATGTGATGGATTAGAACACAATAGTCTAAGCTGAAGTAAAATTAGAAAAATATATACATAAAACTATTTTTCAGAAAAAAAACTCATAAATCGGCATGTGCAAATGCATTCACCCTCTTTGTTATGAAGCCCATAAAAAGCTCTGGTGCAACCAATTACCTTCAGAAGTCACATAATTAGTAAAATGATGTCCACCTGTGTGCAATCTAAGTGTCACATAATCTGTCATTATATACACACACCTTTTTCAAAGGCCCCAGAGGCTGCAACAGCTAAGCAAGAGGCACCACTAACCAAACACAGCCATAAAGACCAAGGAACTCACCAAACAAGGGACAATGTTGAGAAGTACAAGTCAGGGTTAGGTTATAAAAAAAAAAATCCAAATCTTTGATGATCCCTAGGAGCACCATCAAATCTATCATAACCAAAGGGAAAGAACAAGGCACAACAGCAAACCTGCCAAGAGACAGTCCCACACCAAAACTCACAGACCGGGCAAGGAGGGCATTAATCAGAGAGGCAGCACAGAGACCTAAGGTAACCCTGGAGGAGCTGCAGAGTTCCACAGTAGAGACTGGAGTAACTTTACATAGGACGACAATAAGCCGTATGCTCCATAGAGTTGGGCTGTATGGCAGAGTGGCCAGAAGAAAGCCATTACTTTCAGCAAAAAACCAAATAGTACGTTTTGAGTTTGCGACAAGGCATGTGGGAGACTCCCAAAATGTATGGGAGGAAGGTGTGCTGGTCTGATGAGACTAAAATTTAACTTTTCTTTGGCCAAAAACGCTATGTCTGGCGCCAACCCAACACATCACCCAAAGAACACCACAGTGAAACATGGTGTCTGTAAGGGTGACAGTCTCCCCAGTGAAAACAAAGGGGATTTCTTCTAACTGAACCCCCAACATAAGAATCAATCAATCTTGCTTCCCATGGCCACCACCATTACCACCAACAATAAGGGGTCCTGCCTCCCTACCGATCACCAACAAATGTAAAGAGCCTTTTCCAATGACCTCCAAAGTGAGGGAACACTAAAATTTTCACTGATCACTTTTCTTCACTGGCTATTTTTATTTCCTTCATATTATTCCACGATTATTACTAACATCATTTTCCAATAAAAAGGAGCATGAAATTGGTTTAAAAAAAAAAAAAGACAATCTTTTTGTAAAGTCTAGATCAGGGGTAGGCAACCCCCGGAACTGGTGCCAGAATCGGCACGCAAAGCCTCTTTTGCCGGCACTCAACTCCCTCCCCATCAGCAGAGCAGCGCAGGGAAGTGTCAGTGAGACACTAATGTATTCCAGTTTCAGAATTCCCCACGCAGCATCTGCACTGAGGGGGAGGCACTGTGCCCCCACACATTGCAAAAGATGGGAAACATTGTTCGGTTCTCTAACTTTGCTGTAGCTGCGATCGTCAGCTCTTGTGATGGGGAAGAGATTGGGTGCAGTTCTGCTAGGGGAGTGGTCCCTTTTTCCAGGAGGAGGACCGTCAATGGCCACTGCTCATTATCTGGGAGGAAGAGGACTCGCTTGGTTGCTACTATCAATCTCAGAAAGAAGGGGTTTCACTGTGATTGAGAAAACCACAATCAGGTGACAGTTTGTGGAATTACTGTTGAGCTTCTGGGAACTTTGTTGAAATTATTCCTGAACCTTTGCGTCACTTACTACTGAACCCCGGCACTCTGTGTCCCTTTAAGCCACAGCCAGTATTCAGCGCAATGAAAATAACCACTTTCTCAGCTGTGGGGGCCCAACTTATGATCCTGCACACAGGCCCACCGCTTTCAGAAAATGCCCCTGACCTGAGCTCATCATTGTGCATGCATTCCATATGCTTGCATGTAACATCACATACAAGCACATGGGCTGCAGAATGAGTGTGCCAGGACAGGAAGATGTGTCTCATTGTCTCATCTTTGCAATCTTTCACCACTCAGCATATCACAGATGAGTTGGGGGGGGGGGGGGTTGGGTGTTCAGCGTTGGGCCACACGAGCAGGGGGGGGGTTCTGCGCCACACGAGCGGAGGGGGGGTTCTGCACTGGGCCACACAAGCGGAGGAGGGGGGTTCTGCCCTGGGCCACACAAGCGGAGGAGGGGGTTCTGCACTGGGCCACATAAGCGGAGGAGGAGGGTCTGCGCTGGGCCACACAAGTGGAGGGGGGGGTCTGCGCTGGGCCACACAAGCGGAGGGGTAGTAGTGGTGGGACAGATGAGCGAGGTAGTAGTGGTGGGGCAGATGTACAGTGGTGGGACGGATGTGAAACAGATGTGCGGGGGGGGGGGGGGGGGGACAGTGATCTGAGGTATGGAGATGCAGGAATTGGGGCTGATCTGAGGCGTGAGAGTGCAGGATGTTAATTTCACACTACTAAAGTAGTTTACAGCATTTACTTAAAAAAAAAAAAAAAAAATCCTTTTTCGCGATTGAGAGAGCGTGAAATTGTCATTTTTTGGTTATAAAATCGGCACGCTCAAATTTCTTTGAAAACATTTTTCGGCACACTGTGCTCAAAAGGTTGCCTACTCCTGCTGTAAATTCTCCACAACACCATAAATTTGCTATTTTATCTACAATTTACTAATAATTCTATACTAAGCACAGCTTCCCTAGGACCTGAAAATTGAAAGTAAAAAATAATTGAGAAAGGCAGCATCACTTGCGTTATTTAAAATAAAATCCGTTTTCTCACAAGTAGGATATTCTTTTTGGGAGAACCAAGATAAACACTGCAAGACCCCTTTCACACTGAGACGCTTTACAGGCGCTATAGCGTTAAAAATAGCACCTGCAAAGCGCATGTAAAGCACCTCTGTTTTCACACTGGAGCGCACATCTGGCAGGACACTCAAAAAAGTCCTGCAAGCAGCATCTTTGAGGCGCTGTAGGACACCGCTCCTAAAGCGCCGCTGCCCATTGAAATCCATTAAAATGCTTTGTGGGCGCTTTTAACCCCTTTCCGGCCATTAACGGGGGTTAAAAGCGCCCTGCAAAAACGATGGTAAAGCGCCACTAAAAAAATGGCAGCGCTTTACCAGCCGACGCCGCTCAGTGTGAAAGCTCCCTACATATTAATTTGCCACTTTGTTCCCTTTTACCTATACTGCCCTTACTAAGTTTCATTATCCCTAAGGGAAGTCAGAGAAGTACAATATTTCACACACACACACACACACACACACACACACACGAAAGCCCAAGCCATAGATTAAATACCTAATGCCACAGCATCCATGTAGACCTACGATGGGGAGGAGAGCGACAACCTCAGCCTGGACTCCAACCCGGCCCATTGTCCAGGCTGAGGTTGTCACTCATCAGGAATATGCAAAGGAGATGACCGCAATCCAATCTTTAGAAAAATTGTTGGTTATTGTCACTCATCACCATAGCTTTAGCTCAAGGGAGAAGAAAGAAGCAATCCCTAATGCCACACATCCATGTAGTCCTACTAAGGTGATAAGAGTCACAACGTCAGCCTGGACTCCAACCAGGACATACCCCATTGGGGCCTGGTTGGAGTCCAGGCTGAGGTTGTCACTCATCACCATAGTAGGTCTACATGGATGTGCGGCATTAGGGATTACCTCTTTTTTCTCCCTTGAGCTATAGCTAAGAGCCAGGGAATGCTCTGTCCCTTGTCAGCACTCCCTGCAGCAGAGGCAGAGGAGATCACGCACATACTTCATATCAGCGAGCCTGAGCGGCACACAAAGCAACACCAGGGGTCATAGCCATACATTAGTCAGTCACCAGAATGTGAGAAGACTCAGGGGTTGTAGATGGTCTCTTTAAAACAATGATCTTAGCATTTTAGGAGTTCCAAAACTGACATCCTACCACCCCCAGCCCTCCTCCCCTAATAGAGTCTTACTCTTTCTGCTCCATTTGGTAAAAGACTATAAAATAACCCTGCAGTAGTAGAAGATCCTGTAATCCGGATGTGAAAAGCTGGAAAATCAGCTTAGACAACTAAATACCACGGAGACAAGTAGCCAATGAATTCAAGACAGAAAGCATTTACCATTGTCAGCATTTAAAAATTATAATATATATATATATATATATATATATATATATATATATATATATATATATATATATATATATATATATATATATATATATATACACACACACACACACACAGTGGGGACGGAAAGTATTCAGACCCCCTTAAATTTTTCACTCTGTTATATTGCAGTCATTTGCTAAAATCATTTAAGTTAATTTTTTTTCCTCATTAATGTGCACACAGCACCCCATATTGACAGAAAAACACAGAATTGTTGACATTTTTGCAGATTTATTAAAAAAGAAAAACTGAAATATCACATGGTCCTAAGTATTTAGACCCTTTGCTCAGTATTTAGTAGAAGTACCCTTTTGATCTAATACACCCATGAGTCTTTTTGGGAAAGATGGAACAAGTTTTTCACACCTGGATTTGGGGATCCTCTGCCATTCCTCCTTGCAGAACCTCTCCCGTTCTGTCAGGTTGGATGGTAAACGTTGGTGGACAGCCATTTTTAGGTCTCTCCAGAGATGCTCAATTGGGTTTAAGTCAGGGCTCTGGCTGGGCCATTCAAGAACAGTCACTGAGTTGTTGTGAAGCCACTCCATTATTTTAGCCGTGTGCTTAGGGTCATTTTCTTGTTGGAAGGTAAACCTTCGGCCCAGTCTGAGGTCATGAGCACTCTGGAGAAGGTTTTCATCCAGGATATCCCTGTACTTGGCCGCATTAATCTTTCCCTCGATTACAACCAGTCGTCCTGTCCCTGCAGTTGAGAAACACCCCCACAGCATGATGCTGCCACCACCATACTTCACTGTTGGGACTGTATTGGACAGGTGATGAGCAGTGCCTGGTTTTCTCCACACATACCGCTTAGAATTAAGGCCAAAAAGTTCTATCTTGGTCTCAGACCAGAGAATCTTATTTCTCACCATCTTGGAGTCCTTCAGGTGTTTGTTTTTTTTTAGCAAACTCCATGCGGGCTTTCATGTGTCTTGCACTGTGGAGAGGCTTCTGTCGGGCCACTCTGCCATAAAGCCCCGACTGGTGGTGGGCTGCAGTGATGGTTGACTTTCTACAACTTTCTCCCATCTCCCAACTGCATCTCTGGAGCTCAGCCACAGTGATCTTTGGGTTCTTCTTTACCTCTCTCACCAAGGCTCTTCTCCCAAGATAACTCAGTTTGGCCGGACGGCCAGCTCTAGGAAGGTTTCTGGTCATCCCAAACGTCTTCCATTTAAGGATTATGGAGGCCACTGTGCTCTTAGGAACCTTAAGTGCAGCAGAAATTTTTTTTTGTAACCTTGGCCAGATCTGTGCCTTGCCACAAGTCTGTCTGAGCTCTTCAGGCAGTTCCTTTGACCTCATGAGTCTCATTTGCTCTGACATGCACTGTGAGCTGTAAGGTCTTATATAGACAGGTGTGTGGCTTTCCTAATCAAGTCCAATCAGTATAATCAAACACAGCTGGACTCAAATGAAGGTATAAAACCATCTCAAGGATGATCAGAAGAAATGGACAGCAAAGGGTCTGAATACTTCAGTTTCTTTTTTAATAAATCTGCAAAAATGTCAACAATTCTGTGTTTTTCTGTCAATATGGGGTGCTGTGTGTACATTGAGGAAAAAAGTGAACTTAAATGATTTTAGCAAATGGCTGCAATCTAACAAGGTGAAAAATTTAAGGGGGTCTGAATACTTTGTCCCCACTGTGTGTATGTGTATATATATATATATATATATATATATATATATATATATATATATATATATATATATATATATATATATATATATATATATATATATAAAATTTTCCACTCGCCTGCTCGGATTTTGAGGGCTGGCGAGGAAAGGCTGGCTGGGACCGGGGGGCGAGCCGGCAGCCTGTGTGGAATGGGAGCCCTTCTCCCAGCGATCACTGAGGGGAAGAGAGCCGCGCAGGTGTTCAGAGCGCAGCGCAGGGAACACAGCAATAACAGCTTTCATTTCAATAGCCGTGTTCCCCGCCACTCGCTGTCAGATACAGCCCCTCCTCCTGGTCCCGGGACTTTGACAGATCACCCATCACTGTGATTGAACGGGTGATCTGTCTATCAAAGTTCCCCAGCCACAGTGGGGCTGTATATGACGTTGCGCTGGAACACGGCAATTGAAATGAAAGCAGTTATCGTTGTGTTCCCCGCGCTGCGCTCTGAACACCTGGGCGGCTCTCCTGTTCCTATCCTCCCCTGCACAGGTAGGCTGCATGGTGGACACAAGACTGCATTGGTGGACACAAGCTGTATAGGTGGGCAAAAGGCTGCATTGGTTGCACTGATACAGTTGTTGTTAATATTTACTTTTTTACTTAATTCTGCATAATACATTTACGCGTCACTTCATGAGATCATTTATGAGGGCGTGTTTAGGGGTGGGGCAACTGGTGGCTAGTAGCTCAGGACTTGAAATTTTGAGAGTATATATATTTACTTACTTGATTGTGTGTTATTGATTGTACGTGCGATTTTATGCATATTGAATCTTTTCTATATAATATAATTATATATATATATATATATATATATATATATATATATATATATATATATATATATATATATATATATATATATATATATATATATATAAATATATATAAAATCTCATTAGCCTAAGCCTGAAAATAAACCTTAAAAATCATTTTTGGTTGTTGTGGGTTACATTGAGATGTATTAACCATTATTAGAGGCCATGTATACAGTCCAACACTACAGTCTGAAATAAAAATACATCACCATTGCCATTATTTCCTAAAAACATGCAAATCATTCTCTCATGGACTTGCTAGTCGTTCAACCAGAATATGATATAAAAACTGTAATAAAGCCAATTTATCCATTTTGAAGAGTTGTTTCAAGCTCGTTCGAATGCATCAGTATAAAATATAAAAAGTTGACTCTCCAACATACGGTTGGAGCAGACAATGACCCTCCTTTTTACATTGTCGGTTTTTTCTTAGACCAAAATCCCATGGCACTTGCCCCATTTTGGCCTAAACATTAAAAATCCATTAACACTGTGTACTACATAATGGATGATGGATAACAGAGCTTTATTTTTGCAAGAGCTACCCAGTTTTATGGAGACACATTATAAAACCCATTAGTCCTCTACTCATTAGGTGACAATCTTGGTGACCTTTCTTAGACTTCAAACTTTGAAGCAGGGAAGAGTGGGCAGTAAACGAGGTGTGATTACAAAATTAGCGGATTATCATCATTGTATAATGGCAGCAAAGAGGAAAAGGATTTCATGAACTCAGGAGCTGCAATGAATCAAACAGGTACAGACTGCACTAAAGCACATTAATATCTTAATGTTATATGGAATAATACTCGTCTAAAAAACAGAAAATTTGATGCTAGAAAGTTTAAAAAGGGAACGAAAAACACTTCATTCCCTGAATTCATTCTAGTGACAGATAAGGTATATTGTGACTGCATGAATACCAGCTTAGTATTTGCTGTGCATTACAGGGTACTATTCGTCCTACATAAAACTATTCTGTAACCTTACAATGGAAACTCTTGTCCGTCTGAAAAACTGGACATAGAAACGGAGAACACAGTCTAATCAAGCAAAGTGACTGCGTTTTATCCTGCATTGGATTTGCCCAGCCGCAGTTACCTTACAGCACTGTGCATAGATCTTATGTTGCCAAAAAAGACGGTGGATAGTTGCATGCAGGATGCCACCATCTAATCATTTTTTTGAAAAGCTTTCTATAAATATGAAAGCATGTGTCTACTAAGAAGGGAGAGATACACTGCAGCTGCCAATCTGTGGAAAATGGTGGCTGGTTGGGAAAATCTATCCTGGCCAAATCAACTTCCCCCCCCCCCCAATTCTCTTCCAATTTCTGTGAATGGCCATGTGTCTTTTTAGACTCCCTTTCACTAAAAAGGTTTTTCCCTTTGCTAAGGTCACCATTGCAGTATTTGTACTGTATATCGTTATATCCCCTCTCAAGCGTCTCCTTTTCCAGAGAGAACAAGTTCAATGCTTGAAAGTCTTGCAAATCTTTCCCCATAGCGGAGATCCTCTAGCCCCTTTATTAGCTTTGTTGCCTTTCTCTGTACGCTCTCCAGTTCCAGCACATCCTTCTTGAGGACTGGTGCCCAGAACTAGAGGGAATACTCCAGATCCGGCCAGACCAGAGTCTTGTAGAGCGGGAGAATTCTCATTTTATCTCTGGAGTAAACTCCCTTTTAAACGCATGCTATAATTCTATTGGCTTTGCTTGCAGAAGCTTGGCATTGCATGCCATTGCTGAGCCTGTCGTCATCTACTAATGAGGAACTTGCGTTGTATTTTTAGCACCCAAATGCATTACCTTACATTTTTCAAAGTTAAACCTCATTTGTCATGTAGTTGCCCAACCCATTATTTTACTTAGGTCTTCTAGTAAGGTTTTCACATCCTGTTATTGCTCTGCTTAACTTGGTATCATCCGGAAATAGGGAGATTGAGTCATTTATCCCATCCTCTATATGGCTTATGAAAATATGAAACAGTATTGGTCCCAGGTAGGGTTGCACCGATACCACTTTAAGAACGAATATAAGTACAGATTCTTCTTTTTAATGTCATGTGACAGTGGCACTAATAGGTGGCAGTGATGGGCACTGATAGTATTTTTTGCAATTGAGTTTTTTACAATTTATATATATTTTGTTATTTTATTTTTTTCCCCAACCATTTTTTTTTACAATTTAACCTTTATTTATCAGCCCTGTTGGGGGGCTTTGGTGAGATATCAGGGGGTCTAAACAGACCCCTGACATCTCCCCTTTGAGACAAGAAAAGGGACTGATGACTTATTCCCCAGTCCTTCTCCGCAGCTTCAGCTGTGCTGAAAATGAATGGAGAGGAGACAGCAGCTCCTCTCCATTCATAAACTGAAGTATCGTAAACACCATTACGATCACGGACTCTGCTCATTTAGAAAAGTAATTTACCGGCTCCTTCCTCCACTCTCCCATCCTGACCGATCCAGGAGGGGGGACCAGAGGTGGACATGGGGAGAGCCAGGGAGTGAGAGGACACCATAGAGATGGAGGAGGATCCGGGGAGCAGGAGGACACCACACAGAGGGAAGAGGACATCAGGAACCAGAGGAAGCTACACTGAGGATGCCTGGCCCGATACAACAGGTATCGGGTCAAGCATTGGGGCATTTGCACAAGTACCAATACTCGTGCAAATGCTTGATATCGGTGCAACCCTAGTCCGAGGATCACCATTTACTCTAACCCATACAAATACACTGACAGTCTTGTGTCTATTTCCTCTTCTTAATAAAAAGGTATCCACACTTGTGTTCCTTTAAAGAGCAGTTCCACCCAGGGGCTCCATTTAAAAAAAGAAAAATTAAAAGTCAGCAGCTACAAATACTGCAGCTGCTGACTTTTAATTGGACACTTACCTGTCCCTGGGTCCAGCGATGCGGGGGATCGAAGCCCCGCTCGTCCCCCCACTCCGCTCGTCGACGCCGGCATTGCAACTGTGGGCGCCGGGCTGTGGCTTCACAGCCTGGCACCCACTGCGCATGCGCGAGCGGCGCCGCGATTGGCCGCTCAATCACATGGGACCTGTAATGGGTCCCAGATGATTGACAGGAGGGAGGGAGCAGAGCAGAGCCCTTCCTGTGCCGAGGGGGAAGTGATGTCACCAGCCCAGGCAAAGGAAGAGGCAGACTACGAGGGACCACCTAGCAACAGGCATTTAGAGGTAAGTAAAAAAAAAAAAAAATATCCAAATGTTTTTTTGTTTTTTAATTTTTCAGGTATTTTTGTTTTTTTGGGTGGAACCCCACTTTAAGTGCATGCAGTAACATTCACTCAATCAGGTGTTAGAGGGGCTGAAGTTGCTCTTGGAGTCAAGACAAAGAACCCAAAATTACCAAATGGCTCTTTCGGTGGTAGTGCTACATAATGTTATCAAAAAAGTGAGCAGGAGGCACATACTAATAGACCAATGCAATGTTCTTGTCCAGGGTGAAGCACCCGCAGAGAGGCTGGCCATTGGAATAAATTTACATGCATATGTGCACGTATATATTGCGCTCATAATCTCCTCTCCAAACACAGCTTTGGGGCTTTTTTATGCCTCTAAACACAGTTTTAAAAAATAAAGGCCAACTTAGAACTGTGCTTAAATTGTTACTAAATACACAACAGGGTCATCAACCCTGTCCTCAGGGCCCACTAACAGGCCAGATTTTATGTATTACCTTGGGGAGATGCAGACTAGAATACTGCAATCACCGAGCAAATGATATCACCTGTGATGCATTTCAGTTATCTTGCAAACCTGGCCTGTTGGTGGGCCCTGGAGGACAGGGTGGATGACCACTGCAGTAAAGCATGCTTGTTATATTCACTGTGGAATCTAAGGGGTTAATCCTCTGCATTGTGTAAAAAGGCTTTGCAATCTTGTACGCACAGATCCTCCCCTCCCTGCACTGTCCCCCTGGACAAGGCCAGATAAGACAGAGCCTTTTGAGTCAGTCTGCACATGCTCTGTTTGGTGTGTATTGCTAGAGGGGTTTTTTTTATCCTTGGGGAGTTCAGGAGCCTCAAAAGGACAGCTCAGTGCAGTATGAAAACTCCTCCTACAAGTTTCACCAGGAACTGATAGAAAATCACAAGACTGCTATATATTACTGATGAGAAAAGGTATTTAGCCGTTTATATTTACTAAAATAATTGCATTTCCATGTTCTGTGTATGGTGGGAGACCAGATATAGTGAATACAGGGTCCTGGATTTAGTAACACTTTAAAAACCATAAATATATGTTGTATGCCTATAACAGCAATAACAAACTAGGTGCACTGTCCCTTTAAGACATCCCAAACAGCATATAACAAATAAAGTGACCTCATATACACTGATATAAGTGCTTAAAAACAGTGCAATAAAAACAAACATTATTATTGTGAGCAGTCTTAATAAGTGAACTACAACTGCCAGCAATCCTTGAAGCAGATCCAGTGCTCCATCACAACAGATAAAAACCCCACCTGCTTATCGCAAAGATTGACCCCAGGAGTTAAGAGCTCAACAGCAGCAAGAACTGCCAGATCATCAGCTCCCCAGTTTCAAACCCAAGAACAGTGGATTCAATATTCAATATTAAATGCCCTAGGGTCTAATGGCTCCAGTGGGATTTCAATCACCATAAGCAAGAATGAAGAATATATAGTGCATTCGCCTTTAAAGTGTTTCTAAAAGCAGAAAGTTTTTAACCTCATGCATTCTATGCATAAAGGTAAAAAACCTTCAATTATGCAGCTCCCCCCCACAGCCCCCCCAATACTCACATGAGCACGATCCAGTGATGTGTACGAGAGCTGAGGCTCTCCCGGGTCTCTGCCTCCCCACTTACTCCCGCTGCAGTCAATCACAGCCAGCGAGGCGGGAGCAGGAGGGCTGGGGAGTGAGCACATACAAGTGCCCCCTTAGCAAGTGGCTTGTTATGGGGCACTCGGAGAAGAAGAGGAGGAGACAGGAGTGCCAGCAAGGGACCCAAGAAGAGAACTGAGGCTGCTTTGTACAAAACCAAATGCTCAGAGCAGGTAAGTATAACTTTTTTTTTGTTCTTTTTTTAAAAATTTACCTTCAATATCACTTTAAGATTGTACTTTCTAGGAATTCAGCCACTTTGTAAAAGTGAAGGCACACTATGAGTTAAGTCCAATTAAGTGTATGACACCTCCTGGAGCTACCTTTGTGATTTATATGTGACTAGTTGAATGCTCTGTCAGAGACACACTCCGTGATCTGAGAGGAGAGAAGCACACAGAGGAGCTATGCCCGCCCCCCCCCCCCCTGCTTCCCATTTACAGAAGCCTTTGTGTTTGGAGAATGACTTTACAGAATACCAAGACTTCTGTGATTGGGCTGGAGGAGGGGAGGGGCGGGCATAGCAGCTGCAGTGACTATTGTTGAAGATGCAAAGATCACAAGGGTCAGCATCGGGATCCTAGAAATACAGCAATAGCCATCTTCCAGGCACTCTATAAACGAATAATTATTATTATTATTATTATTAGAAGATTATATGAGAGAGAGAGAAGTCCAGGACAGGTTAGGCACCTCCTTAGGCTTAACTACTGAAGGAGTGGAATTCAGCTTTAAAATTATATACACAAGGGACATGAATATACAGCTTGTAATAAAAAGAATGCCACTCAAATCAAGCATGCATGCACAACAACACCAACAACACCAAAGCTCCTCCCCTACATGTTCAGCATAAATGCCCTCAGGGGAATGGTGTCTATAACGGCTGCTTTTTTTAATGCCTGTGTGCACGAGGCCTTACAATGTTTTGCTGTTGGAAATGTGATGTGTATAATGTGTGTTTTTTTTTTTCCAGGCATCTGTTCACTATCCATCTACATATGCAAACTGCTTTTGATGGAGTAACTGGCTGTGCCAGTAAACATAGCATTTAAGCATTTTAAAAACGGTTTACCACAAGTTTTATATATGGAATTCTTTTTAGAGTGCCTCCCCACTAGAATTAAATCATCATGGATGGATACCTAAAGAACTGAAAGAATGGGAGCAGGAGCCTTCCTCCTGGTCCAATTTAGACATTCTCAGTTGTTACGGAGAATGTCTAAATGTTATTGTACAGGATTCCCGCATTTTATTAGAAAAGATTCTTGCTTTAATGAAACGGCTCGGAAGCTATGTTATGGGTTCTAGGCAATATCTACAGTACCTTGAAAAGGATTCATATCCCTTGAAATTTGCCACAAGCAAAAATGTAAATGTATTTTATTGGGATTTTATATGACAGACCAACACAAAGTGGCACATAATTGTGAAGTGTAAGGGGAAAAAAAAAAAAAAAAAAAAGATAGTTTTCAAAAATTTCTACAAATAAAATATGTGAAAAGTGTGGCGTATTAGTACATAGAGTCCACCTGTGTAATTTAATCTCAGTATAAGACCCCTTTCACACTGAGGGCATTTTGCAAGCGCTATAGCGTTAAAAATAGCGCCTGCAAACCGCCCTAAAACAGCTGCTCCATTCACTCCAGTGTGAAAGTCCTCGGGCTTTCACACTGGAGCGGTGCTCTGGCAAGGCATCAGAAAAAGTCCTGCCAGCAGCTTCTTTGGAGCAGTGAACTCACTGCTCCTCCACTGCTGCTCCTCATTAAAATCAATGGGGTAGCGCTGCGATACAGCCAGCAAAACACTGCTCCTGCGGCGTTTTGCGGGCAGATTTAACCTTTTTTCGGCCGCGTTAAAACCGTCCCCGCTAGTGGCCGAATAGCACCGCCACAATGATGGTAAAGCGGCGCTAAAAATAGCGCCGCTTTACCGCTGACGCCCTGGGCTTCACAGTGTGAAAGGGCTCTAAATACAGCTGTTCTCTGAAGCCCTCAGGAGGTTTGTTAGAGAACCTTAGTGAACAAACCGCATCATGAAGGCCAAAGAACATACCAGACAGGTCAGGGATAAAGTTGTGGAGAAGATTAAAAGCAGGGTTATGTTATAAAAAAAAAAAAAAAAAAATGAATATCCCCAGTTTTGAACATCTCACAGAGCACTGTTCAATCCATCATCTGAAAATGGCATGGGTATGACACCACTGCAAACCTATCAAGACATGGTCGTCCACCTAAACTGACAGGTCGGTCAAGGAGAGCATTAATCAGAGAAGCAACCAAGAGGCCCATGGTAACTCTGGAGGAGCTGTCCATAGGACAACTATTAGTCGTGCATTCCACAAATCTGGCCTTTATGGAAGGGACAAGAAGAAACCCTTTGTTGAAAGAAAGCTTAGGTCTCTTTTGCAGTTTGCGAGAAGCCATGTGGGGGAAAACTAACACTGCACATTACTGCACAGTTATTCACTTTAAAGTCATCACAGAGGACAAAAGGGCACTCTTTTCGACTAGAGGAAAAAAAGAGGGCTTTCACACTGGAGCGGTGCGCTGGCAGGACTAAAAAAAAAGTCCTGCTAGCAGCTTCTTTGAGGTGCTTTAGGAGCGGTGTATACACCGCTCCTAAAGCGCCCCTGCCCATTAAAATCAATGGGAAGCACCAGCAAAGTGCCATTGCAGCGACGCTTTGTGGGCCCTTTTTCAGCTCCTAGCGGGGGGGGTTAAAAGCACCCTGCTAGCGGCCGAAAAGCGCAGCCAAAACAGTAAAGCACCGCTAAAAATAGAGGCGAGGAGCTGCACAGATCCACTGCTCAGGTGGAAGAATCTGTCCACAGGACAACTATTAGTCATGAATGCCACAAATCTGGCCTTTATGGAAAAGTGGCAAGAAGAAAGCCATTGTTGAAAATAAGCCATAAGAAGTCCCGTTTGCAGTTTGCAAGAAGCCATGTGGGGGACACAGCAAACATGTGGAAGAAGGTGCTCTGGTCAGATGAGACTAAAAATGAACTTTTTGGCCTAAAAAGCAAAACCCCAAGTGTGGCGGAAAACTAACACTGCATATCAACCTGAACATACCATCCCCACTGTGAAACATGGTGGTGGCAGCATTATGTTGTGGGGATGTGTTTCTTCAGCAGGGACAGGGAAGCTGGTCAGAGTTGATGGGAAGATGGATGGAGCCAAATACAGCGCAATCTTGGAAGAAAATCTGTTAGAGTCTGCAAAAGACTTGAGACTGGGGCGGAGGTTCACCTTCCAGCTGGATAACACCCCTAAACATACAGCCAGAGCTACAATGGAATGGTTTCGATCAAAGCATATTTATGTGTTAGAATGGCCCAGTCAAAGTCCAGACCTAATTCCAGTTGAGAATATATGTGGCAAAACTTGAAAATTGCTGTTCCCAGACGCTCTCCATCCAATCTGACAGAGCTTGAGTTTTTTTGCAAAGAGGAAAAGGCAAACATTTTCACTCTCTAGATGTGCAAAGCTGGTAGAGACATCCCCTAAAAGACTTGCAGCTGTAATTGCAGTGAAAGGTGGTTCTACAACATTAACTCAGAGGGGCTGAATACAAATGCACGCTACACTGTTCACATATTTATTTGTAAAAAAAGTTGAAAATTATTGATCATTTTCCTTCCACTTCACAACTATGTGCCACTTTGTGTCGGTCTATCACATAAAATAAAATTATGTTTTTGGTTGCAACATTACAAAATGTGAAAAATGTCAAGGGGTATGAATACTTTTCAAGGCACTGTATATCGTATCTACATTCAGGTACCACAGGATGCCTCTGTTACCAAGGGTTCAAATCCCTGGCTTTAGGTGAAACCTCCATCTTTACAGTTAAGGGGGTTGTAAAGGCAGGTTTTTTTTAACCTAATGCATTCTATGCATTAAGATAAAAAGCCTTCTGTGTGCAGTAGCTCCCCTCAGACCCCCTAACACTTACCCGAGGTCCTTCTCTGTCCAGGGATGTCCACGAGTGTCTCAGCCGTTCAAGATTCTCCCTCCTGATTGGCTGAGACACCGCATTGGCACCATAGGCTGTCGCTGCTGTCAAAGTCAGCTAGCCAATCAGGGGAGAGAGGGGGTCGGGGCTGCGTGTCTGAATGGACACAGGGGGCTGCGACTCGGCTCGGGTGCCCCATAGCAAGCTGCTTGTTGTGGGGGCACTGAACAGGAGGGCGGGGCCAGGATCACAGAAGAGGGGCCCGAGAAGAGGAGGATTTCTGGCAGCTCTGTGCAAATCCACTTCAACAGAGCAGGTAAGTATAACATGTTTGTTTTTGGTTTTTTATGGGGGGAGACTTCAGAATCACTTTAAGCCCTGTCTACTCATCATTACCCTACATTTGAGGGGCATTAAGATGCTGCACCAAAATCACGGAATTCAAAGTGGTGCGCAGAAGAAGCCTGGCTAGTAAAGAGGCTCTTCTGGCTAGTGAACTAATCAAGATTGGCAGGAGAGGTCACATTGGTGGCCACAGGTGCACTTTAATGTACTCAAGACCTGAGACAGAAATAGATTTCCATAATTGGCTCAATTTTTTATAATTTACCTATAAAATCAGTGAACATGTCAAAGAATGAAATCCGTAGATGCATCACTCACTCTGAATTTCTGAACCATTTAATTACAACTTACAAGCCTCATGTATAAAAAAAAAAAAAAAAAAAAAAACCAACACACACACACACAAGAAAAAGGAGGGTGGAGGTAATGCCAATAGCAAATAGAATACCACTGTCAATTCTCTCAGATTTGGATTATAAATTAAACAAATGTCATTGCTTGCTAGAGGAACCAAGACACTTTCCATTCCACCATCTTTTATACATGAGGCCCACTGCTACAAAAAGAAGCATAGAATAGTATTCCCATGCAGCGACAGCCGTTTAACCACTTGAAGACATGAATCATACTATGAACATTCTGCAAGACTTCACTTAAAACTCCAGGACATAAATCATAGTTACTAGGATAAAGAAAAAAAAAAAAAAAAAAATCAGACTACTCCTCCTGGCATCATGTACCCCTTGCTGGTACCCTCTGGCAGCATGAAAGCCTAATAAATATCCCAGAGAAAATGTAAATTAATTTGAGATGCATACTGAGAACACAGGGTACCTACACAGCAGTTTGGCTATAGAGCACCAGTCCACCTCATTCACATTTTTCTGTAATTTGGCGGAACACACCTGCTGGAGGTACTGGAACATTTATGGCACCCTACACACCGGAAGTCTAAAAACGGTAGAAACAGTGGTGCTAGGTGGTTCCTCAATCCAGGGCAGCCGCCTAGGGCTCACTACCACCTAGGGTGCCACCACGGCCTTTATCCCAGTGAAGCTCCAGGCATGTGAGCGCTCAGTGCCGGGCCGGCTGTCTCCGGGAACACATCCGCTGCATACCGACAATCCTCCGATGTGTACCGCTGAGCGCGCCGCTGTCATCTCCTCACATAGTAATATCTCGCAGTGCCGCTCCGGGACTCCTTTACTCCAGCCTGTCCCTCTGGTGCAGCTCTGTGTGAGTGCAGCAGAGGGACGGGCTCGGTGAAGCATTGAGATAGGTGCAGTGTCTGTTAGCTGACCTCCCGACCGGTGGCGACACCATGGAGCAGCTGGATGGCAACGCTAGCAGGGATTCCCAAGCAATACTGCCCACCGGCTGCTGAGGAAAGCCCTAATGTGATGGTCAATCAAGTCATGAAGAGCAGAGCTAAGGCGGAGGATGGATCCTCCCTGATCTTCATCAAGCTGTGTGTGGGGGATGGGGGGTGAATAGTGCAGGAAGTAGGAGTCTGTGTATGTGTCAGGTAGGTGGGTCACTGTATATGTCAGGTAGGTCAGTGTAGCGGTCAGGTAGGTGGGTCAGGGTATGTGTCAGGTAGGTCAGTGTAGGGCGGTCAGTGTATGGGGTCAGGTGGGTCAGTGTAGGTGTCAGGTAGGTGGGTCAGTGTATGTGTCAGGTAGGTCACATGTGTTACAAGGGCAAGGCAAGGGGGTGGAATCAGAGGCGGAGCCAAGGGGGAAGAAAAATTAGGTTTCGCCTAGGGTGTCAAAAATCCTTGCACCAGCCCTGTCTCAATCAGCAATCACATTCAAATCCTCCTGTTCAGTCATCTATGACTGAAGATGCAAGAAGCACAGAGAGGGCTACATAGTAACAAAGCAGACGTAACAAGTACACTCCTTCTTACGGCTCCTGTATGGAGTAATACATGCTTATTCAGGGTTGAAAACTCAGATTAAAAAGCAATTCCAATTAAAAAGGAATTGTACACTTTTAAATATTTTCATTTTAACTAGCGCAGTTACAGTATTTTCCCTGGGTCATTTGTTTGTCTTACCTTGTAATGAGGGGCTCACATTTTGTGGCTGCGGTTTGTAGTGTCCGCCAACTTTTTGTTCCAGGTCACAGAGCGTCCAGTGCACGACTCGCCATTTCCTCTGTGTTGCATCACAAATGTCCGAAAGCCAATGTGCTGAAAACACATCTCTTCCAGCATGGTGAACTAGCTGTTAATTGCTCTGCCTTTTGTGCCTGTGTCAGAGCTTATTACAGTTCTCTTCTCACCTGCACTAATGCTAGATAGAGAGCCAGGGACTGTGGGATGTGTAGTCTTTTCAAAGGAAATGTTGGATCTCACACCACAGAGATCATGCATGAAAATGCCCTGGTTGCAATGCCACATGTTTGAACACAAACAAAAACTTTTGACAACTGAATGTAAAGTTTTGCTCTACTTATAGGCACGTACAAGGCAACAAATGACACCATGAAACTAAATGATCTTCTTATGTAGGTTAAAAACACAAGGTGTAGGTAGGAATGTTTAGAACACTTAAATGAAAGCATTCAGTAAGCATTCTGTAAATCACAATTCATGCTAAATCCTAATCCATATTTTCACCTAATTAACTTTAATCTGTAATCCTCTGCAGAATAAAAACACACACCCCTCTAGGTACAGGATCAGCGGGAGGCAGAAAGAATTGACTTTCTAAAGTCAGTGCGGTGTAGCTCCTCTCCTCCTGGAGGCAGGCTGGAGGGTGAATGGTGGTTTCGGGAAACTTCAGTATTGCTCATTTTTGTATGAGAGGACATTCTAATACCACTAAATGAAGCTGAGGCAATTATATAGGCCATCATTTGTTTTAAAACAAATTTAAAGTATGTAAAAGGCATAACCTCTTTCAAAAAGAATGTGAAATTGAACTGTTCCATTTTTATTCAACTGCTGTTGTCTATGTTCCTGCTAGGGAGATTCACCCTCAGCATTCATCCTGGTGACCGCTGTATCTGGTACAGAAAGTGATGGTTATTCCAACATCAAAGGCTCCATTTCTAAAAACATTTTCATTTGTTCAGACATTCGCACAGCTGTCATGAAAAGCCCTCTAAATATGTCCAAAATGTTTGCCTACTATCAGGGTGGATTCGATTTAAATCAAGACGATTTAAATCACTAGTAAAAAGGCTTGATTTAAATCATAATCTTTATAGAGCAACTGTCATCTATGTTCTGCAGCAGCTCCTCCTCTAACCTGCTGTTGACTCACCGACCGTCTCATTCAATTTAATGGGACGCTGGTGATGCGGCAGTGACACAATAAGGTGAGGGACATGGCGGCAGCAGGCGAGTGGATGCCTGCTAACAGGCGCTGCCATGATGGATCTGAAATGACAGGTGCTCTTTAAAAATGCAAGGACTCATTCTCGCTTGTAGTTAGTATCTTTAATATTTGCAAACAAAATGAAGGTTTCCCATTTAGAATAATACGCTCTCAGGTTAGTAAATATTCCCAAACTGGGTCTCTTATGGTCTGCTGCCATTTTGCTCCTCAAGGGAGGAATAAAGCACTACAAGATATGTGCAGAAATATCACAAGGTTTATAAGCCGCTTAGGAGGTTTCACTTTCCTTTTTATTGCTTGCTCTTCCTCCTCACACTGGTACAGATGCATTTCTCTTAAATCAATCATACAGTTTGTAGTGTACATCGATTTGCAAAACAATGGGATAAAGGAATATTCCTGAACTTTGTTTTCTCAAAGTTACTGTGAAATTGTGAGAATGCATCAATGCAGTGCATGTTATCTCAGCTTGCATTCATTGAGTCTCCCAAAAATGTAAATATTGCAGAATATACAGCTTCATGCTACATAACTAAGCTCCATTTCATGCTAAATAAACTAAAATTATTAATGTTTAGATCGATTTTTACTGCAGAAGCATCTTAATAAATTACATTTAATAAAAATCAAACCAATCAGATTTATTTTTTTAAATAATCAATTTTTATCCACCCTGCCTACTATGATCCTCAGCCCCATCTGGTGCCCACATCTTCAAGAAATACATCAATATAAACCTTGGCCACAAGGTGGAGCTGAGGAGCAACTGAAAAAGATATTAGACACATTTTGAGGATTTTTCTGGATGGCTGTGAGAATGCTCAAACATTCACAGCACATTTTTTTTTTTTTTTTAAGAAAGAGCTCCTTTGAGTTGTCACAAAACAGTAGGTCAGGGAAAAATCTTCCATTAGGGAAACCTAGTCTTAGAACAAGTGCCTAAGGGTGATATCCACTTGCTTTGGATATATTTATTTTTTACTTCCTGCTGTGTCTTTGGGACAGAATGCGAAGAAAAAATTGCCTGAGGGGACACAGACTGGACAGGGGTCTTCATCCCTCCCTACTCTAGCCCAAAAAAAAAAAAGGAAGATTGGGGGGGGGGGGAATCAGCATACGCTTTAAGTTTGCTATTAAACAGACCGAAAGTGACAAAATATGTTTACTATATAGTTCAGCTATATTTCACAAATCTCATTCAAATCTTCTCTTCTACTTCCCTTATCCCAGTCAGGATTAGACATTGTACAATAAATTCTCAGTATTTCCTGATAGAGGAATGACACTTCTCTCCAATTACCTGAAGCAATATTCTGCCCACAAAGGCATATTCTGATCTAATTAGGATCTACTTGTCATAACAGACACAACTGCCATTGCAGATCTCTGGGGTGCACTCGAGAACTGCATGAGGTATGCGGTATGGCTTTTGATCCAAGTCAACTTAGAGATTCTTCATCAGTTCGCAGATTACCTTTTGCATCCTTTATTTCCCTATGGGATTTCTGCTGCTTTCTCAATGTCGTCATTTTGTTCGTAAGCAAAAGGTGCAAATGATCATTGGTAGTAGTTGGCTTGCTGTTTGTGTCTTAAAATGGGCCCATGCATTATTCAGCGAGTTTCTTAAGCAACACGAAAGATAAGTGGTGTGCCAGGGGTAAGGGTTACTAAGCTTGTTTTCCCTATGTGATCTTTTCCCCATTGAAGAAAGAATAAAGCCAATGCACGAAGGTCTTTACTACCTAGATTTTGTAATGCACCATTTGGTTCCTGTTACAAATATTTACTTGAAAAGAAATAACCTGGCAGTCACACTAGATTCCTAATGTGAACGTATTGTGCCTATGACTTTTCCGGGAGCGTTGAAAGGCAAAAAGTGGTGGTCAGCGTCCAAATCTTCATAAGCTACACAAAGCGGTCAGCTACTTTTGATGTGCTACGCCGCAACATCAGACAGGTGGTCAATAGAGAGGAGCTTGGGCATCCTCCAAAATCTCCAATTCCAGCTCTTGTTTTTTTGCCATCAATGAGCTGCAGGCTCATTCCACGGCCCCCAGCTCAAATGTGCTGCAGGGAGGGAATGACCAGGCCCGCAGCTCACTGGAGTACAAAAAAAAGAAAAGCAGAAGTTCAGCTTAGGCCCCTTTCACACTGGGGCGGTTTGCAGGCATTATTGCGCTAAAAATACCGCCTGCAAACCGCCCCTAAACAGCCTCCGCTGTTTGTTCAGTGTGAAAGCCCGAGGGCTTTCACACTGAAGCGGTGCGCTGGCAGGAGAAGAAAAAATCTCCTGCAAGCCGCATCTTAGGAGCAGTGTATTCACCGCTCCTAAACTGCTCCTGCCCATTGAAATCGATGGGACAGCGTGGCTATACCGCGGCAATACCGCGGCTATAGCCGCGCTATACGAGTGGTTTTAACCCTTTTTCGGCCGCCAGCGGGGGGGTTAAAACCGCACCGCTAGCGGCCGAATACCGCGGTAAAACAGCGCTAAAAATAGCACTGTTTTACCACCGACGCCCCCTACCGCCCCAGTGTGAAAGGGGCCTTAGGGATGAGTATAAGCGTTCAAGTCGTTTAAGTTTATTAAAAGCCAGCAGCTACAAAAAGCATAGCTGCTGACTTTTAATAAACAGACACTCACCTGTCCCACAGTCCAGTGGTGTGGCTGCCTGAATCCTCGCTCTTCTCCCTCTCCTCGGCACCATAATTGCAAGTGTGGGCAACCTGCTGTAACAGTTTGCGGCTTCACAGCGCGTGTCATGCTGCACCCTCTAAGTGGCCGGGTAATATATATATATATATATATATATATATATATATATATATATATATATATATATATATATATATATATATATATATATATATATATATATATATATATATATATATATATATATATATATATATATATATATATATATACACATACATACATACATACATACATACATACATACAGTGGGGACGGAAAGTATCCCCCATAAATTTTTCACTGTTATATTGCAGCCATTTGCTAAAATCATTTAAGTTAATTTTTTTCCTCATTAATGTACACACGGCACCCCATATTGACAGAACACCGAATTGTTGACATTTTTGCAGATTTATTAAAAAAGAAAAAACTGAAATATCACATGGTCCTAAGTATTCAGACCCTTTTGCTCAGTATTTAGTAAAAGCACCCTTTTGATCTAATACAGCCATGAGTCTTTTTGGGAAAAATGCAACACGTTTTTCACACCTGGATTTGGGGATCCTCTGCCATTCCTCCTTGCAGATCCTCTCCAGTTCTGTCAGGTTGGATGGTAAACGTTGGTGGACAGCCATTTTTAGGTCTCTCCAGAGATGCTCAATTGGGTTTAAGTCAGGGCTCTGGCTGGGCCATTCAAGAACAGTCACTGAGTTGTTGTGAAGCCACTCCATTATTTTAGCCGTGTGCTTAGGGTCATTTTCTTGTTGGAAGGTAAACCTTCAGCCCAGTCTGAGGTCCTGAGCACTCTGGAGAAGTTTTTCCTCCAGGATATCCCTGTACTTGGCCGCATTCATCTTTCCCTCAATTGCAACCAGTCGTCCTGTCCCTGCAGCTGAAAAACACCCCCACAGCATGATGCTGCCACCACCATGCTTTACTGTTGGGACTGTATTGAACAGGTGATGAGCAGTGCCTGGTTTCCTCCACACATACAGCTTAGAATTCAGGCCAAAAAGTTCTATCTTGGTGTCATCAGACCAGAGAATCTTACTTCTCACCATCTTGGAGTCCTTCAGGTGTTTTTTTTAGCAAACTCCATGCGGGCTTTCATGTGTCTTGCACTGAGGAGAGGCTTCCGTCGGGCCACTCTGCAATAAGGCCCCGACTAGTGGAGGGCTGCAGTGATGGTTGACTTTCTACAACTTTCTCCCATTTCCCGACTGCATCTCTGGAACCCAGCCACAGTGATCTTTGGGTTCTTCTTTACTGGTAACTCCTTTTCTGAGAGTCTTCCAGGACAGCCCATGAGACCTAGGGCTCCTCCTACCAGGACAGGAAATACATTACCCCCACCAGATAAAAGGGCGTCCTCCAGGCCCCATGTCAGTCTTCAAGAACCGTAGGACGTCCCTGCAAAACATATCATAATACACATGAAACTTTAGACAAAACCGAGTGGGAATCCGGCTGTCCTGAAAGACTCTCAGAAAAGGAGTTACCGGTAAGTCTAACTCAGCTTTTCTCAAAGCGTCTTCCAGGACAGCCCATGAGTCGATGAGCCAGAACTTACCAGTCTAGGGAGGGACCACTGCCTGAAGGACCTTACGACCAAGCGCCTGCTCCTGAGCCGATAGGACAGGCATGTCCAAAGTCCGGCCCGCGGGCCAATTGCGGCCCGCGGTCTGGTTTCGGACGGCCCGCCTGGTAATTTTGACATATATATCTTTTGTGGCCCCCAACGAATCCCCGAGCGCCGGGGGCCATAAAAGATATAAATATGCTGGCTGCCTTGGAGGGGGCGGGACGAGCGCCGTACAGGATACAGGAGAATTTCCTGTTTACACGGCGTCCTGTGTAAAAGGAAGTCCTGTCTCCTGCGCTGCCATTGGACAATTGTTTTGTCCATCATAGGAGGCGGGACTTTCAATTAAAGAGGCTGCCGATAAAAACAGGAATTTCTCCTGTATATCTGTTGGCGCTCGTCCCGCCCCCTCCCTGTCTTCTCCAAGGCTGCAGATGGACATGAATCAGGCTGCACTGACGGCAATGGTGAGTCTGCATTCATGTCAATGTGGGGGCTGCATTCATGTCAATGTGGTGGGGGCTGTATTCATGTCAATGTGGTGGGGGCTGCATTCATGTCAATGTGGCGGGGGCTGCATTCATGTCAATGTGGTGGGGGCTGCATTCATGTCAATGTGGTGGGGGCTGCATTCATGTCAATGGGGTGGGGGCTGCATTCATGTCAATGTGGGGGCTGCATTCATGTCAATACGGTGGGGGTTGCATTCATGTCAATGTGGGGGCTGCATTCATGTCAATACAGTGGGGGTTGCATTCATGTCAATGTGGGGGCTGCATTCATGTCAATACGGTGGGGGTTGCATTCATGTCAATGTGGGGGCTGCATTCATGTCAATACGGTGGGGGTTGCATTCATGTGAATGTGGGGGCTGCATTCATGTTAATACGGTGGGGGCTGCATTCATGTCAATACGGTGGGGGCTGCATTCATGTCAATACAGTGGGGGCTGCAGATAGGCACTGATTAGGCTGCATTGATGGGCACTGACCCTTATTTTGCTTCACAGTTCTTTATTTAAAATTTAAGATTTTTTTCCTGAAACTTCCTTTTTAAAGTGAAGGTGCGTGTTATAAGCCGATTAAATACGGTATATCCAAATAACACGCCCGAGCTCATCTATTCACAACACACAGCACAAAGGCAAAAGAATTCTTGTTGGGCCGTGTATTAGCGCTCGGACGGACACACTTAGACCAAATTTTATTGGTTTAAAAATGTCAGGCAAAATGGTCGGCCCTCAAGCATGTTCTATTCATCAAATCTGGCCCTCTTTGAAAAAAGTTTGGACACCCCTGCGATAGGAGATCCAGGCGATAATGTTTAATGAAGGTCGAGTAACTGGACCATGTGGCAGCCCTGCAAATTTGTTCCGGTGAGGCACCAGCCCTCTCCGCCCAAGACAGACAAGGCTCTAGTGCGCAGTAATAAAAAGGTGGAGGAACTTCTCTAATTTTGTAAGCTTCAGAGATCACTTGCTTTATCCATTTAGGATCGCCGTGTGGCGAACTACAAAAGGTTGGCAGTACAATGTCCTGAGATCGATGGAATGTACTGGCCACCTTGGGCAAAAAGCCTGGATCGGTTCTCAAAACAACTCTATCCTCAAAAATCGTGAGGAAAGGCTCCCTCACTGATGTGGCCTGCAACTCACTTACCCTAAAAGCTGAGGTAACAGCTACAAGAAAAACAGCTTTTAATGTGAGTACCTTAACTGAGATATCTTCAAGAGGCTCAAAAAGGAAATTCAACCAGAGTTTGAAGTACTATGGACAGGTCCCAAGATGGACAACTTCTCACCACTACTGGTCTGACCCTAGTCATTTTTGCAATCTTCTCCTGAGGAAGAAAAACTCTGGTCTACTGAGCAAAAGTCGTAACCCAGGTATGTTACTTTTTGGGCTGGGATTAAGGATGACTTTTCTATATTTATCAACCAGCCTAGGGACAGTAGGAAGTTTTGTACAATCTGGAGGTCCTCCAACAGCTTCTGGTATGACTTTGCCACCACCAGGAGGTCGTCAAAGTAAGGAATAACAGCTATCGCCTTTAACCTCAGTGTAGCCAGTGCGTCCCCCAACACCTTTGTAAAAATGCGTGGGGCTAAGGAAAGACCAAAGGGGAGGGCTTGAAACTGAAAGTGTCAAGTCCCTGTATCCATCTTCACTGCTAATCTCAAAAATTTCTGGAAGGCTGGATGGATAGGGATGTGAAAATAGGCATCAAGCCCAGCGTGGCCATAAAGCAGTTTGGGTAGAGCAGGTTTTTGATAGTGAAAACCGTCTCCATACGGAAATGTTTGTACCTGATTGAATTGTTTAAAGTCCGGAGATTCAGGATAAGTCAAAACTTCCCTGACGGCTTTTTGACCATTAATACATGGGAATAGAATCCCCTGCCCTGATCTGACTGGGGAACAGGAATCAGGACCTTTTGATCCAATAAGTCTCCGATCTTGGCTTTCTCTCGATCTTGGGGAGGAAAGGTGACCAATAACCGCTCTGGTGGTTGGTGGGCAAATTCCAGCCTGTATCCGTTGGTTACTAGGTCCAGGATGAAGGGGCTTGAAGTGACTGCTGCCCACTGTGGGATGAAGGCCCTCAATCTTCCTCCCACCGGGGAACGCAAGTCACTGTGGCTTGGAAGGCTGTTGAGGAGGGTTAAACAGGACCCCCCCTTTGCCTCTGTCTTTGTGCCCTGCCCAATGTTTTTTCAGCCTGCTGTCCTTTTTTCTAGGACCCTGTTGCCTTCCTTGGCCACAAAAAAAAAAAAAAAAAAAAAAAAAAAAAAAAAAAAAAAACTTTCTGGCTGTCGGGATTCTCTTTTTCACTGGAAACGCCTTTTTCCTATCAGCTGTGCGTTCCAGTGCCTCCTGCAGTCCTGGGCCGTATAGATGATCGCCTGTTAAGGGAAGGCCACAAAGGAGCAACTTGGAGGCGGAGTCCCCTGACCAGGTTTTAAGCCAAAGGCTTCTCCTGGCAGAGTTCACTAAAGCCGAAGTCCTGGCCGACATTCTTACCGACTCTGCGGAAGAATCTGCCAAAAATCCTACTGCCTGAAAGGAGAGGAAAAGACTTCAAAATCTGCTCTCTAGAGGTACCTGCTGACAGATGCGTCTGGATCCGAGTCAACCAAACCTCCAGATTTCTAGCCACACAAGTGGAGGCCAGAGCTGGTTTGAGGTTCCCAACCGCTGAGTCCCAGGCTCTGTGGGGAAAGATATCCCGTCTCTTGACCATCGGATCCTTAAGCGTGCCTATATCATCGAACGCTAGGTCCGAGTTTTTTGAAACCTTTGAAAGAGGTGCAACTTGGGATTCTTATTCCACGGCTGCGCAGTGTCCTCATCAAAAGGAAACCATCCTTTTAGGTTATTAGAGAAGAATGGTTTTCTCTCAGGATTATCCCATTCCAGCTTGATAGTATCAATGAACTATGAACTGGAAAAACTCTCGATTTTTTTCTTATGCAACCCTTTATACATAAGATCATGTTTGGATAACTGATCCTCCTCCTCTTTCAATTCAAGAGTAGTATAGATAGCCTTCAACAAGTCATCCACATCCTCTACAGATAACTTAGGTCTCGAGCCCCGAGTGGATTCTCTATCCCTGGGCTCCATAGCTGACCCTGATACTTCTGAAGAAGAACAGGTAGATCTGACCTCAGCCTCAGAGTCCTCACTATTTGCCTGCTGCGGAGTGCTGACTGACGTCTTCTGTGAAGACGGACTCTTAGCTGGAGTCTGGAGCTCGTCAATAAGTGTTCTAAAGGAACTGAAGGTGGACGCAAGCTCATCCCTAACAGAAGTAAGCATCTTCTGGCAAGAGGCAACCGGGTCATCTTTTACAAGGCCTTCTATACAGCTGCAACAAACCGCTTTGCTCCAAGAGGAGCTCAATTTGTTTGCGCACACCGCACATTTCCTTTTGGGTGGCTGCGCCTGAGCCTTGTCCTGGGTCTTGGTCTGCAAGACAAAAATAAATGACCCGTAATGAGACTCTCAGCCAACTTGACACTCCAAAACACCACGTGCAGGAGGGAGGAAATGTGTCCCCATAACCCACTACTACAGAGAGGGGAGGGAAAGGGAACACTCACAGGGATAGCAAGAGAGTGACACAACACTTCAGGCTTACCTGTGAGGTGCTGGTGTTGGGCACCGCCTCTACTGCCTGTGCAGGAACTGCAGACTGGTCCATCCTGCCCCTTTTTGGCTTGCCACCAAAAGACACCAGCGGCTCCTGTTTGCGCTGTTTAAAGGAGACTGTAACCGGCGCCCGACGATGTCGTCATATGCCCCAGAAGTGACCTACCCTAGGCACTTCCTGTGGGCCAGCTTGGAGCGCAGAAGCTCCACCCCCCCTCGAGCGCTGCAGCTTCCTGCTTTTCCTCACACAAACCAGCCATGCTGTCGGTGAGGAAAGGATACCACTGCCTTACAGAGTGCAGAATACACATAATTTCAGTAAAGCGCTTGGGAGCTGACATCATCCCAGTCCTGGCCCTCTCCAGGCACTGAGAAACAGGAGACAGCAGCACAGCCAACCCTCCCCAGCGGAGTGCTGCTTCTGGCAGAGGAGAAGGTTAGTGATATGCCCCAAATAGCCATACAGAGCCCCTGCTCATGAGACCTAGGGGACCAGGTTCCAGGAACATGTTACCCCCCCTCCCCCCCGTCTGGAGGAAACACTAATAACTGACATGGGGCCTGGAGGACCGCCCTTTTATCTGATGAGGGTAACGCGTTTCCTGTCCTGGTAGGGGGAGCCCTAGGTCTCATGGGCTGTCCTGGAAGACACTTTGAGAAAAATAAACTAATCTACAAGAACTCTTAGCTAAACTAAACACTTGGGCCAACCCTAATGTTTTTGTTTTTTCAAAATAACAAACATGGTATACTTACCTGTCCTGTGCAATGGTTTTGCACAGAGTGGCCCCGAACCTCCTCTGGGGTCCCCACCTTGCTCCTCCTCTTCTCCGAGTGCCCCCACAGCAAGCCACACGCTGGGAGAGCACTTGTGTGGGCTCATTCCAGAGCCAAGCTATACATACACTATATATATATATATATATATATATATATATATATATATATATATATATATATATATATATATATATATATATATATATATATATATATATATATATTACTGACAGCAGCAAGAGCTAATGGATCCCGCTGCTATCAAGTCTCCTGTCAGAAGAAAGGGGAGAAGAGCTTCTGCAGGTGGATCAAGTTTTGGCTCAGGTAAGTGTTTAAGGCGTGGTTGGGGAGAATAAAGGTTTTTTTCCATCTTAATGCAGAGAGTGCATTTATAATCACTATCCTGCATCACAGGAGGTTTGTGCTGGTCAAGCCTACATGGAGAATCTTTACTGCTGATGCCTTTTAACCCGAGTAACTCTCAGAATAACTCGGTAATATACGGCATGTGGAACAAAAGATGAAGCTGCTCCTAAGACCTCTGCAATCCTCAACTCCAGCTCATCGATACTCCTCCAAGGTCTGTTCCTCCTACACGTTTAGCAAAATTCTGGAGCCACACACCACTTCCACATAAAGCAATGGGCTGAACAATGTATGCAGCATGTATGCATACGCAGACCACTTTGTATTTACTGCATACAAAGGGTTAAGTCATGGGATCTGAATTACAGTTTGTGGCTGTCAAGTCAATAGTGGTCTGTGGGAAACAGACTGCTGGGACTGGCAAGGTTTGTCAGGCTGAGAGGGGACAGGGCCTTGTGTTTAATAAGCACAAGGTGGAATACTTGGTTGTACAGTATTGACGAACTGCTATAAAGGGCGTTACCATATGAAAGATGCAACTTTCCTATAGGACTATGACCAATGTATCTTGGTCAGTCTTGATATAGAGATGCCAAGTTTGTGGGTTACTATTTTACCCCGAGATAGAAATGAGGTTCATTTACACTTGTGGTTGAGGGAAGGGGGGTTATAAATGCATGGTGGGGCTGTATTTTTACCAGCCTCCCAACCGCTCTTTCTTAAAGTGGATGTAAACCCAATATCATCCTTTCTAAACTACTGCCATAGGGGTTATCTATAAGGATATACATGCCTCCTGCATGTATCTTTACCTGTCAAATGTCTCCAATCTGTCTGTTATGAGAGCTGAAAAACTGCAGATTCTGTGGGAGGGGTCTGTTGTCTGGAGCTCGGTGGGTGGAGTCATGATGTCAGTAGACTCCCCGCCCACCTCTACACTCCCCTTATCAATATGCATTTTCTCCTGTGTATTTCTTACACTGAACTTCTGCTGAACTTCTGCTATGATCTCTAACATCCAGTGAAAAGACAGGAAAGTAACCACATGACTTCAGCATGCCAAATCATGCTGAGGTGTGGAACAGCCAATCCTTGCAGAGCAGCTGAAGAAAGTAGTGGGGGAGGGAATTAAAAAATCATTCCCGTGTCTTAGGCTGTCACTCACAGCAAGGGGGAGTATTTGACAACGTTTTTGTCAGTTTGTCAAGATTTCTCTCACTGAACAATAAGAGGATTGCTCAGAGATGGATTAACTCTGTGTGGCAAGACTGGGCTCAAATGATAGGAAATATTATACTCTACAGTATGATATAAACAAAATAAATAAATAAAATTTCGGGTTTACATCCACTTTAAGTTGCAAAGGCAGTGGAGGGAGGAGTTAACATACTCAATACTGCCCACCGAACACAGCCCATTCAACTGACTGGGGTCACCTTGCAACTGCGTGCAATAGATGTGGTTGCAGCATGTGGTGCAGAGTGTAAGGGGGTAAAACAGGCTGAAGCGTGATCCAAACTCAGCCCATGACTTTATTAGCTGGAAGGCAATAGTCTGCTCTCACGTGAGAATAGGCTGTGCAAGACCACTTTGATAGCATAGAGTCAATGGGAAGCAAAAATCCTTGCCACATGCCTGTGCTGCAATAGAAGTTCATCCTTTAAGATAGGTCTGCAGCTTTAATACAGGTCTGTTGCTTTCAGTTTAATGCCTTATGTGAAGTTACCATTTTTATGCTATTTATGTTGCTATGCCTTGGGCGTCACATGGTGTCTTTATGTGACTCATAGGTTTACACTCTTGCCAGGACCTCTGGAATGTTCTGGTTTCAAAAGTCTGGTTTCAAAGCTGTACCTTTTTTGTGCATCCGGAGTTTTCATATGCATCCCCGCTGCTGTCCAGGTTTAACCTTCACTTTAAACAGTGCATTTGGGCCAGACCCAACACGTTCACTGAATTTGGCTGAATTTCTGAGTTGTGAGGCAGGCTGATGTTACGATCTCTAACTCGGCCAATCATAGGAAACATTGTATTCATTGATAGAATACAAAGCCGCCCAAAAATAGCGTGCTGTTCTGGTCCTGAGCAAACGCACTGTTTGTGACCTGTGTTTGGGGTGTCAAACTTTCTATTGACACTCACTGCAGATCGCAAACACTTTCCTGTGCAATTCATTTGTGGGCAGCGTGAACCAACTGGCCCTCAGGCAATGTGTCTGCACAAATGTTACAATATGACTTGTGCCTATTAGTGGGGTGTTTTACCCAACACCACAGTAATAACCTCTTACATGACTTCATTTATGCCATGATAGTCTAATTTGAGGTTTAAGACATTTGTGTAATATCTTGTGCTTGCACTGCTGCAGCCAGAACAAGCCCTGTTTACATGACAGGAGTTATGCCTATGTGTTTTTTGGAGGCATCTGTCCTGTACCACACAGTGTGAAACCTCATGTAAAACCCCATGCAGGACTTGTAGATGGCACAATAGTCTATTTTGCTGCAGATGCTTAGGCATTTATGTAGTGTCTTTACTTACCCTGTAATCATTGTGCATGTCCTTTTTAGGTTGTCATACTGTAATAATTCAATACAGCCCTCATAACAGAATTTTTTTTGATCAGTGTGTGGGCTCCCCTGCACGATGGAAGTCTTTTTTTTTTTAATTAACTTCTTTTAAAAAAAAAAAAAAAAAAAAAAAAAAAAGGGAAACGCTAGAACATTTTCCATGGGCCAGTGGATGCAGCCAATCAGCTGCAGCCGCTGATCAATATATTTCAACAATTTGCGTGCATCCAGCAGTGTTCACTGCGGGTTATTGCCAGTCTGGCAGATCGTTACGGCCGCCACCAACCTTCCATTGAAATATACAGGACTTGTCAGCCCAGATAGCAGCTCACAAACGACTGAAATAGCTGCAGGAATCAATGGCACCCAAGAGTGCTCCCCCCCCCCCCCCAACATTGTACTTCGGAAAAACAGGGCCAGATCCATCGCATAAGAGGAAAACAAAAAATGCAAACAGTGATTTTTTTTTTTTTTTTGATTATAGTAGTGTTCTGTAAGCTCTTCATTGACATAACTTGCTATATGCCATACACATTGCATACATACTATATGTACTTTACTAGCAGTATAGGGCAAACTTAGAAACCACCATGTTATATCTTTCCCACAACAAAAAACATTTTGGCTGGCAAGGCTCTTGAAGTCAACTGGAAGCTCTCCCCTGAAGTTCCACTTTAGAACTAGTGCTTGAACATGGCTTACAGGCGTACAGAGAATGATACATTTATACCATATCTGTTATAGCTGAGCAGTCTGTACTAGGGTTGTACTACTAAGAACTTGTTCCTAAAAAAAAAAAAAGTTATCGGGACAAACCTAGTCTGTACTTTTAGTGTTGTATTACAGGGCTACACTGATTTTTCTATCTACCAGCTAAAAGCTGATTGCACCTTTTTGGCTTTTACAACTGCTTTACAGACTAAGCCCCCACACGTGGGATCAAAGCCACTAAGATTACAGAGAATTCACTGAAACCAACGGACAGAAAAGAATGTTGGCAAATGCCAACATTAATAAATAGACATTTTTAATGTCTAGTGTGCTATATGTGATAAGGGTAGTGGTAGACACATCACCCATCTTGTCACTATAATGCAAGAAGCACAAAAGACTTCAGTAGATTGTAAAGATGGCGGCATAAATGAATCTGCCGAGATCGCATTTAAAAATCCAACTCATCTATGCACTGTAAAAACAAAAAAAAAGTCATAACTTTTTTTTAAGCTTTGGATAGAGCGTGAAAGGGTTAGAATGCTTAAAGTGGATGTAAACCAGATTCATGAAATTTGACCTTGGCACATATCTGCAGTGTTTTATTATCTCTCTTCGAAGCCTCCTGCTCCGTTCTTCTGTTAGAAGCATGATAACTTCTGACAGGTTCTCCAGCAACTGATATAAAACCAGCCTGAATTTTGTGTCAGGGTGGGTGCTATAAATATATTAGCAGAGAGCTGGTCTATTCACAGCATAGCTCTTCAAGTCTCTGCCTATGTGGAGGGGGGTATGTGCCTTTCCTCCATTGAGCTGTCTCAGGGTGTATGGCAACATTTCACACCAACGGGTGAAATCAGGAAGAGAAAATTCTAACAGGAGATGCAATTTCTAAACAGTAAATAAAGCTGAAGACAGCAGATATACATGTAAAACGTATGTAGGGAGATTTGTTTCGTCCCTGTGTATCATCTGAGGCTGTTCACTTCACTGGGTATATGTGAGGGTTTGCATCCACTTTAAAGCATTCTATGCATTAAGATTAAAAAACCTTCTGTGGGCAGCAGCCTCCTTCAATCCCTCTACTACTTACCCAAGCCCATCTCGATCGAGTGATGCTGCAGGAGAGACTCGGCTGCCCAGTACTCTCCCTCATTGGCTGAGGCAGCAGCGCGGTGCCATTGGCTCCCACTGCTGTCAAAGTCAGTTAGCCAAAGATGGCAAGAGAGGGGGTGGGGCTGAACCGCAGCTCCGTGCCTGAATGGACACACAGAGCTGCGGCACAGCTGCCTCCATAACAAGCTGCTTGCTGTGGGGGCAATAGGCAGAGGGGAGAGGACAGGAGCACCAGCAAGGGACCTGAGAAGATGATGATCTGGGCTGCTCTGTGCAAAACCACTATACAGGACAGGTAAGTATAACATGTTATTATAAATGAAAAAACTGAGACTTTATTATAACCAAGTTATTACTAAAACCGGTAATTATCAAACACAGAAGCAAATATTTAATATGATAAAGAGTAGATACATTTATATAGTCTTACAGATACAACCAGCCTTTTGAGGGCAACCATAATACTGATGCAGCCCGCAATGAAATGAAGTTGGACACTCCTGATTTACAACTGATGATTGACCCATAAACTCCAAAACAATGTGAGATTACATGGTGTGACCAACAATTTTCTCATGGACCCGATACACTCTAAAATGGAGCTGCCTTTTGAAGTGAACAAGAACAATCAAAGTTTATCCTTAAAACCTGGGCAGTGTTGTGGATCTGGACAGTATCAGTGCTCCTCAGGCAGGGACTCCTTAAACCTCACCACATAGCATTATGGAAAATTAAGCTGGATGACAAACTTTTATTTCAATTGATATGATCCTAATTGTAAAAATGGCATATGACAATTCCATCCATTTACATTGTTTATTTTAATTAAAATACCCTTTTAGTAAGACGTACTTTATATAAACACACACCAAGATGTCCATTGTGGCTCCTGGGCTCTATGGGATGGAGTTCGGTCATAGTCAATACACAAGCTGATCATTATTTACTTTCTACTGTTAATGAAAAGCATTTCAGCCAGCAATGCCCTTTGAATGATCCATGCTGCAATCTTAGTTACAATCAAAAAGCTACATAAGTTTTGAACTTTGAAACAGTTGTTTGTCTTGATAAATCAAAGGTCACATTAGCAGCTGAAAGAAAGAAAAAAAGTGTAATAACGTACCGACAACAGAAGCTCCTCTTTCTGCAAAGGCCAGGGCATACGCTTTTCCCAATCCTGAAATAAAACACATTGAATTGGAATAAAAAAATAAAATAAAGTCTACACAATTAATGTCATTAAACGTTATTTGACATATACACATACTTATCTCTATCCATCTATCTACACACACAGCTTATAGAATCAACCAAAATCATATATGCGATTTAAATAACAATCATCAATATTTCTATTAAAGTGTCCGTGCTTCAAACAATGAAGTGCCCAGTGCACAAGAAATACGGTGCTCAATGCTAATGCTTCTTTCACGCCTCTATTAACTCCAGCTCCTTCTTTATCCAAAATACAATTTTTATGCTCTGTACTCCACACCCTGTGAGATCCTCCACACCAGAGAACTCACCAGATTTCCATGACCCCCTAATTTCCAGTGCATCATTAAATTCTTCTGTTAAGTCTTCCCCTATGGAGCAAAGTAAAACGCCTCTACTCAACAAAGTTGTTAAAGCAACAAATACTAAAGGGACTGATTGGAGCAGTGTACACACAGCTAGTAGACAAAATACTGCCCCAAAGTGCGGCAGCTGGGCCTAGAGCAGGATGGGAGGTGGACGTAGGAAAGCTGTCGGATGTCCAGTGGCAAAAAACATTGAAGTTGGGACAGTCGGTGTCCATCTCCCCCTCGCAGAAGGCCTCACATCTACTCCTTGTACATAGAGCTTACTACACCCCTAGAAGATTATATAGATTTGGGGGCAGGCCAGATGACAAATGCCCTAGGTGTAGCAGGACAGGGGATCTTATACATATGGTTTGGAGATGTCCAAAATTGGTAAGATATTGGACGGAAGTGGTCAGGACAATCAATCGCAGATTTAAAACTAAACTAGAGCTAGACCCTAGGGTATGTGTGCTGGGGTTGGTGGAAGATTCCATGGGTCACACTAACTCAGTCACAGCTGCGGTTAGATGCTTATACCAGGCTAGAAAGCTGATAGCACAGTCCTGGCTCTCGAGAAAAGCTCCAACTATAGAGGACTGGCTTAAAACGGTAGATTCCCTGGTCTGGACAGAAAGGACAGTATATATTAGAAAAGGAAACTATAGAAAATTCATAGGTCTATGGAAACCCTGGCTGCAGGAATTGAATACCCGCCAATTACTCTGACTAGCTACCTCTTAACTTCACCCGTTTAGCGGGGCGAATGTATAGGTAGTGCCGTAAAAGCCTAAGCGTTGGGATAGACCCCACTGGGGGCTAGATAGATATAACATGTGGCGACTCTTGGAGGTACTTTTTCTTTTTCTTTCTACTGTTTTCTTTTTCCCTCTTTCCCCTCTCCTTCTTCTCTCCCCGTCACTCTCTTGCTGCGACCTTAAAATATGTGTTGTTTTCAAGACGGGGAGAGGGAAGGGGGAGAGGGAAGGGGGCGGCGGGGGGGATCAGTATATAAAGGAGGGTGGGTTAAATAGGGGCTTAGAGGGGAAGTGTTAATAAAAAAGGGGTTAAATGGGGCACAACACAAAATATTGATATGTACCTACAAGGGTATACTAAAAAACACTCTAGAGCACAAAAAGCACGCGAAACATGGGTTTTAATATATTGTTTGAACTAGACTGTATTACTGGCAATACATGCACTTTAAATGCACTTTGTTATGTAAAATATGTAACCTTGTTGTTAATCTTGCTGCTAAAAAAGGTAAATAAAAGCAATTTAAAAAAAAAAATTCTTCTGTCCCCCAGGGATTAAATCATCCAGAACCACCTCCAGTCCTGACAGTTTTCTCATGCCCCAAACGTCAGAGAAGAAAGGAACACTTCTATAGTGTTAAACCATTTATTGGTAGGAAATATATACAGGGACCGGCTCCACTCTCAGCGTGCCAGTCTGATTCTCAATGTCTGACTTTACCTCCAGGTGTAAAACATCACTTCCGAGTTAATGTGAGGGATAAAGTCTATATTGATATTTAGTCTAAACAGTGTCAATGTGTCTAGGGTGATTATGCATTTAATTTCATTCTGTGACACTTGTTCCTTTTATCCTGATCTCTCCAGTGTCAACTCAACTTTATCCCATTGAACACCAATTCTCCTGCATTTTTGTTGCGATAAGTGCTTAGATGATCCGCTAGGTCTGAATTTTTCGATTTTACTATGTTTGCTGATGCGTTTACTTAACTGTCTAGTAGTTATATTCCTATGTACTGGAGGCCACATGGACACTCCAGTATGTAGGTCACAAGGGTACTTTCACAGGAGTTGAACGATTTCACACGCCCTACTGGTCAAGTTGGATTGAAGGGGAGTTCTCTTTTCTCTCTTTATTTTTACTTGCTCTACAATACATGCTATGCATCTTTTACATTAATCCATGAATCCCTTTATCCAAATGACACATTTATAAAAATTTTACCACCATCTTTCTCAGAGCTCTGGCTCTTCTCTAGATGATTGGACGTATGCATGTTCTGTGGCACAGCACCCTGGTAAGAATACATTGAGCAGATTACCATAGGTGCTGCCTCTAGACCACACTTCTTTTACCTCATTACAGGCCCATTACCAACCAAAAGCAGGGAACAGGTCTGACAGAGGAAGCACGAGAACTAATTACTTGCCACAGTAGCATACTTATCTGGCAGCAATCTACAAAATCACAAAGCACAATAAGTTATGTAGAGGTGTCAACTACACCAAGAGGTATATTTATAAAGCAGCAACTGTGACATTCACCAACCATTCACTACAGGTGAATCTTCCTGTATCATAAGCTTAAAATTACAGGGAATACGCTAATTAACCTGTTGTGAAAGTCTGGCAAATGTTACATTCACCACACACCCATGTCAAAAGTATTGGGACACCGGCTTTTACACACATATGAACTTTAATGGCATCCCAGTCATATTCCGTAGGGTTGAATATTGAGCTGGCCCACCCTTTGCAGCTATAACAGCTTCAACTCTTCTGGGAAGGCTGTCCACCATGTTTAGGAGTGCATCTATGGAAAGGTTTGACCATTCTTCCAGAAGCGCATCTGTGAGGTCAGGCATCAATGTTGAACGAGAAGGCTTGGCTCACAGTGTCTGCTCTAATTCATCCCAAAGGTGTTCTATCAGGTTGAGGTCAGGACTATGTGCAGGCCAGTCAAGTACTTCCACCCCAAACTCATTCATTCAGGTCTTTATGGACCTTGCTTTGGTTATTCAGTTCCAGTGAAAGGAATTCTTAAGGCGTCATCATACCAAGACATTTTGGACAGTTTCATGCTCCCAACTTTATGGGAAAAGTTTGGGGATGCCCCTTCCTGTTCCAACATGACTGCGCAAAGCAAGGTCCATAAAGACATGGATGAGCGAGTTTGGCATGGAGGAACTTGACTGGCCTGCACAGAGTCCTGATTTGGGGGGGGGGATGAAACTTAGTTGAAAATAAGAAAATTAAAACCATCCAAGTTAAAAAGGATTAAAAGTATAACTAAAAGGCAATTTTTTTCACCTATTATTGAAAGTGAAAGAATTTTCTAAATTTTGGGTTGTCCCCAGAACAAGAATAACGTTTTCTAATGGGAACATTAGTTTTGGTGACAACCAGGAATTTCCTCACTTCGGAGGGATTGCCTCTCACTTCCTATTTTGGCTGCGGGAGAGGAAGTGAAGGAAATCTCCCCAATGAGACAAATCTGGGGAAGAAACAGGGCTTATAATCCTCCGCTACTTTATCCAAAATGAAAAAAAAAAAAAAAAAACAAGGTTTTGCATTTAGTTCTAAGTGGTTCTGAAGGTAGAAGGTTTTACACCTGAATGCATTCAGGTAAAAAAAACCTTCCGAGTGCAGCACCCACCCCAGCTCCCCTTATACTTACCTGAGCCCCATCTCAATCCAGAGATGTGCAGAGATGTGCAGCGGCTCTCCTGGGTCTCGCTCCTCATTGGGTCACACAGAGCCATTCGTTTCTGCTGCTGTCAATCACAGCCAGTGAGCCAATGAGGGAGAACAGGGGGTGAGGTGGGGCCGAGCCACACTCTGTGTGTGAATGGAGCAAGGCTTGGGAGGGAGCCTGCACGAGTGCCCCCACAGCAAGAGGCTTGCTATTGGAGGCACTAAGCAGAGAGGTTGAGCCAGGGCCGACGGCAGAGGATCCAAAAAGAAGAGGATCGGGGCTGCTGTGTGCGCAAAACCATTGCACAGAACAGGAAAGTATGACATGTTTGTTATTTTTAAAAAGAAAAAAAAAAAACTACAACCTTTAAAATCACTTTGGGCCCTTTCACACTGGGGCGGCTTGCAGGCGCTATTGCGCTTATAATAGCGCCTGCAAACCGACCCGAAAGTGCCGCTGCTTTGTATCCAGTGTGAAAGCCCTTTAAGCTAAATTGGAGAGGGGCACTTATTCTGGATAATACAGGTACCAGTAAGCATCCTGTGGTGTATCCCATTACATTTTTAATAGAGGTCGACCAATATATCGGCCGGCCGATATTTGGCCTTTTTTAAGAAATCGTCATTGGCTGATTTTTGCGCAAAAAAAAAAAAAAAAAAAATTGGCCGATTACCTCCCTTCCCCATACACTAAGCAGCCCAATCACTGGCTGGTGTTTGATAGCTGCAGGGACCCGCCCAACCCAGGTCCCGCCCACCCCCGACAGCACGCTGAATTCTGACAGCTGGTCTATGCAATTACATATAGTGTAACTGAAACTGACAAATCGGCTCAATGTGAAACCTGCCAGTGCCAACCAGTGCCACCTGCCAGTGCCACCTATTAGTGCCAGTGCCACCTGCCAAAAAAAAGGAAGGAAGAAGGAGGCTTAAAATATCGCCTGCAAAAATCAGCATCATATATCAGCCATCGGCCAGCCCAATTTCTTAACATTGGCATCGGCCAGAGAAAAACCCATTATCGGTCAACCTGTAAATTTTTAATATGCACTACAAGTTAACATGAAGATGCCCATCATCTTTATATTTCCAACCAGTAACTTTCCGCTCTGCCTCCAATGCCAGGGAGTGCAGGATTACAGTGCACACTTAAAAGTCACATTGTCGCAACCAGGTCTTTGGTTTATAATGGGCTGAACGCTGATGCCAAACAGTACTGGGGTATGGAGCAGCAACATCAGAGTGCTGTATAGCAGGCAAATTGCATAGAAACTGCTTTGGAAGCCCACATCGCACTGCTCCTTCCATGTGTTAGCATCACACACACAGGCCTCACCTTAGGTAGGAGGCAATGCGACTTCCTTAAATTCATGCTGCCACTGCCCAATAATCAGGAGAGTAGGTATGTTTGTATCTGACCTATAAAAACATTTGGAAGCTCTCAAAACTGCTTAGATGCTGGACAGCACATATTATTTAAAAGAGCCACACCTAAAATACAGTGCATCCGGAAAATATTCACAGTGCTTCACTTTTTCCACATTTCGTTATGTTACAGCCTTATTCCAAAATGGATTAAATTCATTACATTTCCTCAAAATTCTACAAACCATACCCCATAATGACAACAAGAAAGAAGTTTGCATTAAATCTTTGCAAATTATTAAAAATAAAAAACTGGCAAAAAATAAAAATCACATGTACATAAGTATTCACAGCCTTTGCTCATTACATTGTTGAAGCACCTTTGTCACCAATTACAGTCTTAAGTCTTTTTGTGTATAATGCTACAAGCTTGGCACACCTATTTTTGGGCAGTTTCTCCCATTCTTCTTTGCAGCTGTCCTGTAGCCACTCCTTTGTTATATTGGCTGTGTGCTTACGGCCGTTGGAACATGAACCTTCGCCCCAGTCTGAGGTCCAGAGCGCTCTGGAGCAGGTTTTCATCAAGGACTTCTCATGTACATTGCTGCATTCATCTTTCCCTCGATCCTGACTATTCTCCCAGTTCCTGACGCTGAAAAACATCCCTACAGCATGATGCTGCCACCACCATGCTTCACTGTAGGGATGGTATTGGCCAGGTGATGAGCAGTGCCTAGTTTCCTTCTGACATGAAGCTTGCCATTAAAGCCAAAGAGTTCAATCTTTGTTTCATCAGACCAGAGAATTTTGTTTCTCATGGTCTGATAAGGCAAACTCCATGCGGGCTGTCATGTGCCTTTTACTGAGAAGTGGCTTCCATCTGGCCACTCTTCCATACAGGCCTGATTGGTGGAGTGCTGCATGGTTGTTCTTCTGGAAGGTTCTCCTCTCTCCATAGAGAAATGCTGGAGTTCTATCAGAGTGACCATCGGGTTATTGGTCATCTCCCTAACTAAGGCCCTTCTCCCCCAATCACTTAGTTTTCCCAGGCGGCCTGCTCTAAGAAGGGTCCTGGCGGTTACAAACTTCTTCCATTTACGGATGATGGAGGCCACTGTGCTCATTGGGACCTTCAATGTTGCAGACATTTTTCTGTACCCTTCCCCAGACCTGTGCCTCGATACAATCCTGTCTCGGAGGTCTACAGACAATTCCTTGGGCTTCATGGCTTGGTTTGTGCTCTCACATTCACTGTTAACTGTGGGACAGACACTCTCCATCCAATCTGACAGAGCTTGAGCTATTTTCCAAAGAAGAATGGGCAAAAAGGTCATGCTCTAGATGTGCAAAGCTAGTAAGAGACATCTCCAAAAAAAAAAATACAGCTGCAATTGCAGCGAAAGGTGGTTCTACAAACTATTGATTCATGGGGGCTGAATACAAATGCACACCACACTTTTCACATATTTGTCATAATAAAATTTATAATAATAATAATAATAATAATAATAAATAATAATAATAATAATAAATAAATTTAAAAACCATTTATGATTTTCCTTGCACTTCACAATTGTGCCACTGTGTTGGTCAATCACATTCAATCCCAATAAAATACATTTCCGTTTTTGGTTGCAATATGACAAAATGTGGAAAATTTCAAGGGATATGAATACTTTTTCAAGTCACTGTATCTACCCATTTTCAGCAAGACTTAACTGGTAAACTGCTAAATATCCACAAGATTTTTCCTTGATGACTGATGCCATTTAATTTCTGACCCAGGACAAGTACACAGAATAGAAGTCCATATCTGTATACTAGTTCCAGGTCCACAACCTAAAGTATTAAAGACAGTGGATCAAAATAACAAACAACTGCCATTTCAATTTCATACGCATTACCAGTACTATGATCTTATACCATTTGCCACTAACAGAACAGTCACTCAGGCACTCAGATACCTGCTAAAAGCTAACCAAGACACAATACGCCTTTGCAAACACACATGCTACAAACCAAAACAATGCTCATCACACATGAATATAAAAATATTGGAAAACCTGCTGGAAGCCTTCCCATCCGTAAAAATGACCAGTTACACTTACCGGTAACGGTGTTTCTGGGAAGTCTTCCAGGACGGCACCCTGAGAGATGACTGGTCCTCCTGACAGGAAACACAATCAAGAAAGAGGTTAAAAACCCCGCCCCTCCCTGCACTCCTCAGTTGTGCAAAAGTATTGACCCACACCAGTGCATGAAAGTGAAACAAAAACACCTCCAATGTACCACTGTATAAAAATACAAACCGGGTGGGAAGTAGGCCTGCCGTCCTGGAAGACTTCCCAGAAACACCGTTACCGGTAAGTGTAACTGGTCATTTTCTCAAGTCGTCTTCCAGGACGGCACCCTGAGAGAAGAGCAAGTAGCTCAGGCCTACCTTAGGGCGGGACAACCGCTTGCAGGACCTTCCTGCCGAAGGCCAGGTCCTGGGGTGACAGTAGTTCCACTCTGTAATGTTTCAGGAACGTGTTCTGGCTTGACCACGTTGCTGCCTTACAAATTTGATCTACCGATGCTCCGGCTCTTTCTGCCCAAGAGGTTGCCAGAGACCTTGTAGAGTGAGCTTTAAGATTAGATGGAGCCGTCTGACCTGAATGCTCATAAGCTATGGTAATAGCCTGTCTAATCCATCTAGCAATGGTCGTTCTAGAGGCCTGTTCGCCTCTCCGAACTCCACAAAAATTGACCAACAGATGCTGAGTTTTCCTAAACTCTTTAACTTTCTCTAGGTAAAGTAACAGAAATCTCCTGACATCTAACGTATGGAAGGCCCTTTCCTTCTCGTTCTGTGGATTGAGACAGAAGGAGGGTAAAATAATCTCTTGAGACCTATGGAAGCGTGAAGCCACCTTGGGAAGGTACAAAGGGTCCTGCCTGAGAATAATTCTGTCTTCTAACAGGCGGAAAAAGGGCTCCTTCATAGAAAGAGCATGTAAATCACCTACCCTTCTGGCTGTAGTAACAGCCAGAAGGAAGGCGGTTTTAAAAGAAATCAGTCTAACTGAAGATTGAGCCAATGGCTCAAAAGGTGCCCTGGTCAGGGCTTCCAAGACTAAAGATAAATCCCATGGTGGAAATTCTTTCATTTGCACCGGGGAAAGTCTCTCTCTAGCCGACAAGAACCTCTTAATTAAAGGATCTAGAGCTAGTCTAACATCCAAAAAACTAGACAAAGCCGCCACCTGAACCTTCAGAGTCTTGGTGGCTAAACCTCGGTCTACTCCCTCTTGTAGGAAGTCTAAAATAACTGGAATTTCTTTCTGGGGAACTTTCCTCGCTTCACACCAACGGGAGAAAGCCCCCCAGACTCTAGCATAAATACGCCTTGTTACCGGCTTTCTACTCAGCAACAGGGTGTCAATCACTCTCTCTGAACACCCCTTGTTGCGCAGGCTCTCCCTTTCAACAGCCAGGCTGTCAACCTGAAGAAACCGGGGTTTGGATGATAAAGAGGGCCTTGAAGCAGAAGATCCTGGCGTTCTGGAAGCTGAACCGGAGGTAAAACCGCCCAGTTCCGCAACGTGGGAAACCAGGACCTTTTGGGCCACCAGGGGGCAATCAAGATCAAATTGCCCCTGGCCCGACTCAGTCTTTGAAGGATTCTTGGAATCAGAGCTAAGGGAGGAAAAGCATAAGCCAGACTGAAATCCCACTCCTGAGCTAATGCATCCACCCCCTCGGACCCCCGTTCCCTGCAGAGGGAAAAGTATCTCTTGACTCTCCTGTTTTCCCTGCAGGCAAAGAGATCTATCTCCGGTGTACCTAGCTGTTGACAGACCATGGAGAAAACTTCGGGGTTTAGCTCCCATTCCCCCTGTTGTACTGTCTGACGACTGAGGAAATCTGCCTTTACGTTGAAAATTCCCCTTATGTGCACCGCGGAAATGGACGGTATCCTTTGCTCCGCCCATTCTAGAATCTCCTGTGTCAAGTTCATTAGGGAGAGCGACCGTGTACCCCCCTGACGGTTCAGAAAGGCCACTGTCGTGGAATTGTCGGAGAGGATCTGAACTTCTCTCCCCTTGATCCTGCTCTCGAAGGCCATTAGAGCCTCCCTGACAGCCAACAATTCCCGGAAATTGGAAGACGCAGTACTCTGTCGTGTATCCCACACACCCTGAGCTTGTAGTTCTTCTAGATGGGCCCCCCATCCCCACGAGCTTGCATCGGTCGTTATTCTGACCGGCTGAAGCTGGGACCAAAGATGACCTGCCCCCAACCTTTGGGGGTTGAGCCACCAAAGCAAGGAATCTCTTATTTCCTGAGGGATGGCCACCAGAGTATCCAGGGATTCCTTTTTTCCATCCCATGAGGATAGAAGGAAGTTTTGCAGGGGTCTTGAGTGGAGCTGGGCCCAAGGTACTGCCGGGATACATGAAGTCATGAGACCTAGAATCCTCATGATCAGCCTTCTGGACACTACCTTCTGGTGTCGGACTGAAGTCACTGAAGCCATCAGTGCTTCTATCTTCTCCTGTGGGAGGATCAGTTTCTGCCTTACTGAGTCCACCCACAGGCCCAGGTAGAGCTTGGTCTGGGAAGGAACCAGGGAGGATTTTTCGTGACTTATCAACCATCCCAGGGACTCCAAGGTGGATATTACCTTGTCCAGATCCAGGAGAAGGGACTCCCTGGAAAGGTTGTAGACCAACAGGTCGTCTAGATACGGTATCAGAGAGATCCTCTGAAGGTGTAGGTAGGAGATGACTTCTGCAAGGATCTTTGTAAATACCCTTGGGCTGGCCCCCAGCCCGAAGGGAAGGGCCTGGAACTGCCAATGCTGGGTACCCAGCTCTGTGCGAATAGCAAAGCGAAGGAATACCTGGTGTTGTGGTAGAATGGGAATATGCAGATATGCATCCTTCAGGTCTATGGTGGCCATAAAAACCTCCTTTAACAGAAGCTTTCTGACCGTGTAGACCGATTCCATGCGAAATCTTTTGTATCGCAGGAAGGTATTTAATCTCTTTAGATTCAGGATTAACCTGAATTTCCCGGATGGTTTGGGAACAACAAAGACGTGGGAATAGAAACCCTTTCCTTGCTGATCCGCTGGAACTGGGAGAATGACTCTCTGACTCGCCAACTGCTTGATATTTTCCATGAGTCCTATGGCCTTTGGTTTCTCTCTGGGTAGAAAGGTCAGTATAAATGTCTGCGGAGGCTTGGAGGCAAACTCTAGCCTGTAGCCTTCCCTTATCCATTGAAGGACCAGAGGGCTCCGGGCTATCTGCTCCCACTGAGGGATAAATTGTGCTAGCCTCCCACCCACTCTGGTGCTGGCGTCACTTAGGATCCTTGTCTGCGATTTTGGGGCCGGAGAAAAGGAGAGCTCCCTTCTGTTTGGCTTTTCCAATACCCCATTTCTTTCCTTCCTTACGGTCCTTAAACCGGTTGTTAACCTGGGGGCCTCGAAAAAATTTCTTGGCCTTCTTAGGTTTAACCGGAAATTTCTTTCCCTTCTCCGTAGATCTGGAGAGGGTCTGGTCTAGTCCTGTACCAAACAGGAGAGACCCCTCAAAAGGAAGGCCGCATAACCTAGATTTAGAGGTATAGTCCCCATCCCAGGTCTTAACCCATATGGCTCTTCTGGCAGAATTGAGAAGAGCTGCTGTCTTAGCTGAAGTCAGCACCGACTCCACTGCAGCATCTGCAAGAAAGGCTACCGCCTTACCAATTACTTCCAGGGAATCCAAAAGATCCTTGGACTTGGAAGTACTTGCCACATGATCTGTCAATTTATTAAGCCACATGTTAGTATTTCTAGCTATACAAGCTGAAGCTAAAGCCGGACTTAATGTAGCCGCATTGGCCTCCCAGGCCCTGCGTAAAAGGGTTTCTGACCTACGGTCCATTTGGTCCCGAATGTTACCTGCATCTTCAAAGGACAGGTCAGATTGTTTAGAGACCTGGGCCAGAGATGCATCCAGTTTGGGAAGTTTGAAAAACTTCTCCTGCTCTTCTTCCTTAAACGGACACCTGCGTTTCCAGGTTTTAAACTTCTGAAGTTTATTTTCTGGCTCCTTCCACTCTCTTAGAACAATGTCTTTCAGAGACTGGTGGATAGGTAATACTTTGGACTGAGCTTTAGACAACCCCTGATACAACCTATCCTGTACAGAAGTCTGTGCCTCTGGCTCCTGGATCTCCTCAGAAGCATAAATAGCTCCTAGGAGGCCCTCCATATCATCCGTAGAGAAGATATGTCGGCCTGGTCTGGAGCATCCTTCCTCCTCCTGGCTATCCTCTGCGTCTTCCCCTTCTTCAAGGAGACTACGGCAGGGGTCTTCCACCTCCTCCGCCTCCTCCTCCGAATCCTGAGAAGATGGCGGTTTCTGCGGAATGGTGCTTACCTGTCTAACACTAGAAAAGGCACTATCCTGGGAGGATGAGCCTTCTCTGCTATCCTGCCTAGTACTAAGGCTAGCCTGAAAGGCTTTAAGTGTGGACAGCATTTCAGATTTTACTGAGAGAAAATCCCTCATAACTTCTGAAGTCTCCTTCCCTGACAATTTGTGGATGCATTTATAACAGAACGGCTTGGTGTGCTCTGCAGCTAGTTTGTCATTGCAGTACCCACACCTCTTAGTTCGGGAAGGATTTTTGGGTCTCGGTCTACTGGCAACACTCTGGGTTTCTGTGTCTGCAAAAACAAGAAGCCCGTTTAGCTAGTAACAATAAAACAGAGATCCCTTATGAGGTTAAGGCTAGAGGGCCACCCTCTCCCTTATCTCCTCCAGCCTGGTAGACTCACCCCCGGTGGCCTCCACAATAGCTGCAGACTCCTCCTGCTCCATTGCAGTCAGTGAGTATTGGACGCCTGCTCCTTGCCTGTTGTGCTGCTGCCTCTGCCGCCCGGAACTACCCCCCTTTATATACAAAGGGTCCTGCCCAGCTGGTACCTGTAGTCCCTGTGCTGCTTCAGGCTCCTCATGGCGCTCCGAACGCCGCCGCCATCTTGCCGAGGTCTCGGGCATTCGTTCTCTAGTGTCCTGGCCGCCGTGACGTCATTTCCCCCGGAAAGATCCACCGCAAAATGGCGCCGGACACACACACAGCCGCCGGCGCTGAGGCAGCCAGGAAACTCAGCAAACTCCTGTATCTTGCCGCAAACGGCAGAACTGGCAAATCCTCTCCAAAAACCGACAGGTAAGGAGAGGGGGGGAGCAGGAAAATGGTCCCTGGAGTTCTGGAGACTCACAGTGCCCAGGGTCCTCCAGTTCTCATGGGGAGCTCTTCATTGCCCCCCTGAGAAATAGGGGAAACGAACCCCCCGGGAAGGGCAAGCCCTACCAGACCCAAAGGTTTTCCAAAAACCTGCAGTCTGGTTCCCAGGGGGAGACTTCCAGCCCACGGCCTTAGGTCTATAAGAAAAAAACAAACTGTTTCGCTGTGGGGAAACACAATCAAAAACTGAGGAGTGCAGGGAGGGGCGGGGTTTTTAACCTCTTTCTTGATTGTGTTTCCTGTCAGGAGGACCAGTCATCTCTCAGGGTGCCGTCCTGGAAGACGACTTGAGAAATCATGGTTTCCAGTGAGATATTCGATGCAGACCAAAGAAAGTGGAAATCTTGGAGAAACACCCTTTGCTCTTTCTGCACTAGTGCTCCAGAGAAAAAAAGGCTAACTAGGAATTGTAGTTTACATTTTACTCTGAAGTTAGAAGCAAGATTGAACTATGGATAGGTTCACATTTAGCAACAGGTTACACCAATATTTAGGGTAACATACTGCAGGTGCAGTGTCAGGCTCCTGCAGACTCTCAGTCTAGCTGTCTGGCTGTACCTCCTGTTGGGCAGTTACTGGAGAGCAGGAAGAATCCATGAACTAGGAGGACCTTCACCAGCACCCTAGCAGTTCACCGAGAACTGCAAACCATCTGCTGCAGTGGCACAAGGCAAATTTATCTCTGCCCACACAGCCACGCTGTGTTCAAATGGTGACAGTGGGTGCGGAGAGAGGGTCCCCAACCCAGCTGTCACAATGGGGGAAATAGGGGGAAATGGGGGGGGGGGGGGGTTGGGATATGGGGGCTGCTATATGTGGGTGTAACATGTTACTAACCGAAAACCTAACATTCAATGTGACACTAAACTCTGGTACAGAAAAAAAAAAAAAAAACATAAAAAGCTCTATTTAAAAAAAAAAGCAGCTTCAGGAATAAGGATCCTGTTTTGTGCAGCTTTAAGGCTAAGGATCCAAACACATACAGTATTTCTGGCCTCTTAAAGCTGTAGTAAACCAAAAGAAAAAAAATATTAAAAATCCACCTGCAAGTTAATGTCATAATGTGCATCGCATACTGGCACATTATGAAAGACTTGCGTGAAAACAAAGCCCTCCAGTGACGTGCTGTCACCGCTGACAGGGCTTTCATGTTCACCCATGAACATGTTAACTGTATATATTTTTATTTAAAAGAAAAAAAAAAAAAAAAAATTAAAGACTGTTTTGCGGATTTTCAGAAAGAACTGTAATATATTAAAAACCAATGTCTTCCCTTGAAAAAAAAAAAGTCATTAAGAATGTTCGTTAGATTTTCTAATCGTTAGTGGGGTAAATTCAACGTTCTTTTCGACCACAGTGACAGGAAAATTCAAAGGAGCAGAATAGAAAACTTCTTGGTCATAGGAATTTTCAGACAGTGTATGTGGTTTTTGTTCAGAAACTACATTCATTTTCAATCTGAATGTTAAAAGCAAGTGAAATTTTCAAACAACATTCTTTCATTCAGCGAACATACAAACATTTTTCGTATAAATATTCTCGTCCGAAAATAAATACGTGTATGGCTCGGGTCACACCAATGCACTTTGCTTTTGATCCGTTTCTGCAGTGCCTTTTGCTGTATGTTTTGCATTTTTTGCACATGCGATTTTCATGTATGCTTTTTTTGGCCAATTTGTTGTTGGGCAGATTTAAAAAATGCAAATTGCTACAAAAACGCACTACATGCTTTTCTGCTGCTTCTCCATTGAAGTCTATTGAACAAAAAAAAAAAAAAGCACAGTTTTGCGTTGAAAGTCCTTGACCCTTTCCAAATACGCAGTGGCTGAAAAAAGCATAAATGTGAATGTTAATAGAACTGTAGTGTTCTTCTGCAAATGCACCAAAAAAACGCATAGGTGTGAATCAGGCCTAAGACGTTTAGTAGCGGCAGAATGCTTTTTTTATCACCTGTCATAATGGGGTGAAAAAAAAAAAACCTTAGTTAGACTTACCGGTGACGGTATTTCTACGAGCCTTTCAGGACAGCACCTTGGAGAGAGCGTAGCTCCACCTCTTAGACAGGAAACACTGCGTGACAACGCCCCTTTAAAAAGCAGCTGCTTCCACCATGCCATCAGTTGTTACCGAGAAATCCTCCGACATGCTGGAAAATATAATCAGACAATTACCAGGTCCTATAATTATACTTTACATATGATAACCAAGGGAGGGAAGTAGGCTGCTGTCCTGAAAGGCTCGTAGAAATACCGTCACCGGTAAGTCTAACTAAGGTTTTCTCCCTTCGCCTTTCAGGACAGCACCTTGGAGAGGATAACCGAGAAACTTACTTCAGGGTGGGACTACTGCCTGCAAAACCTTCCTACCAAATGATTGGTCCGAGGCTGATAGTAGATCCAAGCGGTAGTGCCTTATGAAGGTCGAAAAACTGGACCATGTGGCAGCCTTGCAGATTTGCTCAGGAGATGCCCCAGCCCTTTCTGCCCATGATGCCGCCACTGCTCGAGTAGAATGAGGTAATACCCCTTCCGGAGGTTCCAGACCCAAAGATATGTATGCCTCTTTGATGGCCTGCTTTAACCATCTTCCAAGGGTGCTTTTGGAAGCTTTACCTCCTTTGTGAGTACCTTCCATTAAAACAAAGAGTGAGGATGACTTTCTGATTTCCTTTGTTCTTTCCAGATATTTAAGCAGGCACCTCCTGACATCAAGGGTATGGAAAGCTTCTTCTCCTGCTCCCGAAGGTAAAGGACAAAAAGTAGGGAGAATGATTTCCTGTGTACGGTGAAAAACTGAAGCCACCTTTGGTAGAAATGCTGGATCCGTCCTTAAGACTACCCTATCCTGTAGACATCTCATGAAGGGCTCTTTAATTGAAAGGGCTTGTAACTCACTAATTCTACGTGCGGAAGTTACTGCTACCAATAAAATAGTCTTTAACGTCAAGAAACGTAATGATGCTTCTTCTATGGGTTCAAACGGTGCCCTAGTTAGGCCCTGAAGAACTAAAGATAAATCCCATTTGGGAAAACTAACAACAGGTCTAGGCTTTACTTTTGCCATTGCCCTAAAAAATCTGATTATTAAAAGGTTCCCCTGACAGGGTTCTTTCCAAAAAAACTGATAAAGCAGCTACCTGCGTCTTGAGCGTACTTGCTGCTAACCCCTTCTCCAATCCCTCTTGAAGAAATTCCAAAACTGAAAATGTGGTACGAAAATCAAAGTTTTTACTGGAACACCAAGAATTATAGATCTTCCAGACTTTAAAGTAAATGTCTCTCGTCACTTTTTTTCTACTTGCAAGAAGGGTAGAAATAAGCCTTTCTGATAAACCCTTCCGTCTTAAGATTTGTTCTTCAGAAACCAAGCTGTTAGTTTGAGGTAAGCTGGATCTGGATGGAGAATTCGGCCCTGACTCAACAGGTCTGCCCTGATTGGTAATCTCCAAGCAGGTTTCACTGAGAGGTTCATCAAGGTTGAAAACCAGGGTCTTTTTGGCCAATAAGGAGCTATTAATATTAGCTCCGTGGACTCCAATCTGAATTTGGCTAACACCTTTGGTATCAGTTGGAACGGGGGAAAAGCGTAGGACAGATGGAAGTCCCATTTGTGAGCTAACGCATCTACTCCGAGAGCTTGATCCTGTCTCTGAAGAGAGAAGAAGACTGGTATTTTTGCATTTTCCTCTTTTGCAAAGAGGTCCACTTGGGGATGACCCCAACTCTTGGAAATCTTTTCGAATAATTCCTGATTGAGAGACCACTCTGCTTCCCTTATTTCTTTCCTGCTGAGGAGATCTGCTAAGGTGTTTTCCGTCCCCTTTAGATGGACTGCTGATAGAGAGGCCACATTGTTCTCTGCCCATCTTAGGATCTGATGCGCTAGACCCATTAGGGTTTTGCTTTTTGTGCCCCCTTGCTTTGTTAAATATAATACTGTCGTCATATTGTCTGACAATATTTGGACATGTTGATTCACTAGAAATTCCTGGAGGGAGAGGAGGCTTAAGTGAACAGCCTTTAACTCTCTCCAATTTGAAGATCTTCTTGCTTCTGGTTTGGTCCAAACTCCCTGAACCGTTTTTTCTTCCAGGTGAGCTCCCCATCCCCAGGCGCTGGCATCTGTAGTCAGCCTTCTGGTTACCGGAAAGACCCAAGGAAGCCCTTTTGAAACGTTTCCTAGGTTCCTCCACCACCAGAGAGACCTTTTTGCTCTTGCCCCCAAGTTGAATTTCTTCTCCAGAGGTTCCTGGTATGACCAATTCATCAGGATATCCGATTGCAGAGGACGGGAATGCAACCTGGCCCACTGTACCGAAGGAATTGCTGCTGTCAACAGACCCAGAGCAGACATGGCTTGTCTTACAGAGATCTCTGCGTTGGATTGAAGTGTTATCAGGGTCAACTGCATCTTCTCTATTTTCTCCTGGGGTAGAAAAATTTTCTGTTCTATCGAGTCTATTTCGTACCCCAGAAACCTTACCCTTTGAGATGGAATTAAGTTTGACTTCTGAAGATTGAGAAGCCATCCCAAACCTCTTAAATGTGTTTGAACTGTCTGTAGGTTGACCTCTACTTGACCCCTTGAGTCTGCAAACAGTAGCAGATCGTCCAAATAGGGTACTATTGAAATCCCCTTCAGTCTCAGGGGCTCCAAAGATTCCGCCATCACTTTTGTGAATACCCTGGGAGAAGAGGAAAGACCGAAAGGCAGAGCCCGAAACTGCAGGTGCCAAATCTCCCCTCCCCCCAGATTGACTGCAAGACGCAGGAACCTTTGTGATGGGGGCGCTATTGGTATATGGAGATAGGCATCTCTCAAGTCGATGGAAGCCATATGACATTTGGGGGTTAGCAAATTCCTTACTGAGAAAATCGTATCCATTCTGAATTTTTTGTATTTTATGGATCGATTTAGGACCTTTAAATTGAGAATCAGGCGGAACTTTCCTGATGGCTTTTTGACCATAAAAATGTGGGAGTAAAACCCCTTCCCCTCTTGATCTTTCGGAACCTGGGAAATGACCTTCTGTTGCATCAGTTCCTGTAACAGAGACTTCATGGCCAGAGCCTTTTCCCGATCCTTTGGCAGGTTTGTGATGTAAAACCGACTTGGGGGGCTTTGTGAGAATTCCAATTGATAACCCTTTTTGACTAACCCCAGAACAAAAGGACTCTTCGTTGTTTTTTCCCAGATTGGTAAGAAGTCCTGTAGTCTCCCCCCTACTAGATGGTCATTGTTTTTTAGGGGTTTGTTCTGGGGTTCTAAAGAGTACCCCACCTCTACCTCTTCCTCTCTGAGAAGACCAGGGTCTCTTCTGTGTGTGGTCCTTTTCCTTATCGGTTTGTCGAAAAGGACGAAAATTTTTCCTCTGCTGTACTGTTTTCTTCTTCTGTGGGAAAGCTTTCTTCTTGTCTGCTGTCCTGTCCAGGACAGTCTCTAGTTCTGGCCCAAACATCAGGTCTCCTGAAAAGGGAATTCCGCACAGTTTTACTTTAGAAGCTGAATCCCCTGACCAGGTCTTTAGCCAGAGTGCTCTTCTTGCTGAGTTAACAAGCGCAGAGGACCTGGCTGACATCCTGATAGATTCTGCAGAGGCATCTGCCATATATTTTACTGCCTTAAGCAGGGTAGGGAAGGACTCCAATAAGTCTTTTCTGGAGGTACCTGCCACAACATGATTTTTAAGTTGCTCTAACCAGCACTCCAGATTCCTAGCCACAACCGTAGCCGCCATTGCTGGCTTAAGATTAGCTAGAGATGAGTCCCAGGCTTTCTTCAGTAGCCCATCTGCCCTCTTATCCATAGCATCTTTGAGAATACCCATGTCCTCAAAAGCTAAATCAGTCTTCCTAGATACTTGAGAAAAGGCAGCGTCTATTTTTGGTTTTTTATTCCACAATAGTTCCTCATTCTCCTCAAAAGGAAACCTCCTTTTGAGGGTTTTAGAAAAAAACTGTCCTCTCTCTGGGTTCTTCCATTCCTTTTTAATAGTGTCTGTTAACACTTTATGCACAGGGAACACCCTGTGTTTAATTTCCTCCAGCCCCAGGTACATCTTATCATGCACAGACAGCTGAGCCTTTTCTTCCTGGATCTCCAGGGTAGTATAAATTGCCTTGAGTAATTCATCCACCTCCTCAAGTGACAGCTTATATCTAGATGATCTTGACTCTTCTTCCACCTCCTCCTCCTCAGAATCAATGGTTGAGGGTGGAATGCTTTCCCTTTCCTCCTCCGACTCACTTTCCACCTGTCTGGAAGTGGACTGAGGGAAACTGGAGTGAGAACTCTGCTCTTGGCTGGAACTCTGGCCGTGCTTTACAAGGGAACGCACTGTCCCTAGGGCCTCTGCTAACTCCTTCCTCACAGAAGATAAGAGTTCTTTGCACTCGTGAGGATTCTTCTTTTACTAAATCCACAATGCAGGATTTGCACAGTGGTTTGGGCCAAGAGTCCCTTAAAGGATTTTTGCATGAGGGGCACTTTCTCCCTGTTCTCTCTGATTTGGCAGTAGCTTTCTGAAACAGAGAAACAAGAAAAAACCCAGGTCCTTTAGAACTAAGGCTTCAGAGAAAAGTAGCACCTCCAGCCAACACCCTAAGTGCCCAGAGTCTCACTCCTTTGCTGAACTGCTAATGGAAACTGTTACCCCATAGCAGACAGCAGCAGGTTTTGAATAATCACATCAAAGATAAAACACCCAGTGATATAAAAGGAAAGAGGTGCCACCGCACCTCTCCTACCTGGGCCTGGCCGGGAACCTGGGCGCCTGCATCCGCCATTGCTGCTGACGATTCCGCTGTGTCCATAGTGCAATCCGCAGCTGCTGCACTGTGTACTAGGCTCCATGTGCCAAACAAAAGGAAGTCCCGGCCAGAGGACCCGCCCCTTCCTCCTGCGTTCCAGCAGCAGGAACCAATCGCTGCTACGCCCCGCCGGAAGTATCCGCCCACCGGAACTGACATCACCTGCTGTCCGGGATTCGGCGCCGCCATGCAGAGGCCTGGCATGGACGCTCTTACTGAGCACAACCGCGGCCCCCCGAACACCCCGGGTGGAAAACTTCCGGCAGACCATTACTCCTGTGAGCCGGAGAAGGAAGGGACACCGGAGCACCCTCCTCACGTAAGGGAAGGAGCTGGGTTGGTCTGAGTATCCAAACGTGGAGGTCCTGCCAAAACCCTCTCCTTGGAGAGAGCGCAGCCCCTCTGGTTCCCCAAGCAGTGCTTCCACCATGGCGGAGGAAACACTAAAAACTGATGGCATGGTGGAAGCAGCTGCTTTTTAAAGGGGCGTTGTCACGCAGTGTTTCCTGTCTAAGAGGTGGAGCTACGCTCTCTCCAAGGTGCTGTCCTGAAAGGCGAAGGGAGAAAAATAGGATATATGGGCATTATAACTAGGAGTCAGACATGAAACTATATGAAAAGAGGAAGGGAGATAGAAATCTTTTATATTATAGTAGTACTAAAAGCTGAGACTTTTTTTCATGGCTATGATCATTTTAAATATAATGGTAACAGTTTACTTTAAACAGTGTAAATAGGAGTGCCAGTTATCAGCATTCCTCTCCTCAAGCTGACAGCGTGAGAGGAGAGCTGATAAGTGGCTTTTCTCAGTGGGGACATCTGCACTGATAATCAGTGCAATAATTATCAGTGCAGCCCCATTGGTGATGCCTGTCAGTGCTGAGTATGGATGGATGAGTATTGCTGAGGATGGATGGCTAAGTATTGAGGATGGATGGATGGCTGAGTATTGCTGAGGATGGATGGATGGATGGCTGAGTAATGCTGAGGATGGATGGATGGCTGAGTAATGCTGAGGATGGATGGATGGCTGAGTAATGCTGAGGATGGATGGATGGCTGAGTAATGCTGAGGATTGATGGATGGCTGAGTATTGATGATGACGGATGGATGGATGGCTGAGTATTGATGATTACGGATGGATGGATGGCTGGGCATTGATGAGGATGGATGGATGGCTGAGCATTGATGAGGATGGATGGATGGCTGAGCATTGATGAGGATGGATGGATGGCTGAGCATTGATGAGGATGGATGGATGGCTGAGCATTGATGAGGATGGATGGATGGCTGAGCATTGATGAGGATGGATGGATGGCTGAGTATTGATGAGGATGGATGGATGGCTGAGTATTGATGAGGATGGATGGATGGCTGAGTATTGATGAGGATGGATGGATGGCTGAGTATTGATGAGGATGGATGGCTGAGTATTGATGAGGATGGATGGCTGAGTATTGATGAGGATGGATGGCTGAGCATTGATGAGGATGGATGGCTGAGCATTGATGAGGATGGATGGCTGAGCATTGATGAGGATGGATGGATGGCTGAGCATTAATGAATATGGATGGATGGCTGGCTGGGCATTGATGAGGATGGATGGATGGCTGGCTGGGCATTGATGAGGATGGATGGATGGCTGGCTGGCTGGGCATTGATGAGGATGGATGGATGGATGGCTGGCTGGGCATTGATGAGGATGGATGGATGGCTGGCTGGGCATTGATGAGGATGGATGGATGGCTGGCTGGGCATTGATGAGGATGGATGGATGGCTGGCTGGGCATTGATGAGGATGGATGGATGGCTGGCTGGGCATTGATGAGGATGGATGGATGGATGGCTGGGCATTGATGAGGATGGATGGATGGATGGATGGCTGGGCATTGATGAGGATGGATGGATGGCTGGCTGGGCATTGATGAGGATGGATGGATGGCTGGCTGGGCATTGATGAGGATGGATGGATGGCTGAGCATTGATGAGGATGGATGGATGGCTGAGCATTGATGAGGATGGATGGATGGCTGAGCATTGATGAGGATGGATGGATGGCTGAGCATTGATGAGGATGGATGGATGGATGGCTGAGCATTGATGAGGATGGATGGATGGCTGAGCATTGATGAGGATGGATGGATGGCTGAGCATTGATGAGGATGGATGGATGGCTGAGCATTGATGAGGATGGATGGATGGCTGAGCATTGATGAGGAAGGATGGATGGCTGAGCATTGATGAGGATGGATGGCTGAGCATTGATGAGGATGGATGAGTGCTGGAGTTATCACATATCAGAGCTATGGGTACTACACAACCAGCCCACAGTGCTGCTGCATCTGATCTCTCCCCTCTCTGTACCAATGGGTACAGAGAGGAACCGGACGTGACGCCAGTTTGTTTACAAGTGATCGCTCCGTCATTTGATGGAGCGATCACGTGGTAAACGGAGCTCGATTCTCAAGCCGCGCTGTAGCTGTCATTTGGCTATAGCGCGGTCGGCAAGCAGTTAAAGTTTTGTTTGTAAAGAAAGAAAAAAAAAAAATCCTAAATTTTTGGTCTTTTTTCGCATGTGTGAATTTGCACATACATATGTGTAGCACTAACTCACGGTGGAGCTGCTGATTTTTAGCAGCCTGTTCCTGTCACCTTTTTACCTGTAAATTCACCAGTACCGGGTCTAGGGTCCCGCTGAGCTTTTTTTATCAGACAATGTAGGCACCAGTCACTTGAGTACTTTTCCAATGCTTTAATGGGAGATAACTGGAAGAAGTAGCAGGAAAGAGGCAGAAGAAGAGTTGCAGGGAAGTTCAAATACCTTTTCTTGGCATAGCATTAAGAAATTGAAATCTTTGGGATGAATATATTCTCAGCTCAGGATTAAATCTTTGCCCGCCCGGATAGGTCTCTCTCACCAACCTAGCAGCCGAAACGCAGCACGAACAAAAAGTCTCTGCCACAGACTTGGGGGAAACAAATCTGTACGATCCCCTGCCACAGGATGTAGTAGCTTTCGATGTACAGCAAACACAGTACCAGAACCTTTAAGCCGACCCGGCAGTACTTGTGCGGTAGAGTAGTTTAGGATGCGTCCTCCAATCGAGTCGCCAGGCCCCTCTTAAGACCAGCCTTGCATGGTTTCTTTAAAGATGGGTCCTCCCCTGGATCTTCCCGATTGTCCGGCTTCTTCCCGCAGGACAGACAGCACAGGACCATCCCAGCAAGAGCAGGCCCTAGACAGGGTTCTGGGTCTACCCGCTCGGCTGCCGCTACGCAACCCTCCAGGACGGAGGGCCGCGAGCTAGAACTCACTAACACATACCTATAGGCCAGGAGGGCCACGAGGTAAAGCTTTTTGAAACATGGCGTCTGTCCCATAAATACCCTCTCCCAGAATGCAACCCGGAGGACCACCTCCGCCGAATTGTCTACAGGACAGAAGAGCACTCGTATACTTCAGCTTGTTGCTTTCCAACACCGACCCATGGTGACGACACCCACAGGCACGCAACACAGCCAAGCTAGAACGGAGGCCAATCTAACTGTAAATTAAATCTGAACTATATACAGAACAGATGATCCACTAAATTTACCTAGAAGCGGTAGATTGAAAAATCTACCAGTGCTACATATGGCATACAGTTTTAGGGCTAGTTTAAACCAGCGTTGCTTTATGAAGTGTTTGGATTGCTCTTCAGAGAGCATTTGACAGGGTTGAGGAGGTGTTGGATCGCCTTCTTGCTGCCTGTTTTATCCCATTAATCCCTGAACTAGTTCCCCGCAACTGCATGCATTGCACATGGCTGCGGAGGCATCCCATTGAGTTAAATGGGTTGGGTTCAGTGGGAGGTACTGCTTGTTGAACATGACAGTAAGGATAGTTTTTTTTACACCGTGATACAAAGCATCACAGCCGTTACATAAGTACTCCCTTCTCTACTACCTTTGCAGCATAAGGGGGAGCAGATGGAGGGTGGTAAAAAAAATGCAGCTCAGCCATGCTTTATTAGAGCCCCCAAACAAAAGTGTAAATAAGGCCTTATATGTGTACAGATTTATGCAAATAGTGGTGAGGACACGCATACAAGCAGTCATTACTATGGTCGCCTGTATGCAGCTGTGTATCCCGGGTGCAGGAATAAACCAACAATGTATGTTGCATGTGACAGAAGCCCTTTATTTAAAATAGTTTTCAGCACAAGAGCACTTTTCTTGCACCTGAATGGACTTTGTTTGGACTTTTAGGTTTCATCTTTTATGTATGAATTATTGATCATTTTTTACAGTTATCCGTTTTGCGGATTTTTGCACTTTATGTGAAATGTTTATCATATGAATTATTGCACATTATTTGCACTTTAAAATTAGTACTTTCACGCAGCAGTGGATATTTGATATTGCAGTATCATGTGATTATTTTTTTTTACATTCACACACAGTGTTTATTTTATTTTTTATTTTTTAGATCGTGCACTACTAATATTTTTATAGAAATTGTGTGGTCCAGTATTCAGGTACTATTTGGCTCAGCAGTCTCGTTTAATTGCAGCCAAGCGCGAGACCCAGGAATTTCTAAACGATTGTATGTTGCATGCCAAAAAGTGTCCGTGTGTATCAGTCCTACATGAACACACATGGAAATTACACAGCAAGAATGTTCTGTTTTTACACATCTGAATGCAGCCCAGGATTACAGAGCACAAGGCAGCTGTCTGCAGGGGCTATGAATATACAGTATGAGTACCCCTCACATTTTTGTAAATATTTTATTATATCTTTTCATGTGACAACACTGAAGAAATGACACTTTGCTACAATGTAAAGTAGTGAGTGTACAGCTTGTATAACAGTGTAAATTTGCTGTCCCCTCAAAATAACTCAACACACAGCCATTAATGTCTAAACCGCTGGCAACAAAAGTGAGTACACCCCTAAGTGAAAATGTCCAAATTGGGCCCAATTAGCCATTTTCCCTCCCCGGTGTCATGTGACTCGTTAGTGTTACAAGGTCTCAGATGTGAATGGAGAGCAGGTGTGGTAAATTTGGTGTTATCGCTCTCACTCTTTCATACTGGTCACTGGAAGTTCAACATGGCACCTCAGGGCAAAGATGGCCTAGGCCAGGGATATGCAATTAGCGGACCTCCAGCTGTTGCAAAACTACAAGTCCCATCATGCCTCTGCCTCGGTGTCATGCTTGTGGCTGTCAGAGTATTGCTATGCCTCATGGGACTTGTAGTTCTGCAACAGCTGGAGGTCCGCTAATTGCATATCCCTGGCCTAGGCTATAAGAAGATTGCCAAGACCCTGAAACTGAGCTACAGCACGGTGGCCAAGACCATACAGCGGTTGGCCAGGACAGGTTCCACTCAGAACAGGCCCCGCCATGGTCGACCAAAGAAGTTGAGTGCACGTTCTCAGCATCATATCCAGAGGTTGTCTTTGGGAAATAGACATATGAGTGCTGCCAGCATGGCTGCAGAGGTTTAAGGGTAGGGGGGATAGCCTGTCAGTGCTCAGACCATATGCCACAAATTGGTCTGCATGGCTGTTTTCCCAGAAGGAAGCTTCTTCTAAAGATGATGCACAAGAAAGCCCACAAACAGTTTGCTGAAGACAAGCAGACTAAGGACATGGATTACTGGAACCATGTCCTGTGGTCTCATGAGACCAAGATAAACTTATTTGGTTCAGATGGTGTCAAGCGTGTGTGACGGCAACCAGGTGAGGAGTACAAAGACAAGTGTGTCTTGCCTACAGTCAAGCATGGTGGTGAGAGTGTCATAGTCTGGGGCTGCATGAGTGCTGCCAGCACTGGGGAGCTACAGTTCATTGAGGGAACCATGAATGCCAACATGTACTGTGACATACTGAAGCAGAGCATGATCCCTTCCCTTCAGAGACTGGGTCGCAGGGCAGTATTCCAACATAACGACCCCAAACACACCTCCAAGATGACCACTGCCTTGCTAAAGAAGCTGAGGGTAAAGGTGAAGGACTGACCAAGCATGTCTCCAGACCTAAACCCTATTGAGTATCTGTGGGGCATCCTCAAACCGAAGGTGGAGGAGCACATGGTCTCTAACATCCACCAGCTCCGTGATGTCGTCATGGAGGAGTGGAAGAGGACTCCAGTGGCAACCTGTGAAGCTCTGGTGAACTCCATGCCCAAGAGGGTTAAGGCAGTGCTGGAAAATAATGGTGGCCACACAAAATATTGACACTTTGGTCCTAATTTGGACATTTTCACTTAGGGGTGTACTCACTTTTGTTGCCAGCGGTTTAGACATAAATGGCTGTGTGTTGAGTTATTTTGAGGGGGCAGCAAATTTAAACTGTTATACAAGCTGTACACTCACTACTTTACATTGTAGCAAAGTGTCATTTCTTCAGTGTTGTCACATGAAAAGATAGAATACAATATTTACAGAAATGTTAGGGGTATACTAACTTATGTGAGATACTGTATATAAGAGAGTGCCGCTGTATTCACATTTGTAATCCCCTACATACAGTATACAGCAGATCCTACTACAGTGTGAATGAGGCCAGACTCCTACCAGAGAGGACTGACAGCTAACAGGTCTCTTCAATTCTCCTCTGAGGTATTAGGAAGAATCCATATGTAAGATATCACATTACTGATTGCAGTGCAAAGATCACCGGTGAATACTGCTGTCAGTGCGGTGCTGCATGACCCCACATTCCCGGCCATGGGGGTCCCCACTCCCTGCTCTGGGATGACCCTGAGTACAATGTAAGTTGTGCAGAGCTCCCCCCGTACAGAAGTACAGAGTGGTAGAGCCATGCCCCCGTTTCTGTCTCACCTCCCCCGGCTCCGGTGACCAGCACCACCCGTCCATCAAACCTCAGAGTATTGGATCCCATCTCCACTCGCAGGTGACAGCCGTACAACACACAGAGACTTGCAGAACTGCGGACCAAGCCTCGCTCTTAAACATGGGCGGGGCCGCAAACACCGATTCTGATGCTGGTTGGATGCCTCTCTGCAGCGCCGATAAGTGATTGGTGGAGGGAAGGCGGCTGCGTGATTGGGAAGCGTCACTTTAACCTATTCCTGCTCTGTAGTATCAGCTTACAAGTCAGCTGAGTGGCGATCAGTGAGAGGAGGAGGAGCTTGGTGTGTGAGGGAGGCGGCACCTGAGCAGAGTGTGATCACAGGTCAGCCTAACAGGAAAATCTGCTGGGTTCCGAACAGTTAAAGGGTAACTCCACTTTCATGGGGAAATAATAGCAAATAATAAAATAGCATGTACAATTGATACACAAGTCATATTGTAATTGAATGTTACTAAAGTGGAGTTCCACCCAAAGTGGAGGTTCCGCTTTAACCACTTCAGCCCAGGAATGTTTTTTTCTCAACAAAAGTTACTCTTTACCCACTTAAGGACCCCCCCCCCCCCCCCCCCCATGTACATATACTGCGGAAAGGCCACCCTTGAGCGCAAAATCAAGTACCTGTACGTGATTTGCTTCTTTGGCTCTGGGGCCGGAGCCCCACTCCCACTGTGATTGGACACAGCGGGAGCCAATCAGCGGGTTCCAGCAGACGCGATGTCCGCGTTCAGAGAGAGGCAAAATGGCGGTCTGCTTTAGAGTTGCCACCTCATCCCTTTAACCACTGTAAGACTGAGCCTCTTTTTTGTGGTGTTTACAAGTTAAAAACTGTTTTTTTTTTGCTAGAAAATTACTTCGAACCCCCAAACATTATGCATTTTTTTTTCTAACATCCTAGAGAATAAAATGGCAATACTTTTTGTCACACCGTATTTGCGCAGCGGTCTTATAAGCGCACTTTTTTAAAAAAAATCAACTTTTTTGAATTAAAAAAATAAGACAACAGTAAAGTTAGCCAAAAAAAAAGAAAAAAAAAAACTCACTGGACTGCATGTGGTGTAAACTGGCCCTAAGAAAAAAGAGGGTGAAAAAAAGCACCGGACTGCATCAAAAACGCACCAAAAATGCTTCAAAATTGCACCGGATGCAGAAAAGCACCTGGAACACATCCGGACTGCATTTCTATGGTGTGAACTGGCCCTAAATAAGAACATGGGTGTTCCAGTGCGTTTTTGGTGCATTCCGGTGCGTTCCCATGAGTTTTTGATGCTTTTTACAGCGTTCCAGTACAGTCCAGTGCCGAAAAAATGCAGCATGTTCTACTTTTTTTTTCTGGAACGCACTGGAACTGCAAGCACTGGTGTGAACTATGCCATTGAAAACTAAATGACCTACTTTCTATGCGTTTTTGATGCAGAAAAAAAACGCACTGGACTGCATGTGGTCCCAAAACCACAAAAATGCACTCCGTATACGGTCCAGATCAGTTTTTGTTTACAGTTCACACCACACACAATTCCAGTGCATTTTTGAGACAATTTGCTAGGTTCCAGTACAGTTCTGTGCAGAAAAAATGCAGCATGCTCTACTTTTTTTTCTGCACCAGAAACTGACTGCATTGGTGTGAACTAGAGCCATTGCAATACATGGAAAACACTGTGCATGCATTTTTAGCGCAGAAAAAAAGCTCACAGAACTGCATCTGGTGTGAACTAGCACTCAGAAAGTACACCAAACCCGCACGATATAATTGAAGTCTATGGCTAAGCACTGCTAACCCACAGGAAAACTGCAGGTACACTGCACTGCACCCACGGTGTGGGTAAACCGAAGCCCTATACTATTATGCCCGGTGTATTGCTTCACACTGACCTGAAGGCTCAATGCACATCTATGCATGTTGCTTTTGAGCGTTTCTGCAGTGTTTTTTGCGGTACTTGTCTGTTTCATCGTGTTTTTGGACACGCGTTTTTACCGCGATATTGCCGCGATTTGCATTTTTTTTTACACTGTACAGGCATACCCCAGTTTTAAGTACACAATGGGGTTACTAAAGCAGGAAAGTGCACAATCAGGCTCACTTCTGCATAGAAACCAATGAGTTTCCAGGTTTTATTACCAAAGCTTAATTGAACAAGCTGGGGTTAGAAGCTCATTGGTTTCTATGCAGAAGTGAGCCTGATTTTGCACTTTCCAGCTTTAGTAAATAAACCCCATTGTGTACTTAAAAGTGGGGTATGCCTGTATATAGCTGGTTGCTAAGGAGAGGGCCAGGAAGCTGGCTGCCGTGTCCTTAACAACCGATGAGTCATCAGTTGTCGGCGGGCATCCCGCTGAATGTAAAAAAAAAAGAATTGCCGGCTAAAAAAAAAAATCAAGAGAAAAAACAGCGTGGGGTCCCCCCCAAGGTCCATACCAGGCCCTTGGGTCTAGTATGGATTTGGAGGGGAACCCCATGCCAATTTTTTTTTCAAAACGGCGTGGGGGTCCCCCCAAAATCCATACCAGACCCTTATCCGAGCATGCAGCCTGGCAGGTCAGGAAAGGGAGGAGATGAACGAGCACCCCCCCGTCCTGAACCATACCAGGCCGCATGCCCTCAACATGGGGGGATGGGTGCTTTGGGGCAGGGGGGCTCTGCACCCCCCTCCCCAAAGCACCTTGCCCCCATGTTGATGGGGACAAGGGCCTCTTCCCGACAACCCTTGCCCGGTGGTTGTCGGGGTCTGCCGGCGGGGGGCTTATCAGAATCTGGAAGCCCCATTTAACAAGGAGGCCCCCAGATCCCGCCCCCCCCCCCCTATGTGAATGAGTATGGAGGACACGCCCCCTTGTGATGTCACCACCCAGGGCATGATGGGTCCATTATGTCACAAGGGGGCGTGGCCTCCGGATGACATAATCCGATTGCCACGCCCCATCGTTATTTAAGAAATGCAGGACACCGGCGCCGACAGATCACCAGGACGCAGCATCGGAGGAGGGTCGTCGGCGGGAGCGGCGGCAGAGGAAGAAGAACACCGGACACAGAGGACAGAAGGAGAGCGGAAGAAGAAGCAGGGGGAGAAGAAGAGGACCGGAGGATGAAGATACGGGAGAAGATGGAGGAAGAGCGGAGGAAGAAGATTTTTAATAAAAGACTGGTCAAAAACTGTCTACTGTATTTTTTAACACTACACTACTTTTTTTAGTGAATGGGTAGGGGTACAATGTACCCCATACTCATTCACATAGGGAGGGGGGGCGGGATCTGGGGGCCCCCTTGTTAAAGGGGGCTTCCAGATTCTGATAAGCCCCCGCCCGCAGACCCCGACAACCACCGGGCAAGGGTTGTGGGGAAGAGGCCCTTGTCCCCATCAACATGGGGGCAAGGTGCTTTGGGGTGGGGGGCGCAGAGCTGACAACTGATGACTCATTCGTTGTTAAGGATGTGGCGGCCGGGTTGCCAGCCCCCTCCTTAGCAACCAGCTATATACAGTGTAAAAAAAAAACGCAAAACGCAAATTGCAGCAAAATCGAGGTAAAACACGCTTCTTGCGTTTTGGATGCGGGTCCATTGAATTCTATTACATGCAAAACACTGCATTTTGCAGGAAGTCCCTGACCCTTTCCAAAAACGCAGAGGCACAAAAATGCATTGTTGTGAACATATTCCATAGGAACCCATGTTAAAAAATTTCCCTGCATTTCTGCAAAATGCAAAATGCATCAAATAATGCATTAGTGTGAATGGAGCCGAAGATCCCTTCTTTCCTGCTGCTGGCACCACTCTGGAGACTGCTAACCGGGATAAGAGGAGGGTTGCAGTTGGTATCACTCCACATTGGACAGGAGCCATCACTACAGAGATGGCATCAGGTTATGCAGCTCTTGCTCCCTGCTACAGCTCCAACTTTACAAGTAATCCCTCTGCATTGCACTGTTTGATGCTCTGGAATGGCGAGTCAGCAAGCCCAGACCACGATCCACCAGTCACCTGTCTGCGATCTACTGGTTGCTGACCCCCGCCCTAGATGTTAACCCCTTCCCAGCCAGTATCATTAGTACAGTGACAGTGTATATTATAAACACTGATCACTGTAATATTGTCACTGAGTATGTCAGTTCCCCCAGCATCAGTTGGTGTCAGATGTCCTGCTGCAATAAGTCCCACTATAAGTCGCTGATCATTGCCATTAGTAGTAAAAAAAACAAAAAAATTCCAGTGTATATATACCATAGTTTGTAGACGTATAATTTTCATGCAAACCAATCAATATACATTTATTGGGATTTTTTTACCAAAGACATGTAGCAGAATACATTTTGGCTTAAATGTATAAAGAAAGTTTTTTTTGTCTTTGATAAAAAAAATGATAATAATTAGGGGGAAAATGGTGTGGGGTCCCCCTTTAACAGTTCTTAAATAGCTAGAGGCAGGGTCACCCGGCATCTTTTTTTTTTTCAGGTTCGGCAGTGGCAACAGGCATCATGATTGACAATAGATCTACATTGGGGGACATTTTTTTGTTAATGAAGGACTTGTCAAAAACTTGTGTTGTGTACTTACTCACTTTTTTGGTGAAGGGCTAGGGGTACTATGTTTCCCCATACTCATTCACATGGTGGGGCGGGATCTGGAGCCCCCCTTGTTAAAAGGGGCTTCCAGATTCTGATAAACCTAATAAACCCCCCACCCGCAGACCCCCACAACCACCAGTCAGGGTTGTGTGAAAGAGGCCCTTGTCCCCATCAAAATGGGCACAAGGTGCTTTTTTATACACGGGGGGCAGAGCCCCCTGCCCCAAAGCACCCCCTCCCCCATGTTGAGGGCATGTGGCCTGGTATGGTTCGGGAGGGGGGGTGTCACTTGCTCAACCCCTCCCTTTCTTGACCTGCCGGTATAATTTTCATGCAAACCAATCAATATACATTTATTGGGATTTTTTTTACCAAAGACATGTAGCAGAATACATTTTGGCTTAAATGTATGAAGAAAGTTTTTTTTGTCTTTGATAAAAAAATGATAATAATTAGGGGAAAAATGGTGTGGGGTCCCCCTTTAACAGTTCTTAAATAGATAGAGGCAGGGTCACCCGGCATCTTTTTTTTTTTTCAGGTTCGGCAGTGGCAACAGGCATCATGATTGACAATAGATCTACATTGGGGGACATTTTTTTGTTAATGAAGGACTTGTCAAAAACTCGTGTTGTGTCCTTACTCACTTTTTTGGTGAAGGGCTAGGGGTACTATGTTCCCTATACTCATTCACATGGTGGGGCGGGATCTGGAGCCCCCCTTGTTAAAAGGGGCTTCCAGATTCTGATAAACCTAATAAACCCCCCACCCGCAGACCCCCACAACCACCAGCCAGGGTTGTGTGAAAGAGGCCCTTGTCCCCATCAAAATGGGCACAAGGTGCTTTTTTATACATGGGGGGCAGAGCCCCCTGCCCCAAAGCACCCCCTCCCCCATGTTGAGGGAATGTGGCCTGGTATGGTTCGGGAGGGGGGGTGGCACTTGCTCAACCCCTCCCTTTCTTGACCTGCCGGAGTGGATAAGGGTCTGGTATAGATTTGGGGGGGAGACCCCCCGCCATTTTTTTAACATTTGGGCAAGGAGTTCCCCTCAAAATCCATACTAGACCCTGAAGGACTGACAGCTGATGACTCATTGGCTGTTAAGGACGCAGCCGGCTTCCCAGCCTGCTCCCTAGCAACCAGCTAGCAACCAGCTAGCAACCAGCTATACACAGTTTGTTATGAATAAGAAAAAAAACACAACGCCATTGAAATCTATTACACGCAAAACTCAATCTGCTGCAGGAAAAAAAGTCCTTGACCCTTTCCAAGAATGCATAGATGTGAACGTATACCATAGGAAACCATGTTAAATGAACTGTAGTGCATTTATGCAAAATGCATAGGTGCGAAACATCCTAGACTTAGTCTAGATTAGTCTACGTTCACATCTATGCAGGTGCTGCGCTTGATGCATTTTTCAGGCACATTTGCAATGCATTTTGCATTTTTAAACCAGCTTTTTTTTATGTGTTTTTGCATGCAGTTTTCATGCATTTTGTGTTTTACTTTTTTTTTTCTTTTCTTTTTAAACGCACTGTAAACACACTGTAAATAGCTGGATGCTAAGGAGGGGGTCGGGAAGCCGACATGTCCTTAACAAACAATGAGTCATCAGCTGTCAGCGGGCTTCCCCCACTGAAAGCTGAATGTAAAAGTTAAAAAAATAAATAATAAAAATTGCCAGCAAAAATATTCGCCAAAAAAATGGCATGTGTTCATGTAACAGTCATGTTCGGAAATATGACTGTTTTTTTTACTTGTATTCATGTTTATTGTATTCATTTGTATGTGTAATATATTTCTTTTCATTTCTCCAAAAGATAGTCATGATTTAATCCCCGTACACACGATACGAAAATCGGAAGTAAAATTTCGTCTGACGATTTTCCCTGGATCAACTTTACCTATAAATGTTAGTACCCAGTTATATTATGTTCATTTAGGAAAGAATCCAGGCATTTCTTAAAGCAATCTACTGAGCTGGCCAGAACTACCTCTGGAGGGAGTCTAGTCCACATTTTCACAGCTCTTACTGTGAAGAAACCTTTCAGAATTTGGAGATGAAATCTCTTTTCCTCTAGACATAAAGCGTGCCCCCTTGTCCTCTGTGTTTACCGTAAAGTGAATAACTCAACACCAATTTCACTATATGGACCACTTATATATTTGTACATGTTGATCATATCCCCCCTTAATTTCCTCTTCTCAAGAGAGAATAAATTCAGTTCCTCTAATCCAGGGGTCTTCAAACTACGGCCCTCCAGTTGTTCAGGAACTACAATTCCCATCATGCCTAGTCATGTCTGTGAATGTCAGAGTTTTACAATGCCTCATGGGATGTGTAGTTCGGCAACAGCTGGAGAGCCGTAGTTTGAAGATTCCTGCTGTAATCTATCCTCCTAGCTGAATTCCTCCATGCCTCTTATCAGTTTGGTTGCTCTTCTCTGCACTTTCTCCAGTTCCCCGATATCCTTTTTGAGAACTTGTGCCCAAAACTGAACTGAATATTCCAGATGAAGTCTTACTAATGATTTGTACAGGGGCAAAATGATATCTCTCTCTCTGGAGTCCATACCTCTCTTAATGCAAGAAAGGACTTTGCTTGCTTTGGAAACCGCAGCTTGGCATTGCATGCTATTATTGAGCTTATGATCTACCAAACCCCAGATCCTTCTCGACTATAGATTCCCCTAGTTGTACTCCCCCTTGTATGTATGATGCATGCATATTCTTAGCCCCCAAGTGCATAACTTTACATTTATCAACATTAAACCTCATATGCCACTTAGTTGCCCAATTAGACAGAGCATTCAGGTCGGCTTGTAAATTGGAGACATCCTGTAAGGACATTTTTCCACTGCATAGTTTGGTGTCATCTGCAAAGACTGAAATGGTACTTTTAATCCCAGACCCTATATCATTTATAAAGCTATTAAAAAGTAAGGGTCTCAACACTGATAACTTTAGACCAGTGGTTCTCAACCTCACCAGTGCAGTGACCCCTTGATAAAATTTCCCAAGTTGTGGGTACCCCCAATAGTAAAATTATTTTTGTAGCGTGGGTTGTCAGTACCCAAGGCAAGACAAGAAATTTGTGAGTAAAAAAACAAGCGCTGAGATGGATATGAATAAATCTGAATAAATAAATATATACGTGAATAAAGATAAAAATAAATTGAGTGCCGTGAATTGATCAATAAAATTAAGCTGCTATCAATACAAGGTGATCAGAATCCCAAAAGGTATAAAACATAGCGGTTTCTCTATGGGAAGCCTCGTCCACAGCGGCTGACTGCAATCTGCATACCTGAATGCCTTAATTTTACCAGGCGCATGTGAGTGTATCTCTTAAAGCTGTTTGCTTGTGTACTTTCTTCTAGTTCACTGCGCAATGATATACCTTTTTCTTGCTTTTCATAAAATCATTCTCCTGAGAACCAAACTACCAGCAGTATTATGGCTGAAGTGGGATGTATGAAAAGTCAAAAATCATGAATAACGATCAAACACAGTGAATCAATTAATTTGATTAAGGAATGAACTACTGGGCCAATTTCATTTAATTTTTGGACTAACTTATCTCCGCTGGAATCTTTTTTATGAATGCTTCTTTATCAGATCGGCATTATTTACCTTTTTATTTCTACACACCGTTACATATTTTTTTGGGGGGTATGTGTATATGTATTAGCACCAGGATTTTATATACCTCTATTTAATAGGTACTTATTCATCTATATGTGTATCTGATTATTTATTCATTTGAGAATTTTTTGATATTTAATTATTTGTGATTTGATACAGTTTTTGCACATTGGTTGATCAATTTTTAGAGCGCATCAATTTTATATTTTATGTTTTAAGACAAGTAATTTGCGCCCCTAACCCACGGACATTTAGCGTTCTTTGAGTCCCTTCCACTTGTACAGTATTAAGCCCCCTTATGGTACATTTTAAGATGTACCACTCTTTCTCTTTGTTCTCCTTTCTTTCCCTTTTATTTATCTCTATTCCAATCTCTTGTTTTTTTTCCCCCCCCATCCCTCTCTCTAACCGTCTTTCTTGTTGTTTCTCTTATTCTTTCTCTCCCTTTTTCTTTGTTCCTCCCCCTCTTTTCCTCTCCCTTCCATGTATTCTCTAGTTTTATTCCTTCTCTTACTCCTTGATGGAGGGAATGGGATGAGTGGCAGTGCTAGTGGGAAGTTGGGATCAGTGGCAGTGCTGGCGGGGAGTTGGGATGATTGGCAGTGCTGGACTAGAGTTGTGATTGGCCAACTTAGGTGCTCTTGATTAACCGCTTGCTGACCGCCGCATGTACATATACGTCGGCAGAATGGCACGACTGCAGAAATGGGCGTACCTGTACGTCCTTTTGAATTTGCCGCCGTGTGGTTGCGTGTGCGCAACTCTGCCACGAGCTCCGTGAGTGTGACTGCTGGTCCCGCGGACAGGATACCCGCGATCGTCTCACGGAGCTGAAGAACTGGGAAATGCTAATGTAAACAAGCATTTCCCTGTTCTGCCTAGTGACACTGACACTGATCACAGCTCCCTGTAATCGGGAGCGGTGATCAGTGATGTGTCACACGCAGCCCCTCCCCCCCACAGTTAGAATCACTCCCTAGGACACACTTAACCCCTACACTGCCCCCTAGTGGTTAACCCCTTCACTGCCAGTGTCATGTACACAGGAATCAATGCATTTGTATAGAACCGATTGCTGTATAAATGACAATGCTCCCAAAAATGTGTCAAAAATGTCCGATGTGTCCGCCATAATGTCGCAGTCCCAATAAAAATCGCAGATCGCCGCCATTACTAGTAAAAACAAATTAAAAATAAAAATGCCATAAAACTATTCCCTATTTTGTAGATGCTACAACTTTTGCGCAAACCAATCAATAAACACTTATTGCAATTTTTTTTAACCAAAACTATATAGAAGAATATGTATCGGCCTAAACTGGGGAAAAAAAATGTATATATTTTTTGGGGATATTTATTATAGCAAAAAGTAAAAAATATTGCTTTTTTTTCAAAATTGTTGTTTTTTTTTTTTGTTTATAGCGCAAAAAGGTGATCAAAAAAAGAGGTGATCAAATACCAACAAAAGAAAGCTCTATTTGTGGGGAAAAAAGGACGTCAGTTTTGTTTGGGAGCCACGTCGCACGACCGCACAATTGTCAGTTAAAGCGACACAGTGCCGAATTGCAAAAAGTGCTCTGGTCTTTGGCCAGCCAGCCGGCCAGGCTTAAGTGGTTAAGGTCATCTGCTGATCTGAGAACTGTAGTGGGGACTTTTAATGGCAACTATAATCACAGGTAGTGTTACTCACTGTCTCCGGCATCACTGTGTCTCCAACTGTGTCTTCTGTTGCTTAAAATATTTTTTTCCAGCAAGAACTCATCTATGAGGTCTTTTATTAAACTTTCCAGTACCTTCCAGACTAGAGAAGTTAAACTAACAGGTTACTTGGTAAAGACTTTGATCCCTTTTTAAATATAGGCACCATATTGGCCCTACGCCAATCCAGTGGTACCATTCCAGTCATTAATGAGTCCCTAAAAATTAGAAACAATGGCCTTGAAATGACAGAGTTCAATTCTTTTAGGATCCATGGGTGGATACCATCTGGTCCAGGTGCTTTATCCACCTTTGTTCTGTCTAAATATTTCTGGACCATATTATTTTGAGCCATTGTGGATCATTTGGGGCTGTGTCACTACCACCCCCATTATGAACATGAGCTCCCCCATGCTCCTTTGTATACACAGAGCTGAAGAAGGTGTTTAATAAATTTGCCTTTTTGTCCCCAGTCACCCACTATTTTTTAAAGGGTCTACATGCTCAGACCTGACCTTTTTACTATTACTATATTTGAAGAATTTTTGGGTGTTTGTCCTACTATCTTTTGCAATCTGTCGTTCGTTTTGAATTTTTGCATCCTTGATTTCCTTTTTACATATTCTGTTATATTCTTTGTAACATTTAAATGACAATAGTATGCCTTCATTTTTATATTTTTTAAAAGCTCCTTTCTTATTGTTTATAGCTTTTTAACTTTGGCCGTGTGCCACATAGGTTTTATTTTTAGCCTTTTAAACTTATTGACCATGGGAATATACTTTGCGGTGAGTTCACATACAGTCTTTTTGAAGAATTGTCATTTCTGTTCTGTTCATCGATGCCAATATTCCCTCCCAGTCTAAAGTCCCTTACACTATTAGATTTTCTGCAGATTTTTGTCTTCAGATTTACCAAAACCATGTAGTGCAAGGGACTGCCTAAATGCATACAAATTGAAACTCTAAAGTCTCGTACACTTGGTACGATTGTTGGCCAACCGAGCGTCTGATTTTTGTCAAAAAGGCGTGTGCCAGGATCCTGTCTTGCATACTAACCGTACACAATTGTCGTGCCAGAAACACAAACGTAGTGACATACTATGAGGAATTTCAGCTCTTGAGCGCCACCCTTTGGGCCCCTTCTGCTAATTTCATGTTTGGTGAGCATTGATTCTGAGCATGCGTGTTTGTACTTTCAACTTTTGTGTGACGGATTTGTGTACTGACAATATGAAAATATGACATCAAACCGTTGTCCGATGAAAATTTACTAGCCTGTCATCCATTTGTTGGCCAAAAGTTGGACAACAATTGTCAAAAGGAGTGTACCAGCAGTAAGATTTTAGGAGAACAGTCTGTCAACAGACAATCCCCTGCCAACAATCGTACCGTGTGTACGAGGCTTTAAAGTTGACTGTTTTTATCTTTCCCATATGTGTTTGTTGCTTACAGCTAACTTCAAATTAAATCATGCTATGGTCACTGTTCCTTCATAAGAGCAAGACTACGCATGGTCAGAAACGAAAGAATACATACAAAACAATTCAACACATGACATTACTTTCCGAAGTTGAATTCTGTCGTACGAGAATTTTCATATGGTGAGTAACCTCTTCACTTTCAACATAAGACTAGCATGCAACAAAAAACGTTTGTCCGAAAATCTGATCATGTGTACGAGGCTTTAGGCTCCATTCACACCTTGGCATTCCTTTCTGCAGGTCGGAATCGCGGGGGTTCTGCCCGCGATTCAGAAGCGCTGCAAATTACGGGATGCCCTTGCCATCACGCTATTTTGAATGCCACGAAATCGTTGTGAGATTTTGCCGCGATTGCGCCTGGCGAATTGCGGTAAAAATGCGCAAGTATAATCGCTGCTTCTTTTTTTCCATGATTCTGTTTGCGCATTTTTACTGTGATTCGTCGGGCGTCAATCGCGCCAAAATCGCAACGCGATTTGGTGCCATTTGAAATAGCGGAGATAGCAAGGGCGTCCGCGATGTGAAGATTCACACTGCAATGTTTTGAATCGTGGCCACATCCGCCGGGGATCTGCCCGTGGTTTGACAGCACTGATGTGTGAATGACAACGCAAAACTCGCATTTGAGATGCCATTCATTTGGATGACACCATAAATCACAGTGCGGCTGTGCTGCGATTGTCGTGCGATAAAACGTGCTGCAATCAGGCCAACCCACATCATGGGACGCATGTCACCCAAAATCAGTTCAGGAGTTACTTTGGGTTGACATGCGTCTTGCGATGCGGGTTTGCCGCGATTGCAGCATGTTTTATCGCGCGACAGTCGCAGTAGACCCGCACCGCGATTTGAGGTGTCATTCAAATGAATGACATCTGAAATGTGAGTTCCGCGTTTTGTCATTCACATATCAGCGATGTGTTTGCCTCACTGTTGCGGCACAGCCCTATTCACTTGAATGGGTCGCATTTAGCAAGGGTACTGGCCACCGAATGTCACAGTAGGATAATTTTAAATAGCGGCAGTACAAGAGTGAAAAATTTTTTGAAAAACTGATATGGTTGCAACTCATATGAAGAGATTACGAGAGGATTGCAACATTGCAGAGTGCCCTATAGACTAGTAACCTTTGCCTTCCTTCTTCAACTGCTGTGGGACAAAGTGTATGCTAATCTGCTATTTCATGTAGTCGAAGCTGTGAGCAGAGTTCGCTCATTATTATTTTACAAAGATTTCAAAGGATTAATGTCATTTACACTACAACTTTGTACAGCTTTGCAAAATGACATCCTGGATATGCATACAGTATCATTGCGCTGCATGCACCAAAATGTCTAAAATAAAAAGGGCCTGCAATGCCCATAGCAGCCAGTATAGCATTAGGTTCACTTTAATTTGCCCTCATCAACAGCAATTTTTCTTCCATCCCCCGCCACTCTATTCAGCTGCTGGGAGCAAAGAAAACTCCAGGGTAAGCTACGAGCTGGAGTCTTAAAGGGGTTGTAAAGATTCACGTTTTTTCACCTTAATGCTTCCAATGCATTAAGGTGAAAAAACATCCGACAATACCGGCCTCCCCAGCCCCCCCATTTTACTTACCTGAGCCCGTTCACGTGCTGTGTTCACCCCTGATTTCCTCTTCGCCGCTCAGCCTGGTCGTTGATTGGCTAGAGTGGATGGATTGAAAGCAGCGCAGCCATTGGCTCACGCTGCTGTCAATGACATCCAATGACACGGCGCCGGCTGTATCACGGGAGCACGCCCGCAAGAACTAAACACCATGCGAGAGAGCTTGCATGAAGCTGTTTAGTTCTTGCAGGGAGGAGCTGAGACAGCCACCGAGGGACCCCAGAGGACCAGGTTCGGGGCCACTCTGTGCAAAACGAGCTGCACAGTGGAGGTAAGTATAACATGTTTGTTATTTAAAAAAAAAAAAAAAACCTTTACAACCCCTTTAAGCCTGGTACACACTATTCATTTTTTTCTCTGCTCAACGCAGCAGGTTAAAAAAAAACAAAAAACTGTCGGACGTTAGTAAAGCGATCTCCCCCGCTGAGCTGACAGGGGGGGCGCCTCCCCACGCTGGAACGCTCCAGTCATTGCTGTCTGCCATTGGCTGAGAGTGCTGAACGGGAGGCGGTCGGCTGCAGGTTTTCCAGCATGCAAGTCCGACAGAAGCCGCCCAAACAGCTTAAATGGGCTGACCTAGCTGCATTTGTCATGACAAAGTAGGTCATGTACTACATTTTAGGCACTGAGCCAGGGGTGTTTTTTCACATGACAGTTGTGGCAAAATCACGGTGCATTTGGGGTGCCATTAATATTCACACTTTGCGTATCTGGAATTGTGCAATTCTGCTCATGATCCCAGATCATGTTAAAATCGCAGCAAAACCTGCAACTCTGATTTGAGTGCTATACATTCTTAATGGCACCCCAAACGTGGTGCGATTTTTGGCACGATTGGGTGTAAAATGTGTAGCGCTATTATTCTTTCAATAATAAGTGTATACCAATGAAAATGTTCAAATTAATGACATTACTACACAAGTGCTATATGAACAACACAATATGAAAAAAGCAAAAGGTGCCACGTGAACAACACAATGTGGGGTGAAAATATATCAATCCTTAGGTTTTAATACCATAATAAGTGTTACAAAATATTAGAATGATTGAAAACAAAATCAACCAGGTGACGACTTATTAGTTGAAATGCGTTGGGTGGACCCATTTACACACATCGCTTATGTACCTGTACTGTATTTTGAAGCCTGTGATGATCTTTTAACATGTAAGTTTAATCTTTTGTTTTTAATAAATACTTTTCTGAAACGGTATCACGCTATGCAACTTTTTCCATTTATTCCGCATGGCATATGAACACCGAGCCTCTGGCCCTAATTAAGAATACAACTTTTACAATCTATTTTGATGTTTGAGAACGTTTTGAGTTAAGTTACCAGTTTTATCCAGGACCAGCTCCACCTGTTGAGCTTGCTGTACCCATCGAGCTTGCTGACCCATAAGCCTTTTTAGACTTAGGTTGTATAAGCCTCTCTAAGTCATCGACATCTGGTAAGCCTCCTCTCTTATCGGTGGTGGTGCCTTTTATCACTTCAGTTCCGTTTGGAGTGTCACCTTTTGATTGGATTTCTTTCTTCAATCCTTGGACTTTCTTTTTGTTATTTTTTATGTCTATGAATTCATGACATTTTACTTATTGGTGGTAGTGCCCTGAATCATTGTTTCTGTTTGGAGGGTCACTTTGTGGTTCAATATTTTGTTCGGATAATACCTTCAAACTTTGGATTTTGTTTTCAATCATTCTAATATTTTGTAACACTTATTATGGTATTTCAACCTAAGGATTAATATATTTTCACCCCACATTGTGTTGTTCACGTGGCACCTTTTACTTTTTTCATATTGTGTTGTTCATATAGCACTTGTGTAGTAATGTCATTAATTTGAACATTTTCATTGGTTTCCCCCCTATTCTTGAGAGAATAATAGCGCTACACATTTTACACCCACACATATTGCTTTTAGTCCACAGCTGTGTTGGCAGCTATTTTTCTATTTTTCACACAGCGCAGTATTTTTCACACTTTTCCGATTTTTGCCGCTATTGTTGCTGGAAAGAAAACACAGCAAAACTTGCGTGAAAAAAACGCAGGAATCTCATCATCCAAAAGAGGTGCAGGAGAGTCTTTGGCACATTTGGCACATTTCTCAAGTGTAGGGCAGGCCACTCAAGTGAATAGGCTGCCCTTTGCACAGCCTGGGGAAGCCGGGCAAAATCACACAAAAAATGGGAGCAGGAATAAATGAATGAATTAAATTTTGTGGGAATTTCAGAGACCTGGTTCAACAGCTCTCCTGATTGGCTGGCAACCATTTAAGGATATACCCTTTATCGGAGGGATAGAGAGGGTAAAAAAGGGGGAGGATATATATGCCTATATATCAAGAATAATGTACAAGTGAATGTGAGAGATGACGTCACTAATGGAGCTAGGAAGAAGGTGGAATCCTTATGGGTAGACCTCCAAATGGATGAAGCTAAGGGGAAAATAATACTGGGAGTATGCTATAGGCCCCCTAACCTGAGGGAGGAGGGGGAGACGGATCTCCTATCACAATTTGGATTAGCAGCAAGGATGGGAAGTCTTATAATGGGGGGTTTTAATTATCCTGACATAGACTGGGCGGAGGGAATCATGCATTTGTCTAAGGCTCGCCAGTTCCTAAATGTCTGGCAGGACAATTTCATGGGTCAGATGGTAGACGCACCAACTAGAAATAAAGCGTTACTGGATCTACTGATTACCAACAATACAGACCTGATCATGGATGTGGAAATACGGGGCAATTTAGGAAACAGCGATCACAGGTCAACTGGCTTCAGTATAAATCACACAAATAGGAAACATAAGGGGAATACAAAGACATTGAATTTCAAAAGAGCCAACTTGCTAGAAGGCATAAATTGGCATACAAATCTTAGGAGCAAAGAACACGGAGGAGAGATGGGTTTGCTTTAAGAGCATATTAAATAAGGGCATTAGCCAATGCATCCCATTGGGTAATACATTTAAAAGAGCAAACAAAAATCCTGGATGGCTTAACTCCAATGTAAAAATGCATATAAAAGCAAAGGAGAAGGCCTTCAAAAAATACAAGGATCATCATCAGCATTCAGACTTTATAAAGAATGCAACAGGAAATGTAAGGGTGCAATTAGGGCAGCTAAGATCGAACACGAAAGACAAAAAAAATCCCAAGAAATTCTTTAAGAATGTAAACAGTAAAAAAGGACAGACCATATTGGCCCCATAAAGAATGAGGAAGGACATCTGGTTACAAAGAATGGGGAGATGGCGAATGTATTGAATTAATTCTTCTCCTCAGCCTTCACAAGGGAATCGGGGGGCTTCAGTAACCAAAACTGCAGTGTTTATCCTCATGATACATCACAGGAAGCATCTCCATGGTTAACAGAGGACAGAATTGAAATTAGACTTGGGAAACTTAACATTATTAAATCACCGGGACCAGATGGCTTGCACCCGAGGAAACTTAGGGAACTCAGTCAAGTAATTGACAGGACCATTGTTCCTAATTTTTACTGACTAGAATGGTACCAGCTGATTGGAGAAAAGCCAATGTACCAATATTTAAAAAGGGCCCAAAATACATCCCTGGGAATTATAAGATTTTAGTAATGAGAATGATATCATTAGCAGTAATCAGCATGGATTCATGAAGAGTCATTCTTGCCAAACCAATCTATTAACCTTTTATGAGGTTCATTTGTGGGCACTGATTGGCATAGATTGGGCATTCATTTGCGCATGTGGCCATGGGAGATGTACCTGGCCATCCACATGTTATGTGCTTCCCTGGTGGTCCTGGCGGCTTCCCTGGTGGTCCAGTGTGGGCATCCGAGGGGGGGGGCTGCGCTGATAAACAATGAGCCCAGACCCCCCCTGTCAGGAGAGCCGCCGATTGGCTCTCCTCTACTCGCGTCTGTCAGACGCAAGTGAGGAAAGGCCGATCAATGGCTCTTCCTGTTTACATCGTGGTCAGCCGTGATTGGACACGGCTGATCACGTGGTAAAGAGCCTCCATCGGAGGCTCTTTACCGAGATTGGTGTAGCGGTGTGTCAGACTGACACACCGTACCACCGATCGCTGCGATGCACGCCCCACAGATGCGCAGCGGCTGTTATCCTGCAGGACGTCGTATGACGCCCAGTCAGGATAACTGAACTTCCGCCTGGCCGTCATTCTGCTATAGGCCAGGCGGGAAGTGGTTAATGTAGAAAAATGTAAAATAATGCATTTGGGTGGCAAAAATATGAATGCAATCTATACACTGGGGGGAGAACCTCTGGGGGAATCTAGGATGGGAAATGACCTGGGGGTCCAAGTAGATGATAGGCTCAGCAAGGGCATGCAATGCCAAGCTGCTGCTAACAAAGCAAACAGAATATTGGCATGCATTAAAAAGGGAATTAACTCCAGAGATAAAACGACAATTCTCCCGCTCTACAAGACTCTGGTCCGGCCGCACCTAGAGTATGCTGTCCAGTTCTGGGCACCAGTCCATAGGAAGGATGTACTGGAAATGGAGCGAGTACAAAGAAGGGCAACAAAGCTAATAAAGGATCTGGAGGATATTAGTTATGAGGAAAGGTTGCGAGCACTGAACTTATTCTCTCTGGAGAAAAGACGCTTGAGAGGGGATATGAGTTCAATTTACAAATAACGTACTAGTGACCCCACAATAGGGATAAAACAGTTTTGCGGAAGAGAGTTTAACAGGACTCGTGGCCACTCATTAATTCATTAGAAGAAAAGAGGTTTAACCTTAAACTACGTAGAGTGTTCTTTACTGTAAGGCTCCTTTCACACTGGGGCGGTGGGGGCGTCGGCGGTAAAACAGCGCTATTTTTAGTGCTGTTTTACCGTAGTTTTGTAGTTTTGCTGTATTCGGCCGCTAGCGGTGCGGTTTTAACCCCCGCTGGCGGCCGAAAAAGGGTTAAAACCGCTCGTATAGCGCGGCTATAGCCGCGGTATTGCCGCGGTATAGCCGCGCTGTCCCATTGATTTCAATGGGCAGGAGCGGTTTAGGAGCGGTGAATACACCGCTCCTTCACCGCTCCAAAGATGCGGCTTGCAGGAGTTTTTTTCTTCTCCTGCCAGCGCACCGCTTCAATGTGAAAGCCCTCGGGCTTTCACACTGAACAAACAGCAGCGGCTGTTTTGGGTCAGTTTGCAGGCGGTATTTTTAGCGCATTAACACCTGCAAACCGCCCCAGTGTGAAAAGGGTCTAAGAGCGGCAGGGATGTGGAATTCCCTTCCACAGGCGGTGGTCTCAGCAGGGGGCATCGATAGTTTCAAAAAACTATTAGCTAAGCACCTGAAAGACCACAAAATACAGGGATATGCAATGTAATACTGACATATAATCACACACATAGGTTGGACTTGATGGACTTGTGTCTTTTTTCAACCTCACCTACTATGTAACTATGTAATAAGAATGAAAATGCTATATGTGTTTTGTTGTGATTTTAGCACGATTTGGAAACCCAGGCAGAAACGCACTGGTCTGCATCTGATGTGATGGCTCAACTCACATCTATGCATGTTGTTTTTGAGCGTTTCTACAGTGCTTTTTGCTGTGCTTTCTGCATTTTTTTACCTCGATTTTGCCAAGAATTTCGTTTTTATGCTTTTTTGGGGGGAAAATTTGTTGTTGGGCAAATCGAGGCAAAATTGTGGTAAAAAACGCAGTTAAAAAAACCCTGCAGAAAGCATAGCAAAAATCACTACAAAAACGCTCAAAAGCAATATGCATAGATGTGAATTGAGCCTAAGGCTCGATTCACACCTATGCATGTTGCTTTTGAGCGTTTTTGGAGGGTTTTTTTCATGCTTGCCACGTTTTTGAGCAGCGTTTTTGCCGCGATTTTGCCGCGATTTGCGTTTTGCGTTTTTTTTGGTTTTTTTTTACAGTCTTAAAAAAAATTTAAAAAAAAAAAACGGCAAAAACGCATCAAAAACGCACCAAAAACTCATCAAAAACGCTGCAAAAACGGCGCACTTGCGTTTTTGATGCTTGTCCATTGAATTCTATTACATGCAAAACGCTGCATTTTGCATGAAAAAAAGTCCCTGACCCTTTCCAAAAATGCAGAGAAACAAAAAGGCATTGATGTGAACATGTTCCATAGGAACCCATATTAAAAAATTCCCGTGCATTTCTGCAAAATGCAAAATGCATCAAAAAACGCGCTAGTGTGAATGGAGCCTAAGTCCACGTTCACATCGGACCAATTTGGCATGCGATCTGACATGTCAAATCGCATGTAAAATCGGCGTCCGACTTTGCGGCGTCGCACCAACTTCCAAAAGTAGTTCCTGCACTACTTTTGACAACTTCAGGGGCGATCTCAATATACATCTGTGCAGCAACCCGCAAGTCAGACTGACATGCAGATATGAAATTGTGAAAGTTCAGTTGAACTTACCCGATTTCTAACCCGCAGACAGTGTGAACCTGGGCTAAGGCCTGGTTCACACCTATGCAGGTTGCAGTTTGCATATTCCAGGTGCATTTTGCGTTTTTTCAATACACGTTTTTGATCCATTGAAGTCTAATGCCGCATACACACGACCGGTTTTGCCGTCCGAATAAACTCCGAAGGTTTCGCCAACGGAACTCTGACGGAATTCCGTTCAAGCGGTCTTGCCTACACGCGGTCACACCAAAGTCCGACCGTCCAGAACGAGGTGACGTACAACACGTACGACGGGACTAGAAAAAGGAAGTTCAATAGCCAGTAGCCAATAGCTTCTGTCTCGTACTTGCTTCAGAGCATGTGTCGTTTTCGGAACAGCATATAGATGAGCGGTTTTCCCGATAGGAATTGGTTCCAGCAGAAATATTTAGAACATGTTCCATTTCTAGGTCCGTCAGAATTTTCGGGAAAAAAAGTCCAATGAGGCATACACACAATCAGAATAGACGATGAAAAGCTTCCGTCTGACTTTTTCTGTCGGACATTCCGCTCGTGTGTACGCGGCTTTAGGAACCAAAAAACCAGAAAAAAAAGACCCAGGCCCTTTCCATAAAATGAACATGACCCATAGGAAACCATGTTCAATAGACTGTAGTGTGTTTCTGCAAAACTGAAAATGCACTAAAAAATGCATAGGTGTGAACCAGGCCTAAAGGTGCAGATTGGACCCAACAGCAAAACGTTTGCTGGATTTGCACCTATGCATTTTAATTCACATGAATTTTTTATTAAGATCATTGCCATGCCAAACATAGCAATGTGATACACCTTGAAATAAATGGAAAACCCACTTGTCTGAAAACAGAGGGGATATGGATGCAGTCTGAGGCTGGATTCACACCTATGCATTTTTAGTGCTTTTTGTATTTTGCAGATTTGCACTACAGTCCATTTAACATGGTTTCCTATGGAATACGTTCTGTAGTGGAAATCTGCAAAATGCAAAAAGCACTAAAGCTGCATAGGTGTGAATCCAGCCTAAGGCCTCATGCCTACTGGGCGTTTAGCACGCTGCATGAGGCCCTACCATTTAGGTGTGGGTGGAAAATATTAGTGCACTGTCCAGACCTGCTGCCAGCAGCCTGTGAACCTCTATGTAAGGCTGACAACTGCTTCAGCTGGACAATGCACCATACATTTAGTGCAGTATGCGCCCAGGGACGAATGCCCAGAACTATCGCAGTCTGCTGGGCGCATACTGCACTAAACATAAGTCCCAGTGCATCATCAAGTCCTGTCCAGCCACAGCAACTATCAGCCTCTCATAGAGATTGACAGGCTGCCAGCAGCAGGGCCGCATGGTGCGCCTGTATCTTCCACCTGCACGTAAACGCAGGGAGCCTCATGCACCATGCTAAACGCCTAGTGTGCATGAGGCCTAAACCATATGTGGGCCCAGAGTAAATGGGTCCTTGCCAATTTTGTAAGAAATCTACACTTTAAACAATTTATACTTTGCGAGCGTATTTAACATTTAAAAGTATATATTGGCCCAGAAACACAATTTCTGTTTTATGTCAGACTGGACAAATTTGGTTTTAATATTTAGAATAAAATTTACCTTGTGGACTGAGAGATGGTACACTGCTCTGTTCTACCAGGGGTCCATTGGCACTAGGGGATTAAGAATTGAGCACTTGAGACTTGCGACCAAAGCTTCACCTGATCTGATGTAAATGGGCATGCTTCAGACCCCACTTTAATTTCCCATCTGCCATTGTTAATTTTTGCTGTGTATAAAGAAACCTTTTCCCTTCAGATTTTTAAAAAAAATTTTCATGCTGACAAACTACAAAGTACACACACATAAAGCTGGATACAGGCAAAATTGGAACGTGAGAACTAGCAAATTGTCCACACTTCTAAAGCTAGTGTGGATTGTCTGTGCTTATTAGCACTGTAACCACACTCTGATCTCATCTAATTAAATCTTTATGCAAAACCCACTAACATGCAAACCAAGCTGTTTTGGAACATTTCTACTGATGGTCTGTATGCAGAATAGCAGTAGCAGTCATTGTACTATGTTATGATTAACACACGTGTATAGTGTTCAGCGTCCAGATCACTTAACGTATACCTGAAAACAATTTTTTTTTTTTTAGTTATGGATAAAATAGTGAGGTATTAGAACACCTGCCAGATGTTTATTGCTGCCTTTTGGGAGATTCACCCTGTTTGTCCTGGTGACTGGTATCATCAAAAGGAGATCTCTATTCTTCTCTCTATTCCTCTTCTCCTTTCAGTGTTTCTGGGAGGGACAAGATTATTTCACTGTGGCCAAGAGGAATCGATCTCATCTCTCCCGTATTGTTGAACGGAGAAGAGCTGGGATTTCACATCCTAGACCGCTTGACTGCGCACAGCTCAGCGGAAAGCGGGGGGGGGGGGGGCCGTCTGGTGTTCAACCTTTTGATTTTTTTATGTAAAGGTAAACTAACACTTTAAGCTTTGAAAATAAAAACGGAAGATTGCCATGCACAACTGCGCCAGTTTTGATAAATATCCCCCAGTGAATTGTTAGGCTGGGTTCACATATATGCGAATTTAATGCATTCTTAACCACATAACATGTGAATGTGACCGGCTTTCATGTCTGGGGTGGCTATTGCACGGAAATAAGTGGCCACTCGGCGCAAAGGCGCTGCCGCCGAGAGGCCGCATATTTGCGTATACTCGCTGCCAAGAGGTTAATTGTGAATAATGGTCCTAAAATTATTGCTCTCACTCTGACGTTTGCTGAGATATGTAAAATGTATAGCACAATTATTGCGGAGGCCACATGCATTTATTTTCATATGTGTGGGAGCAGGGGACTTTAAAAAAAAATTTTTTATTATACATACTTAACAATACAGTTGTGTAAACTTAAAAAAAAAGCTATCACATACAGTGCCTTGAAAAAGTGTTCATACCCCTTGAAATTTTCCACATTTTGTCATGTTAAAGCCAAAAATGTAAATGTATTTTATTGGGATTTTATGTGATAGACCAACACAAGGTGGAACATAATTGTGAAGTGGAAGGAAAATGATAAATAGTTTTCTAAATTTTTTACAAACAAATATCTGAAAAGTGTGGCTTGCATATGTATTCAGCCCCCTTTACTCTGATACCCCTAACTAAAATCTAGTGGAATCAATTGCCTTTAGAAGTCACCTAATTAGTAAATAGAGTCCACCTGTGTGTAATTTAATCTCAGTATAAATACAGCTGTTTCTTGGTTTGTTAGAGAACCTTAGTTAACAAACAGCATCATGAAGGCCAAGGAACATACCAGACAGGTCAGGGATAAAGTTGTGGAGACGTTTAAAGCAGGGTTAGGTTATAAAAAAAATATTCCAAGCTTTGAACATTTCACAGAGCACTGTTCAATCCATCACCTGAAAATGGAAAGAGTATGGCACAACTGCAAACCTACCAAGATATAAGATAAGAAAGCCATTGTTGAAAGAAAGCCATAAGAACTCTAATTTGCAGTTTGGAGAAGCCATGTAGGAGACACAGCAAACATGTGGAAGAAGGTGCTCTGGTCAGATGAGACCAAAATTGAACGTTTCGGCCTAAAAGCAAAATGCTATGTGTGGTGGAAAATTAACATTGCACATTACTCTGAACGCACCATCCCCACCGTGAAACACGGTGGTGGTAGCATCATGTTGTGGGGATGTTTTTCTTCAGGAGGGACAGGGAAGCTGGTCAGAGTTGATGGGAAGATGGATAGACCCAAATACAGGGCAATCCTAGAAGAAAACCTGTTAGAGTCTGCAAAAGACCTGGGACTGGAGCAGAGGTTCACCTTCCAGCAGGACAACGACACTAAACATACAGCCAGAGCTACAATGTAATGGTTTAGATCAAAGCATGTTTATGTGTTAGAATGGTCCAGTCAAAGTTCAGACCCAAATCCAATTGAAAATCAGCGGCAAGACTTAAAAATTGCTGTTCACAGATGCTCTCCATCCAATCTGACAGAGCTTGAGTTATTTTACAAAGATGAATGGGCAAAACTTTCACTCTCTAGATGTGCAAAGCTGGTAGAGACATCCCCAAAAGACTTGCAGCTGTAATTGCAGTGAAAGGTGGTTCTACAAAGTATTGACTCAGGGGGGGCTGAATACAAATGCACACACACTTTGTAAATGTTTATTTGTAAAAAAAAATGAAAACCATTTATCATTTTCCTTCCACTTCACAATTACGTGCCACTTTGTGTTGGTCTATCACATAAAATCCCAATAAAATACATTTACGTTTTTGGCTGTAACATGACAAAATGTGGAAAATTTCAGGGGTATGAATACTTTTTCAAGGCACTGTAGGTGGCCAATAGGCCTCTATGTCATACTTGAAAACCAGGCCTTTTTCTGACAGCACTGTACCCAAACAAAATTGATGTCCTTTTTTCCCCACAAATAGAGCTTTCTTTTGGTGGTATTTGATCATCTCTGCGGTTTTTATTTTTTGCGCTATAAACAAAAAAAGTTAAAAAGCTATGAGTAAGCACTTGATATAGTGCGAAACGTGTAAGCTGCCTGTCTGTACACTCTGCCTTTGATGTACTGTATGACATGTTCCTGATTTAAAAAAAAAGAAGTTTGGATTATAATTTCCTGGAGTGCGGCTGTCCGGATTTTCCAATTTGCACACAGCCTATAAACAAAAAAAGACCGACAATTTTGAAAAAAACACAATATTTTGTACTTTTTGCTATGATAATATCCCCATTTTTTTTAAAAAAAAGCAATTTTTTTCTCAGTTTAGGCCGATAGCTATTCTGCTACATATTTTTGGTAATAAAAATTGCAATAAGTGGATATTGATTGGTTTGCGCAAAAGTTATAGCGTCCACTAAATAGGGGATAGATTTAAAGCATTTTTATTATTTTATTTTTTTTTAGTAGTAATGGTGGCGATCTGCGATTTTCATCAGGACTGCGACATTACGGTGGACACATCAGACACTTTTGACACATTTTTGGGACCACTGGCATTTATACAGCGATCAGTGCTATAAAAATGCACTGATTACTGTAAAAATGTCACTGGTAGGGAAGGGGTAAAACACTAAGGGGCAATCAAGGGGTTAACTGTGTTCCCTCTCTGTGTTCTAACTGAAGAGGGGATGGGACTGTCTAGGGGAGATGACAGATCACTGTTCATACTTTGTATAAACAGACGATCAGTCTCTTCTCCCCTCAGAGAACCGGAAACTGTGTTTACACACACAGATCCCGGTTCTCGGTGTGTCATGAGTGATCGCGGGAGCCCATCGGTCATCGGCTCCGGGGTGAGCAGCGGGCGTGCGTGCGCCCCTAGTGGCCACAGGGCGAAGTGATGTTACATAACGTTGTTTCGCCCAGCCGTGCCATTCTGTCGCAGTAAAACTGAGACGGCTGGTCAGCAAGTTGTTAAACAATTGTTTAACAACATCTAAGAAGTCCTCTGACAGTTGCTGTTTTGTTGGTTTCCTTTTTTTTTCTCTGTTGATGGGCAACGTTGTTTCGGATGTTTCTGGTTCATTCTCATTTATTTGCGAATTGTCTATAGCATCTAATTTCTCGACCACCTCTACATCCTCAGGGTCCTCTTTACTGTCAGACTCCATATTGCTTTCTGTACTAAAAAAAGAAAAATAGACAATTTAAAAAAAATTGTAAACATGTTGTTATACCATGCAAATTTAATATTAGACAATTCTATATCATTAAAAAATGTTTATTACATGTTGTTATACTTAAGGTCTCATCCCTATGACAGGCTTCAGGAACATGAGCTCCTCGTAGTAACAATACACTTATCTTTTTCTCTTCTCACCAAAACCACTTTGTATCTTAGTTTGTATGTTGTGTTCTCTCCTATAGTTATCCTGCATAGTCTTCCACCTTTTCTTTAGTAGTTGTACTAAAAGAAATAAGATTCTTTTTTTATTACAGATATCTTGCCACAGGAAATACCTGTATATCATTACAATATGCATTCAGAACAGGAATATCGACAATTGGAGAAATTGTGAAGCTAACATGTGATGCTATCTGGAATTTAAAAAATACATTCATGCCTATTCCAAATAAAGAGAAATGGAATGATGTTGCCCAGCAGATCTGGAGCAAAACCAACTTTCCAAACTGCCTGGGAGCAATTGATGGAAAACACATTAGGCTAATAAAACCCTGCCACAGTGGTAGCCGATATGATAATTACAAAAAGTATTTTTCTGTTGTGCTAATGATTGTGGTTGATGCAGACTATAAATTCCTCTTTATTGATGTAGGAGCATTTGGGAGTTCTGCAGACTCTACTGTTTTACAGAATTCTAAATTCAGGAAGCATCTTTAATCTAATTGACTCGATTTGAATGAAAACTGACCATTACCCAGTACAGAAAGTCCAAATATGCCATTTGTTTTCGTGGCTGATGAGGCATTCGCTATCATTGAACAACTAATGAAGCCCTACTCACAAAGGAATCTTGACACCCGGAAGAGAATCTTCAATTATCGTCTCTGTCAGGCACATAGGCCGGTTGAATGTTCCTTTGACATCCTTGCCAACAAATGGCAAATATTCCTTAAACCTTTCACCCTAAAGGTCGAGAATGCATCCAAATGAATAAAGGCAGCATGTGTGTTGCACCATGTGGTAAGGCATAGAGATGGCGTCAATTTTGAGGACACATTGGCACACAATTTGGAACCTGCTGATTTCCCTCATGTCTGTGGTCAAACAGTGGGTTTCAGAATTAGGGATGAGTTGGCGGACTATGTTATGAGCCCTGCTGGAGCAGTGAGTTGGCAAGGAGATATGATTTAAAACTTCCACATATCAAATAAAAATTATAATTACATACTTTTTCATTGAATATTTTCTATTGTTTGCAGGAATATACTTTGAAAGATAATTGCATATTGTTATCGATTCTGTATATTTGTTTATTGCTGTATTGATTAAAGACATTACATAGCTGTTAACTTTGATGTTGTTTTTTCTATCTTTGAGAGTACAATAATAACAATAATATGCATAATAAAAGTTACAATGACTACGGTTTGCAGGATTGGGACTAGTAGCAGCGGGATTAGGGTTAAGGATTTGGGAATAGTGGGACAGGAGTTAGGGCTAGAGATTTGGACTAGTGGGACAGGGGTTAGGGTTAGGGTTAGGCATTTGGGACTAGTGGGACAGGGGTTAGGGATTTGGGACTAGTAGGAGTGGGATTAGGGTTAGAGATTTGGGACTAGTAGAAGCGGGATTAGGGTTAGGGTTGGGAATTTATGACTAGTGGGATAGGGATTTGGGACTAGTGGGAGCGGGATTAGGGTTAGGGATTTGTGACTAGTGGGACAGGGATTAGGGTTAGGGATTTGGGACTAGTGGGACAGGGATTAGGGTTAGAGATGTGGGACTAGTAGAAGCGGGGTTAGGGATTTGGGACTAGTGGTAGCGGGTAGGGATGAGCTTCGTGTTCGAGTCGAACCCATGTTCGACTCGAACATCGGCTGTTCGACCGTCCGTCGAATTGCGAACGATATGGGCCGTTCGCGCCAAATTCGTGTGGCGCGTCACGGCCCATAATTCACTGCGGCATCGCAGTGCATTGCTGGCTGATGATTGGCCAAGCATGCACTATGACCCGCATGCTTGGCCAATCACAGCGCCGTCAGTAGAGAGAGCTGTAATTGGCCAAAGCCAGGGTGGCTTTGGCCAATTATGGCTCAGGGGATTTAGTACACACCCCACACTATATAAGGCCGCCTGCACGGCGGCCCTGTGTAGTGTGTGTTCCGGTGTGCTGAGAGATAGAGAGAGAGAGAGACAGTGTCATTTGATTTGAGTTAGATAGATTAGGCAGAACAGTCAGTCAGTTAGCTGCACTTACAGTGTATTGTGTATATATATGCATCCCAGGTGTTGCATATATATATATACACTGTATTCAGTTTAGCTAGATCCGTTCCTGTTATCTTCTATCTAGACTATTTAGTGCAGTGTGTCCTGCTCACAGTGTTCAGCTAGATCCGTTCCTGCTATTTACATTCAGTGCAGTGCGTCCTGCTCACAGTGTTCAGCTAGATCCGTTCCTGCTATTTACATTCAGTGCAGTGCGTCCTGCTCACAGTGTTCAGCTAGATCCGTTCCTGCTATATACATTTAGTGCAGTACGTCCTGCTCACAGTGTTCAGCTAGATCCGTTCCTGCTATTTACATTCAGTGCAGTGCGTCCTGCTCACAGTGTTCAGCTAGATCCGTTCCTGCTATTTACATTCAGTGCAGTGCATCCTGCTCACAGTGTTCAGCTAGATCCGTTCCTGCTATTTACATTCAGTGCAGTGCGTCCTGCTCACAGTGTTCAGCTAGATCCGTTCCTGCTATTTACATTCAGTGCAGTGCGTCCTGCTCACAGTGTTCAGCTAGATCCGTTCCTGGTATTTACATTTAGTGCAGTGCGTCCTGCTCACAGTGTTCAGCTAGATCCGTTCCTGCTATTTACATTCAGTGCAGTGCGTCCTGCTCACAGTGTTCAGCTAGATCCGTTCCTGCTATATACATTTAGTGCAGTACGTCCTGCTCACAGTGTTCAGCTAGATCCGTTCCTGTTATCTTCCTACTGACAGGCAGGCTTGTCTGGTTACAGTATATAAAGCTACCTGAAGAAAATTACAGGTGTTCTTTTTGATCCTATTAGTACCACGGTCAGGCAGCTAGACTATTTACATTTAGTACAGTGTGTCCTGCTCACAGTGTTCAGCTAGATCCGTTCCTGTTATCTTCCTACTGACAGGCAGGCTTGTCTGGTTACAGTATATAAAGCTACCTGAAGAAAATTACAGGTGTTCTTTTTGATCCTATTAGTACCACGGTCAGGCAGCTAGACTATTTACATTTAGTACAGTGTGTCCTGCTCACAGTGTTCAGCTAGATCCGTTCCTGTTATCTTCCTACTGACAGGCAGGCTTGTCTGGTTACAGTATATAAAGCTACCTTAAGAAAATTACAGGTGTTCTTTTTGATCCTATTAGTACCACGGTCAGGCAGCTAGACTATTTACATTTAGTACAGTGCGTCCTGCTCACAGTGTTCAGCTAGATCCGTTCCTGCTATATACATTTAGTGCAGTACGTCCTGCTCACAGTGTTCAGCTAGATCCGTTCCTGTTATCTTCCTACTGACAGGCAGGCTTGTCTGGTTACAGTATATAAAGCTACCTGAAGAAAATTACAGGTGTTCTATGCCAGCTTAGTGCAGCTACAGGCCATTAGTATGTCTGGAAGGCCAAGAAGGAGAGGCAGACAGTCACAAGCCAATAAGAGAGGGCAAGCAGGCTCTGTGTCTAGTGCTGGTCGTGGAGACGGTGCATCCTCATCAGCACGTGGCCATGGGACACGCTTGGCCTTTTTTTCGGCAGCTGGCCGTGTTGAGCCGCAACATGCGGAAGACTTGGTCGAGTGGATGACCAAGCCGTCCTCATCCTCCTCATCCTCTCTCACCCATGCCCAGGGTGCTTTGTCTGGCAAAGCAGCGGCCTCTTCCCTCAGCTCAATGTCATCAGTGACTCCTTCCCTAGCTCCACCATGTCCTCATGAGGATTCCCTCGAACTGTTTGACCACAGTGTTGGGTACATGCTCCAGGAGGATGCCCAGCGTTTGGAAGGCTCTGATGATGATACTGAGCTCAATGAAGGCAGTAACATGAGCACGGACAGAGGGGGTGCCCAAGAAGGACAGCAATCTGGCAGTCATGCTCCCCCTGCTGCAGCATACTGCCAGGTTTGCTCCAGTGATGAGGAGGGAGGGGATGATGAGGTCACTGACTCAACGTGGGTGCCTGATAGGAGAGAGGAGGAGGAGGAGGAGGAGGAGGAGGTGGCACATCACCAACTAGGCAGGATGCCCTCCAGGGGCCAGCCTAAGGGCAGCACATTGACTGCATCACACCCCAAAGCTCCACATGTGCAGGGCGCTGCAGTCTCTGCGCGTTATTCAAAAAGTTCTTTGGTGTGGGCCTTTTTTGAGACGAGTGCATCAGATCGCACCGCTGCTATTTGCAACATATGTCTCAAGCGTATCTCGCGTGGCCAAAACATCTCCCGCTTGGGTACCACATGCTTGACCAGACATATGTTGACCTGCCATGCAGTTCGTTGGCAAGCGTATCTAAAAGACCCACACCAAAGAACAAAGACGATCTCTCCTTGCTCCTCATCAGCTGAGATTTCCAACCCCACTAGACCTTCAGTCCTCTCTGAGACCTGCAGTGAGAGGAATGAAGGTGTAGAATTAGGTGTGTCACAGCCAAGTACTTGTGGGCAATCTGCTTTTGGTACACCGACGTCAGATTGTACCAGGCAAATTTCCCTGCCCCAGCTGCTGCACCGCCGAAAGAAGTTTGCTCCCAGCCATCCACATGCCCAGCGGTTGAATGCTAGCTTGGCAAAATTGCTAGCACTTCAACTGCTGCCTTTTCAGTTGGTAGACTCTGCCCCCTTCCGTGAGTTTGTGGAATGTGCGGTTCCTCAGTGGCAGGTACCCAAACGCCACTTTTTCTCACGGAAGGCGATTCCGGCTCTCTACCGGCATGTGGAAGGCAATGTCCATGCCTCGCTGGACAGGGCGGTCAGCGGTAAGGTGCATATTACCGCTGACTCATGGTCCAGCAGGCATGGACAGGGACGTTACTTAAGTTTCACGGCGCATTGGGTGACTCTGCTGGCAGCTGGGAAGGATGCAGGACAAGGTGCAGTAGTGTTGGAGGTTGTTCCGCCACCACGCCTCCAAAATGCTGATTGTGACACACCTCTCTCCTCCACCCCCTCCTCTTCTTCTTCCTCCATGGCCTCTTCCTCGGAACCAGCGGTGCTCCGTAGGCGTTCAAGGGGCTACGCAAGTACGCAGGCCAAAAGATGCCATGCGGTGCTTGAGCTGGTGTGCTTGGGGGACAGGAGCCACACTGGGGCAGAGGTTCTGTCAGCTCTGCAGGGGCAGGTTCAGAGGTGGTTGACGCCACGCCAACTTAAGGCAGGAATGGTGGTTTGCGACAATGGCACCAACCTCCTCTCTGCCCTCCGACAGGGACAACTGACCCATGTGCCCTGTTTGGCTCACGTCCTTAACTTGGTGGTGCAGCGGTTCTTGGGCAGGTACCCGGGCTTACAGGATGTCCTGAGGCAGGCCAGGAAAGTCTCTGTGCATTTCCGCCGGTCATATAATGCCAGTGCTCGGCTGACGGACCTCCAAAAGGAGTTTAACCTGCCCAAGAACCGCCTAATCTGTGACATGCCCACCAGGTGGAACTCGACGTTGGCCATGCTGCAGCGGCTGCACACGCAGCAGAGGGCCATCAATGAGTACCTGTGCGACTATGGCACCAGGACAGGGTCAGGGGACCTTGGTTTTTTTTCCCCACGCCAGTGGGCCATGATCAGGGATGCATGCACTGTCCTGTCACCATTCGAGGAGGCCACGAGGATGGTGAGCACTGACAGTGCATGCATCAGTGACACTGTCCCCCTTGTCCACCTGTTGGAGCACACGCTGCGTGGAATAATGGACAGGGCACTTGAGGCAGAACAGAGGCAGGAAGAGGAGGACTTCCTTAGCTCTCAAGGCCCCCTTTATCCAGACAGTGTTCCTGCGTGCCCGCCGATCACACAGGAAGAGGACGAGGAGGAGGAGGAGGAGGAGGAGGAAGATTGTGTCAGTATGGAGGTGGAGCCTGGCACTCAGCATCAGCAGTCTTTAAGGGATCAGTCCCAAGGAACACATGGACTTGTACGTGGCTGGGAGGAGGTGGCTGCGGACGTTGTTGTCCTTAGTGACCCAGAGGACTCCGGACCGAATGCCTCAGCAAACCTACGCTGCATGGCCTCCCTGATCCTGCAAAGCCTGCGTAAGGATCCTCGTATTCGTGGTATCAAGGAGAAGGACCAATACTGGCTGGCAACCCTCCTTGATCCACGTTACAAGGGTAAGGTTGCGGACCTTATCTTGCCATCGCAGAGGGAGCAGAGGATGAAACATCTTCGGGAGGCCTTGCAGAAAGGTCTGTGCAACGCGTTCCCAGAGACTGGGAGGTTACAAACTCCTGTTTCTGGACAACGTGTTGCTGAGGCTTCGGTCAGTCAAAGAAGGAGCGGTGGAGAAGGTGGCCGTCTGACCGATGCGTTCAGACAATTTTTTGGTCCGCAGCCCCAAGGTATGATCGGTTCCAGCAACCATCGCCAGCGTCTGTTTTACATGGTGCAGGAATACCTAGGGGCAAGATCAGACTTGGACACCTTTCCCACCGAAAATCCTCTGGGTTACTGGGTCTTGAGGATGGATCACTGGCCAGAGCTTGCACAGTATGCAATTGAGCTACTGGCCTGTCCTGCATCCAGCGTTCTTTCGGAACGTACATTCAGTGCTGCTGGAGGCGTGGTAACCGATCACAGGGTGCGTCTGTCCACTGACTCGGTCGATCGGCTGACCTTCATAAAAATGAATCAGTCTTGGATCACCACCAGCTACCAAGCACCTGATGCTGATGTAACTGAATAATTTTTTTCAGATCCCTTCAAAGACTGCCTATGCTGATGCTGAGTGATTATCCCTGAGTAATTATCCTCTTCCTCCTCAATCATCACGCTGATAGCTTGTAAGAACATTTTTGGTTCTGGGCGCCACCACCAGTGCCTAAGACACAATTTTTCAGCCCCTGTATAACAGGGGCGTGTAATTACAATTTTTGATGTAATACTTTGCAGCACGGCTCGTTCCTGCATTCCAACTAGAGTGTCTGTGAGGGGTTGCAGTGTTGTGGCACCAGCACCAGTGCCTAAGGCCCAATTTTTCTGCCCCTGTCTAACAGGGGCGTGAAATTACAATTTTTGATGCAATACTTTGCAGCAGGGCTCGTTCCTGCGTTCCAACTAGAGTGTCTGTGAGGGGTTGCAGTGTTGTGGCACCAGCACCAGTGCCTAAGGCCCAATTTTTCTGCCCCTGTCTAACAGGGGCGTGAAATTACAATTTTTGATGCAATACTTTGCAGCAGGGCTCGTTCCTGCGTTCCAACTAGAGTGTCTGTGAGGGGTTGCAGTGTTGTGGCACCAGCACCAGTGCCTAAGGCCCAATTTTTCTGCCCCTGTCTAACAGGGGCGTGAAATTACAATTTTTGATGCAATACTTTGCAGCAGGGCTCGTTCCTGCATTCCAACTAGAGTGTCTGTGAGGGGTTGCAGTGTTGTGGCACCAGCACCAGTGCCTAAGGCCCAATTTTTCTGCCCCTGTCTAACAGGGGCGTGTAATTACAATTTTTGATGCAATACTTTGCAGCAGTGCTCGTTCCTGCGTTCCAACTAGAGTGTCTGTGAGGGGTTGCAGTGTTGTGGCACCAGCACCAGTGCCTAAGGCCCAATTTTTCTGCCCCTGTCTAACAGGGGCGTGTAATTACAATTTTTGATGCAATACTTTGCAGCAGGGCTCGTTCCTGCGTTCCAACTAGAGTGTCTGTGAGGGGTTGCAGTGTTGTGGCACCAGCACCAGTGCCTAAGGCCTAATTTTTCAGCTCCTGTTCAACAGGGGCATGTAATTACAATTCTTGATCTAATATTTCACAGCAGGGCCCTGTGAGGGCTTACAGTGTTTTGGCCACAGCAACACCTAAGGCCCAAATTTCTGCTGAGTATATAGGGCAGGACCCTACTTTCAAACATCTAACTTACAAACGACTCCTACTTGCAAACGGAAGGAGACAACAGGAAGTGAGATGAAATCTACCCATAGGAAGGGAAATTCTCTCATGTAAGAGTTAATATGGGAAAACAATTTCTCCTTTCCACTGATGCTTTCCAATCCTTGTTCCACAAAAAAAACCAAATTTTCAAAAAACATTTTTCATTGGGACAAAAAAGTGAGGTGAAATCTTCTGAAGAGGAGGAAAGACGCAAAACAAATGTCACAGGGGTGATAACCCTTCCCTATGTTTTCCAAAAAGCTTAGAAAAGATTTTTTGGCTGGAGCTAAACACATTAAAAATGTTCAAAATTACAAACAGATTCTACTTAACAACAAACCTACAGTCCCTGTCTTGTTTGCACCGCCTGTATACTGCTGTTCAGAGTATATAGGGACCTTTCCTTATTTTAATTTGGGTGCGGGGTTCCCCTTAATATCCATACAAGACCCAAAGGGCCTGGTAATGGACTGGGGGGTACCCATGCCGTTTGTCTCACTGATTTTCATCCATATTGCCAGGACCCGACATGACATTAAACCCGCAAGCAGTTTTAAATGAGATTTTTTCCTTTAAAAATGACATTTGGTGCAGGGACTGTTCTAAACATGGGAAACACGCGTCACTTTACAGGCATACTATAGACACCCCCCAGGTACGATATTTAAAGGAATATTTCACTTTTTTTTTTTTTACTTTAAGCATCATTAAAATCACTGCTCCCGAAAAAACGGCCGTTTTTAAAAGTTTTTTTTGCATTGATACATGTCCCCTGGGGTAGGACCCGGGTCCCCAAACCCTTTTTAGGACAATACCATGCAAATTAGCCTTTAAAATGAGCACTTTTGATTTCGAACGTTCGAGTCCCATAGACGTCAATGGGGTTCTAACGTTCGTGCGAACTTGCGGTCCGTTCGCGGGTTCTGGTGCGAACCGAACCGGGGGGTGTTCGGCTCATCCCTAGTAGCGGGATTAGGGTTAGGGATTTGGGACTAGTGGGAGAGGGATTGGGACAGGGGTTAGGGATTTGGGACTAGTAGAAGCGGGATTAGGGTTAGGGATTTGGGACTAGTGGGAGCGGAATTAGGGTTAGGGATTTGGGACTAGTGGGACAAGGATTATGGTTAGGGATTTGGGGCTGGTGGGACATGGATTAGGGTTAGGGTTAGGGATTTGGGACTAGTAGAAGCGGGATTAGGGTTAGGGTTGGGAATTTGGGACTAGTGGGACAGGGATTAGGGTTATGGATTTGGGACTAGTGGGACAGGGATTAGGGTTAGGGATTTTGGACCAGTGGGAGCAGGATTAGGATTAGGGTTAGGGATTTGGGACTATTGGGACAGGGATTAGGGTTAGGGATTTGGAACTAGTATGACTGGGATTAGGGTTAGAATTATGGGTTTTGGGACTAGTTTGACTGGGATTAAGGTTATGGGACCAGTCTGACTGGGATTAGGGTTAGTTATGGGGTTTGGGGTTAGCAGGAGTGGGATTAGGGTTAGGGGTTTGTGGCTTGTCTGACCAGGATTATGGGATTGGTACTCACTTTTGGCAGCTTTTTGTTTTCTTGGGAGGTCATTCCAGTCCTTAATATGATGTTGAGCAACGGCATCCCATCCTAATGTCTTTTTGCTGCAGTTGGCATACCAGGGATTTTTTAAGTCCTAAAGTTCTGGGTGGTCCTGCATGGATTGAATGAACTCCTCTGGTTCGGTTCTATTCCTGCTGCATTGGATCTGGATGGTCTTGCCACATGTTCTCCACTGGCTTTAATCTCTTGGTTATCTGCAGCACCCATGCTCTCTTCTCTCTCTCCTCTACACCTCTCAACAGGATTTCCTGTATCCCAGCATCTTACACTGCACTGCGTTCATGTGACCTTTCCACAACTTCAGGACAGTTTTCAGGCGCTTTTAAATCACTTCCCATTCATTTCAATGGACTCTGGAGTTTTTGAAGCACTTTTTTCAGCGCCCCAAACATGCTCCAAAAATGCCGCTTGCAGGACTTTTCTCAACGCCCCCGCCAGCGCAACGCCACAGTGTCAAAGTATCCATTGAGATGCATGGGAATCGCTTTCCAGTCGCTTTACAAGCGCTATTTTTAGCGCTAAAACGCCTGATAAGCGCCTCAGTGTGAAAGTGGCCTTATGCCCTGTACACACGGTCGGATTTTCCGATGGAAAAAGTGCGATCGGATTGTGTTGTCGAAAATTCCGATCGTGTGTGGGCTCCATCTGGCTTTTTGTGTCGGAATTTCCGACACACAAAGTTTGAGAGCAGGATATAAAATTCCCCGGCAACAAAATCCGATCGTTTAAATTCCGATCGTGTGTACACAAATCCGACGCACATTGTCATCCCGACAATGGAAGTCTGGATCCGCTAGGTGCCTGGACTGACACCTGTCTCAGCGAGCCGCTGAGAGCCTGAGATGGCCGCTCTGCCCCCTCCACAGCTCAGCTCTCCAATGAGGAGAGAGATGAGCAGAGTGCTGTGACTGACAGTCTACAGCTCTCTGCTCACAGAGCTGTGAAAACCAAGTGATCGCAGAGGTTCGATCGCTCGGTTTTCAGTGCAGAGGCGCTGGGGAACAGATGCAGCATCGTACCGATGCTGCATCCACCTAGGTAAGTATAAATCTTAAAAAAAAAAAAGTAACCCATACTTCTCTTTTGATGTCTCCCTAGTTTTTCTTTTCACCTTTCAGAATAACCTAATCATGGCCTTATCTGTGTCAGTGAACATTGACTCCAATAATTTGTAGATAAGCAAGTTATACAGATCAGTTTCCAGTTAACACATTTAAATAAATAATGAATATGTACCACACACTGGAATCTCTCACAAGTAGTGATTTTATAAGAAAATGTACACGTGCCAAATTTTGCAAAGTGTCACCATATAATATCTGCCAGTCCTCTAGATGTATTAATATATAACTTTTATAGAGAGCTCTACAGCTTTCTAGTGATATTGTGATATCATCCTAACCTACTGCAGGGGTGCGTCTAGGTGTCCACATCACTCACGTGTCCATGATGAGGACAATTCTTATTAGTTTGCCAGCAGAGCGTCCTCTGAGCATCCAGAAGTGGACTGACATCAGACCAAGTTGAGTGAAGGGGACCGGTTAGCAAGGATTAACATGCGGAGCTAGACTAGTGGTCCCTGCAGGCAGAAACTGCATCAGCAAGGGACCCGCAAAGTTGTCAATTTAACAAGATATTTCTCATTAAATGCCGTGTGCCTCCACTGGGCAGGGAAACAATATACCTCTCATCTATTTTCCCACCCTCCTTTTATCAGACCTACTTTGGCTAAGACTTTACAAATGGTCTTCTTCGCATAGCTTCCCTTCATCCTGCGTGCGTCTTATATATTTCGCCAACAAGGTTGAAAACCGAGCAGAACCCTGTTTACTGGCCCTGAGTCCCCGTTCTTTGACCACTGTGAAGCCTTTCAATTATCTCACTTCTTAAGCACATTACCCAAACCACACCTTTTCCAAACTCGTTTGAGGAGCTCTGTTTAGGGGATAGTCCAATACATTAAAAATTTGTCTTTTTCATATAAACACCCCCCATTCGCCAAATGGGAAAGAGACTTGCAGGTCAATAAAGGTTGGATTCTTCTTCTTTGCCCACAAATCCTCATTATGCCGCGAATATCAGAAAACTACATACAGCCCAGAATTCGAGTGACCCTTGCTGGAGATGTGGCTCATAATATGCAGCCATGCTTCTCCATATCTTTTGAGAATGTCCTGAAATTCACACGTTCTGGCAGCAAGTCTTCCAGTTCATTCAAAAATTTACAGACATTTCACTGTTCAATGACTATGTGCTGTTTCTAGTCAACTTGACTCCCCTTTCCAGGAAGAGATACTAAAAATCACTGCTGAAACACCTACTGAACGCAGTAAGAGCCTGTATACCTGCTATGTGGAAACATTAATCCCCCATGGCCCAATGGTTAGCCAGAATGAATGACATAAAAAGTATGGAACATCTGACCTCAGCTCTTCAAGACAAATCAGAGAAGCATAAGGTGATTTTATTGTAACAAGTTTTGTTTCTCTGTTGACTTCCCTCCATGCTTATTGATTTAAACCATGCTCTGCTCTTTGCGATGTGTCTGTAGTCATTACCGTCCTAATCGTAACCTCGTGGGATACTCTTTCCTATCCCCATTTTTTTTCTTCCTTTCCCCCTGCTTTCTCCCCTTTCCCTTACTCATACCACCAACCCCTCTCTTTCTCCCCAACCCTACCCAAACCCATTATAAGATCAAAAGTGCGGGTGAGTATTGCATCAGCTTGTTACTCAATGCCAGTTTTTCTCACTGGCTAGTTACCATCCTAGCTCCCTCAGACACCTTACTTGAGAGTTTACGTTGATATGACAGCCTCATTGTTTATCGAGTGTGCAACCAGTCAGTCCCGTCTTTAATATTGATTGGACCCTGGGCAAACATTTTCTTTAGACCCCCTCCCCCAAGCATTTTCGCTCTCCACCTGCTCTGAGTCATACAATAAACAGCAACTAAACTCAAAATCTGTTTACTGAATAAGATCAGGCAGCGATTGCTATTGGTTGCCAGAGGTTACAGTGTATCATTACTGCTCACTGACTGGCTGCTACGAGGTTACAGCACACATTATGGCTCGCTGATTATTTGCTATTGGTTACAGCACATGACTTCTGCTTGTTGATTGGTTGCTAGAGATTACTGTACATCAATACGGCTCACTGATTGTTTGCTAGAGGTTACTGGACATCCTTACCACTCACTATTTGGTTGCTAGATGTTAGTGCACAAAATTACTGCTCACTGATTGGTTCCTAGAGATTACTGCATATTCTTACCACTCAATGATTGGTTGCAAGAGGTTAGTGCACATCATTACTGCACACTGATTGGTTGCTAAAGGGTACAGCACATCATCTCCTCACTGCCTGCACACCATGGACTAGGGAGGTGAGGGGACCCATCAATAGATAGAAAACTCCTAGAGATCCTAGGACTTCTGGAATCAGTGGCAATGCTGGGGGGTGGGGGGGGGTTGATTAGTGGCAATGCTGGGGGGTTGATGGGATCAGTGGCAGTGGTGGGGGGGTGGGATTAGTTAGGAGGCAGTACACTGTGGCAAATTCTGAATTATGTAGAGCAAAGCTGGACATTTTTGGCTAGTATATAGTGGTGGATTCTACACAGATCACTAATGTGTGGGGAATTTGCTCTGGCCACCATGTAATGGGGGATCTTACACCACCCACCAATATACAGAGGAATTTCTACACTGACACCAATGTAATAGGAGCATTTACACCAAGCACCAGTGTAAGGGGGGATATACAATTACCTCCATGTAAGGGGGAATTTACACTGACCACCATTGTCAAGGAAATTTGTACTGACCACCAATGTAAGGTGACACTTCTACACCAACCACCAATGTTAGAAAGGGGATTTACACTGACCACCAATGTTAGGGGGGAATTTACACTGATCACCAATTTAAAGGGGGATTTACAAGGGTGATTCTGTACTCACCACCAATATAAAGGGAAATGTACACTGATCACCAATGTAATAAATAATTTACACTGACAATCAATGTAATGGGGGATTTTACATCAAGAACAAATAAAGGGGGATTTCTACACTGGCCACCAATGTAAGGGGAGATTTACACTCACCACCAATTTAAAGGAGGATTCTACTTGGACCACCAATGTAAGGGAGGATTCAAAACTGTTCGCAAATGCAAGTTTGGATTTTTTTTACCGACTACCAATATAAAAAGAGGAGTTTCTACACTGGCCACCAATGTAATAGGGATTTACACTGACCACTAATGTAATAGGAACATTCACAGTAACCACCAATGTAAGGAGGGATTTACACTGACCACCAATGTAAGGGGGACCTTCACACTGGCCACTAGTATGAATGAAAGGATTCTACACCAAGACCCAATGTAATGAAAAGATTTACACTGAGCACCAATTTAACTGAGAAATTTAACCTGCGTGCACATTTGTGTGCGTCGGGAACACATGCAAAATCGCTTTCCTGGCACCTCAGAAACATGCTGCCCTTTAGCAGATACACAGCAGTGCCATTAATTGTTAATGACACCCTCACCCATCTGCTGAGATGTGTGTATTCACATGCATCAAAATTTGGAAAAAGGGTTCTACCTCCAATTTGCTTGCCTTTTGCAGAACAGGGTGATGTTAGGCTTAATGAACACAGTTGTAGGCAGGACTTTCAAGCATGCCCCTTTACCTCCCCAGTGGGCAGCATTCAGCAGAAGTAATGGTGGATTTGACCTCAGGGGGCATGAAATACATATGAATACTGCCTCTATTTACATATCAATGCCACGGTCTGCGGCTATTTACATATTAATGCTGCCGCTATTTACATATCAATGCAGGTTATTTACACGTAAACACAGGGTCTGCAGGTGAGTTATCTGTACATGGCAATAGGGCAGTGCTGGGCAGGATTAGTAACAGAACTTCACACTGGCAACTATGAGTCAGCTTCTTTGGGCCCCACAACAATGATGGGGCCCAGGGCAGCTGCCCCTTTTGCCCTGCCTCAAACACGGCCCTGCAACCAGTCCTTAGGGGATTCAGATGCTAGCCTTTCCTGGCTGTTAATGTATGTATTGCAAACTTTGAATGTGTCCATTTACACTGCTTCTTTTTACTTTGTCAGTTATACTGTTATCCGGTAGTCAAGCTGTTTATTTTTTCTTTAAACTAAAAAAAAAAAAAAAAACATGCCTCTTCGCAAATACCTTGGACTGTCTACTTTCCAAAAAGGGTTCATTTGGGGGTGTTTCAACTGTCCTGGCATTTTAGAGTCTCTAAAAACATTATGAATGAAAAAAAGAACCAAACACATTCCTCCATTCACATGGATCAATGTAAACAAATAAATCTCTGCCAGAAAAAGTGTATGGTATGCCGACCATTAGAAGCTTCCGCCACACATCCACCCACTCTTCTAACATTGGGCGTACTTGTAATGTTTTTTTCTTATGTCCAGCCTGTGGGATTTGGATTTGAGCCCTGCCCAATCAACCATAGTGGTGTTCCCTCCATTGCCTTTAGTTCGGTTCTGCGTTCCGAAATGACCAAGGTTAAATCGGCCTTGAATTGTTCTGATAGGTGAGTCAGGCATAGGATTTCCAACACTAGCGCGTCAGTCAGACCAGTAATACCAATCACTGCTTGGCAGTCTCAGGCGCACACCATACAACCATATTGTGGATCTCTCAGAAATTCTATAGACACATGCAATTTATATGTACGTGTACCCCACTTCTCTGCAACTAATACCTTTATTTTTGTTTTTATGAGAGATAAAATATATTCCTCTGATCCTTGACATAAAGACAGTTGTTGGTAGACAGTTTGGGGCCTTCTGGGTGTATAGGCCTCGTCCACTGCTGGACTTGAGGCTCAATGAGGTGACAGTTGCTTTATCTTTTTCTATACCTACAAGGATGTGAGAATTTAATTGGCATCTATGTGGCAGTTCTGGTGGTCTATAGGTCTGCTCCTTCTTTTCAAATTCTAATTGAGGAACATCTGTCTGCTATTGATTATTGAATCAACAGATTACTATATCTTTTTAATACCATTGAATTAAACTAGATCTACAAACCTACTACATTTACAGGTTATGTCACATCTCAGCTATTGGTAAAATTGCCCTACTTTTACATTTATGTTACAATGTGGTATTCGTTTTGGGGGTGTTTTATTTTACACATTTTTAGGTGTATACATGTTCAAGTGGTTCTTTTTATATTTTGCTATATGGATACAATCTTTCATTCACAAAAAAAATGAAAGCTCAATCAAAGTATTATGCCTTTTTTTTTTCTCTTAAGTCATGTAGCACTATACAGTATGGTTTAAGACTGATTTTTGCTTGGAAATCCTTTAATATATATTTTTATATATTTTCACTCAGAGGTGAAAATGCTATTTCCTAGTCATCCGCCCGTCAGTACACTATGGGTTAACTGTTCCTTATTAGCCCTTAAGACCACCTTCTTCCAGCTTTATAAAACCATGTCCTCCCCTCCCCCTCGTGTTCATTTTTCATTGGTCGCCAGGCCACCAGACTGAATTCCAGCTATACCCCCCTACCAAACCTTTCCCCCCCAGAGTGAGCTTCTCCTGGGGTTGGAAGGTCCAGAATGGATAGAGGTAAATCCTCTTATGACACTGGACACCCTGAGTGCATCTGCGGGCATCTGTTGTCTAAAGGACATGCACAGGCTGTGGCAAGCTGAAGAGGAATTTAAAAGTTACCTGCAAAGGGCTCCCAGGCTCTAGGACCATGCCATCTCCCTCTCTGGAGCCAAGCTTGCCGCCGAATGACATCACGGGAGGCGGGGCTTAGCGGGAGCGGCCGTGCATTGCTGGGGTAACCAGCACACCATAAAACTGGACACCACGGTGGTGGCAGGCGCCGAGCGATGTGGGCTTTAGAAGCAGTAAATCTGGTGGGTGGTATCACGCTCCTCCTCCCCAAACTCCCTAGGTCAGTTTATGTGCTGTTTACACTCTCCTTCTGCTCTTTCCGCCAAGCCAGGTTTGGCTGAATTTCTCACTGCTGCTGCTCCTGGGCCTCTCTGTCATCCTGCACTTCTCAGCTTTTTTGCTGCAGGTAAGATGGCTGATGTTTTAACCACTTCATCTCCGGAAGGATTTACTCCCTTCCTGACCAAAGCACTTTTTACAATTTGGCACTGCGTCGCTTTAACTGCTAATTGCGCGGTCATGCAATGCTGTACCCAAACGAAATTTGTGTCCTTTTCTTCCCACAAATAGAGCTTTCTTTTGATGGTATTTGATCACCTCTAGAAGTAATAGAAAACTAATGCGCACAACCACGTTCTCAAAAGATCAAGGGTACAAAGATTAGAGAAGCTGCCAACATAAGAGGTGGTCTCACCCACCCTAAGGAGTAACGTAATAGAAAATAAAAATATGTGGCGCTAGTCTAAATTGGCTGCTCATCATAACTCTCCAAAGAAATCTGAATGTTTCCTTAATGCACACTCAGCAATAATATCTTCTCCCATTAGGGGGCAGCTAAATCAACCAAAATATTAAATGGTAGTGAACATACCATAATCCTCAAAATTAGGAGGATTTAATTTTGAGGATTATGGTATGTTCACTACCATTTAATATTTTGGTTGATTTAGCTGCCCCCTAATGGGAGAAGATATTATTGCTGAGTGTGCATTAAGGAAACATTGAGATTTCTTTGGAGAGTTATGATGAGCAGCCAATTTAGACTAGCGCCACATATTTTTATTTTCTATTTGATCACCTCTGCCGTTTTTATTTTTTGCGCTATAAACTGAAAATTTTGAAAAAAAATGATATTTTCTACTTTTTGTTATAAAAAAATCCAATAAACTCAATTTTAGTCATACATTTAGGCAAAAATGTATTTGGCCACATGTCTTTGGTAAAAAAAATGTCAATAAGCATATATTTATTGGTTTTCGCAAATGTTATAGCGTCTACAAACTAGGGTACATTTTCTGGAATTTACACAGCTTTTAGTTTATGACTGCCTATGTCATTTCTTGAGGTGCTAAAATGGCAGGGCAGTATAAAACCCCCCAAATATTAGAAAGTGGTTGGGACTATATATCCCGTGGGACTTTAAATGAAACCATGGCCTGATGTGGTCATGCGTTTCCATCCCTGTACTAGTCTAAGAGAAAGGAGGGTGGGACTTTAAATGAATTGCGTGAATGCTCAGAAACAAAAATCGATGAACAACTAGGAAAATTTTATTCAATTCATAAAAATAACATGCACAAAATATATATATCAATCATAAATGGAAAGAAATATTGGCAATAATAGCAACAATTATACATGATTATATGAATATAAAAATTCTCCATGGTACACCAATTAGATATTGTTATACAACCATATATTAAAGAGTAAAACATCCAAAGCCTCCAAAGGTTCCAAATAAAAATGAAAAATGCATGACGCTGGTAAAAAACGCGACAATGGTAGCTCTACGCGTTTCGTGGCTGTTGTGCCACTCGTCAGGAGCAAGCGCGTATCTTATCTAGGATAGAAAATATAAATTATAAAAAATGGTATGGTAAGTATATACATGAGACAAAGGTGGGGTGATAGAAAGCCCCACACAGAGTGCATGCTTACGCATTCTGGTTTGTAGGGTGGTGGCAGGGAGCCATATACCGCCCGACCATTGGAGACACCGCCCCCCGGGAGCTGAGGTGGATGGATCGACGGGGGCAGCCCACAGGGCGCCATCCAGGGCAGGCATGGTCCCCCGAGGCAAAACCTGAAGTGAAAGGTAAGGGTTAGAAGAGAAACTGCAAAACTGCTAGAAAATAAAGAGCGGTGGGAAAGTGAGAATGCCAGGGTGATATAGCCCCAAAGGAAGAAAGTTGAACCCGTGAGGGGATGAAGGGATCTAGGTTGAACACCTGGGAAATGCTAAGGATGGAAGAGGGAAAAGACCAAATAACCAGAGGTGAAGATATGAAGAAAAAGAATGGACAAAGCATGAGAGGACATGATAGAAATACCTGGCGTGCTGTATGAAACAGTGTGAGGGGAAGAAAGCAGTGACCCCCAAACGAACGTGACATCCAAGGAAGTGAAAGCCTCGAGAGCCAGCACCGCCGAGGCTACGCCCATATAGGCGCTACCACGGGGACCGCCCACCAACGTCACGCCGCAAAACCAAAAGAGGGGCGGGCGGCAACGTCGATCGGGTACTGAGCGTCCGACCCGCCGACGTCACCGCCAGATCCCCGTGATATGCGGGATGAACACCATCCAATCAGACGTATGAGCGTCCTTGAGGACGCGCATGTCCGATGGGGAGTGCGTGACGCTGACGTGCAGTGGCGGCAGATCCACCCCCCCCAGAAGGGGGAGGGGGGAGGAGCCGACAGGCACGTCACAGCTCCCGGAAGGGGGAAATCCAAAACAGCCGGCGGTGCATTGGGCCAAAGGAGCCACCACCAAACAGACAAACCATAGACGTAACGAGAATCTTAATTAAGTGGCAAATAAATACAATCCAAAATAAAGATGTCTAATCAAATAATAAGATCGAGCAATTAACTGAGAGGAGGCTTAAATGGAAAAGTATGTATGTACAACATCACAGATTTGCAAAACAAGTGTGATGAGGTTAAATTACAGAGCATTGGTTACACGCATATTCCATCCCTATACATTAATATTAGAAAGTGGTTGGGACTATATATCCCGTGGGACTTTAAATGAAACCATGGCCTGATGTGGTCATGCGTTTCCATCCCTGTACTAGTCTAAGAGAAAGGAGGGTGGGACTTTAAATGAATTGCGTGAATGCTCAGAAACAAAAATCGATGAACAACTAGGAAAATTTTATTCAATTCATAAAAATAACATGCACAAAATATATATATCAATCATAAATGGAAAGAAATATTGGCAATAATAGCAACAATTATACATGATTATATGAATATAAAAATTCTCCATGGTACACCAATTAGATATTGTTATACAACCATATATTAAAGAGTAAAACATCCAAAGCCTCCAAAGGTTCCAAATAAAAATGAAAAATGCATGACGCTGGTAAAAAACGCGACAATGGTAGCTCTACGCGTTTCGTGGCTGTTGTGCCACTCGTCAGGAGCAAGCGCGTATCTTATCTAGGATAGAAAATATAAATTATAAAAAATGGTATGGTAAGTATATACATGAGACAAAGGTGGGGTGATAGAAAGCCCCACACAGAGTGCATGCTTACGCATTCTGGTTTGTAGGGTGGTGGCAGGGAGCCATATACCGCCCGACCATTGGAGACACCGCCCCCCGGGAGCTGAGGTGGATGGATCGACGGGGGCAGCCCACAGGGCGCCATCCAGGGCAGGCATGGTCCCCCGAGGCAAAACCTGAAGTGAAAGGTAAGGGTTAGAAGAGAAACTGCAAAACTGCTAGAAAATAAAGAGCGGTGGGAAAGTGAGAATGCCAGGGTGATATAGCCCCAAAGGAAGAAAGTTGAACCCGTGAGGGGATGAAGGGATCTAGGTTGAACACCTGGGAAATGCTAAGGATGGAAGAGGGAAAAGACCAAATAACCAGAGGTGAAGATATGAAGAAAAAGAATGGACAAAGCATGAGAGGACATGATAGAAATACCTGGCGTGCTGTATGAAACAGTGTGAGGGGAAGAAAGCAGTGACCCCCAAACGAACGTGACATCCAAGGAAGTGAAAGCCTCGAGAGCCAGCACCGCCGAGGCTACGCCCATATAGGCGCTACCACGGGGACCGCCCACCAACGTCACGCCGCAAAACCAAAAGAGGGGCGGGCGGCAACGTCGATCGGGTACTGAGCGTCCGACCCGCCGACGTCACCGCCAGATCCCCGTGATATGCGGGATGAACACCATCCAATCAGACGTATGAGCGTCCTTGAGGACGCGCATGTCCGATGGGGAGTGCGTGACGCTGACGTGCAGTGGCGGCAGATCCACCCCCCCCAGAAGGGGGAGGGGGGAGGAGCCGACAGGCACGTCACAGCTCCCGGAAGGGGGAAATCCAAAACAGCCGGCGGTGCATTGGGCCAAAGGAGCCACCACCAAACAGACAAACCATAGACGTAACGAGAATCTTAATTAAGTGGCAAATAAATACAATCCAAAATAAAGATGTCTAATCAAATAATAAGATCGAGCAATTAACTGAGAGGAGGCTTAAATGGAAAAGTATGTATGTACAACATCACAGATTTGCAAAACAAGTGTGATGAGGTTAAATTACAGAGCATTGGTTACACGCATATTCCATCCCTATACATTAATATTAGAAAGTGGTTGGGACTATATATCCCGTGGGACTTTAAATGAAACCATGGCCTGATGTGGTCATGCGTTTCCATCCCTGTACTAGTCTAAGAGAAAGGAGGGTGGGACTTTAAATGAATTGCGTGAATGCTCAGAAACAAAAATCGATGAACAACTAGGAAAATTTTATTCAATTCATAAAAATAACATGCACAAAATATATATATCAATCATAAATGGAAAGAAATATTGGCAATAATAGCAACAATTATACATGATTATATGAATATAAAAATTCTCCATGGTACACCAATTAGATATTGTTATACAACCATATATTAAAGAGTAAAACATCCAAAGCCTCCAAAGGTTCCAAATAAAAATGAAAAATGCATGACGCTGGTAAAAAACGCGACAATGGTAGCTCTACGCGTTTCGTGGCTGTTGTGCCACTCGTCAGGAGCAAGCGCGTATCTTATCTAGGATAGAAAATATAAATTATAAAAAATGGTATGGTAAGTATATACATGAGACAAAGGTGGGGTGATAGAAAGCCCCACACAGAGTGCATGCTTACGCATTCTGGTTTGTAGGGTGGTGGCAGGGAGCCATATACCGCCCGACCATTGGAGACACCGCCCCCCGGGAGCTGAGGTGGATGGATCGACGGGGGCAGCCCACAGGGCGCCATCCAGGGCAGGCATGGTCCCCCGAGGCAAAACCTGAAGTGAAAGGTAAGGGTTAGAAGAGAAACTGCAAAACTGCTAGAAAATAAAGAGCGGTGGGAAAGTGAGAATGCCAGGGTGATATAGCCCCAAAGGAAGAAAGTTGAACCCGTGAGGGGATGAAGGGATCTAGGTTGAACACCTGGGAAATGCTAAGGATGGAAGAGGGAAAAGACCAAATAACCAGAGGTGAAGATATGAAGAAAAAGAATGGACAAAGCATGAGAGGACATGATAGAAATACCTGGCGTGCTGTATGAAACAGTGTGAGGGGAAGAAAGCAGTGACCCCCAAACGAACGTGACATCCAAGGAAGTGAAAGCCTCGAGAGCCAGCACCGCCGAGGCTACGCCCATATAGGCGCTACCACGGGGACCGCCCACCAACGTCACGCCGCAAAACCAAAAGAGGGGCGGGCGGCAACGTCGATCGGGTACTGAGCGTCCGACCCGCCGACGTCACCGCCAGATCCCCGTGATATGCGGGATGAACACCATCCAATCAGACGTATGAGCGTCCTTGAGGACGCGCATGTCCGATGGGGAGTGCGTGACGCTGACGTGCAGTGGCGGCAGATCCACCCCCCCCAGAAGGGGGAGGGGGGAGGAGCCGACAGGCACGTCACAGCTCCCGGAAGGGGGAAATCCAAAACAGCCGGCGGTGCATTGGGCCAAAGGAGCCACCACCAAACAGACAAACCATAGACGTAACGAGAATCTTAATTAAGTGGCAAATAAATACAATCCAAAATAAAGATGTCTAATCAAATAATAAGATCGAGCAATTAACTGAGAGGAGGCTTAAATGGAAAAGTATGTATGTACAACATCACAGATTTGCAAAACAAGTGTGATGAGGTTAAATTACAGAGCATTGGTTACACGCATATTCCATCCCTATACATTAATATTAGAAAGTGGTTGGGACTATATATCCCGTGGGACTTTAAATGAAACCATGGCCTGATGTGGTCATGCGTTTCCATCCCTGTACTAGTCTAAGAGAAAGGAGGGTGGGACTTTAAATGAATTGCGTGAATGCTCAGAAACAAAAATCGATGAACAACTAGGAAAATTTTATTCAATTCATAAAAATAACATGCACAAAATATATATATCAATCATAAATGGAAAGAAATATTGGCAATAATAGCAACAATTATACATGATTATATGAATATAAAAATTCTCCATGGTACACCAATTAGATATTGTTATACAACCATATATTAAAGAGTAAAACATCCAAAGCCTCCAAAGGTTCCAAATAAAAATGAAAAATGCATGACGCTGGTAAAAAACGCGACAATGGTAGCTCTACGCGTTTCGTGGCTGTTGTGCCACTCGTCAGGAGCAAGCGCGTATCTTATCTAGGATAGAAAATATAAATTATAAAAAATGGTATGGTAAGTATATACATGAGACAAAGGTGGGGTGATAGAAAGCCCCACACAGAGTGCATGCTTACGCATTCTGGTTTGTAGGGTGGTGGCAGGGAGCCATATACCGCCCGACCATTGGAGACACCGCCCCCCGGGAGCTGAGGTGGATGGATCGACGGGGGCAGCCCACAGGGCGCCATCCAGGGCAGGCATGGTCCCCCGAGGCAAAACCTGAAGTGAAAGGTAAGGGTTAGAAGAGAAACTGCAAAACTGCTAGAAAATAAAGAGCGGTGGGAAAGTGAGAATGCCAGGGTGATATAGCCCCAAAGGAAGAAAGTTGAACCCGTGAGGGGATGAAGGGATCTAGGTTGAACACCTGGGAAATGCTAAGGATGGAAGAGGGAAAAGACCAAATAACCAGAGGTGAAGATATGAAGAAAAAGAATGGACAAAGCATGAGAGGACATGATAGAAATACCTGGCGTGCTGTATGAAACAGTGTGAGGGGAAGAAAGCAGTGACCCCCAAACGAACGTGACATCCAAGGAAGTGAAAGCCTCGAGAGCCAGCACCGCCGAGGCTACGCCCATATAGGCGCTACCACGGGGACCGCCCACCAACGTCACGCCGCAAAACCAAAAGAGGGGCGGGCGGCAACGTCGATCGGGTACTGAGCGTCCGACCCGCCGACGTCACCGCCAGATCCCCGTGATATGCGGGATGAACACCATCCAATCAGACGTATGAGCGTCCTTGAGGACGCGCATGTCCGATGGGGAGTGCGTGACGCTGACGTGCAGTGGCGGCAGATCCACCCCCCCCAGAAGGGGGAGGGGGGAGGAGCCGACAGGCACGTCACAGCTCCCGGAAGGGGGAAATCCAAAACAGCCGGCGGTGCATTGGGCCAAAGGAGCCACCACCAAACAGACAAACCATAGACGTAACGAGAATCTTAATTAAGTGGCAAATAAATACAATCCAAAATAAAGATGTCTAATCAAATAATAAGATCGAGCAATTAACTGAGAGGAGGCTTAAATGGAAAAGTATGTATGTACAACATCACAGATTTGCAAAACAAGTGTGATGAGGTTAAATTACAGAGCATTGGTTACACGCATATTCCATCCCTATACATTAATATTAGAAAGTGGTTGGGACTATATATCCCGTGGGACTTTAAATGAAACCATGGCCTGATGTGGTCATGCGTTTCCATCCCTGTACTAGTCTAAGAGAAAGGAGGGTGGGACTTTAAATGAATTGCGTGAATGCTCAGAAACAAAAATCGATGAACAACTAGGAAAATTTTATTCAATTCATAAAAATAACATGCACAAAATATATATATCAATCATAAATGGAAAGAAATATTGGCAATAATAGCAACAATTATACATGATTATATGAATATAAAAATTCTCCATGGTACACCAATTAGATATTGTTATACAACCATATATTAAAGAGTAAAACATCCAAAGCCTCCAAAGGTTCCAAATAAAAATGAAAAATGCATGACGCTGGTAAAAAACGCGACAATGGTAGCTCTACGCGTTTCGTGGCTGTTGTGCCACTCGTCAGGAGCAAGCGCGTATCTTATCTAGGATAGAAAATATAAATTATAAAAAATGGTATGGTAAGTATATACATGAGACAAAGGTGGGGTGATAGAAAGCCCCACACAGAGTGCATGCTTACGCATTCTGGTTTGTAGGGTGGTGGCAGGGAGCCATATACCGCCCGACCATTGGAGACACCGCCCCCCGGGAGCTGAGGTGGATGGATCGACGGGGGCAGCCCACAGGGCGCCATCCAGGGCAGGCATGGTCCCCCGAGGCAAAACCTGAAGTGAAAGGTAAGGGTTAGAAGAGAAACTGCAAAACTGCTAGAAAATAAAGAGCGGTGGGAAAGTGAGAATGCCAGGGTGATATAGCCCCAAAGGAAGAAAGTTGAACCCGTGAGGGGATGAAGGGATCTAGGTTGAACACCTGGGAAATGCTAAGGATGGAAGAGGGAAAAGACCAAATAACCAGAGGTGAAGATATGAAGAAAAAGAATGGACAAAGCATGAGAGGACATGATAGAAATACCTGGCGTGCTGTATGAAACAGTGTGAGGGGAAGAAAGCAGTGACCCCCAAACGAACGTGACATCCAAGGAAGTGAAAGCCTCGAGAGCCAGCACCGCCGAGGCTACGCCCATATAGGCGCTACCACGGGGACCGCCCACCAACGTCACGCCGCAAAACCAAAAGAGGGGCGGGCGGCAACGTCGATCGGGTACTGAGCGTCCGACCCGCCGACGTCACCGCCAGATCCCCGTGATATGCGGGATGAACACCATCCAATCAGACGTATGAGCGTCCTTGAGGACGCGCATGTCCGATGGGGAGTGCGTGACGCTGACGTGCAGTGGCGGCAGATCCACCCCCCCCAGAAGGGGGAGGGGGGAGGAGCCGACAGGCACGTCACAGCTCCCGGAAGGGGGAAATCCAAAACAGCCGGCGGTGCATTGGGCCAAAGGAGCCACCACCAAACAGACAAACCATAGACGTAACGAGAATCTTAATTAAGTGGCAAATAAATACAATCCAAAATAAAGATGTCTAATCAAATAATAAGATCGAGCAATTAACTGAGAGGAGGCTTAAATGGAAAAGTATGTATGTACAACATCACAGATTTGCAAAACAAGTGTGATGAGGTTAAATTACAGAGCATTGGTTACACGCATATTCCATCCCTATACATTAATATTAGAAAGTGGTTGGGACTATATATCCCGTGGGACTTTAAATGAAACCATGGCCTGATGTGGTCATGCGTTTCCATCCCTGTACTAGTCTAAGAGAAAGGAGGGTGGGACTTTAAATGAATTGCGTGAATGCTCAGAAACAAAAATCGATGAACAACTAGGAAAATTTTATTCAATTCATAAAAATAACATGCACAAAATATATATATCAATCATAAATGGAAAGAAATATTGGCAATAATAGCAACAATTATACATGATTATATGAATATAAAAATTCTCCATGGTACACCAATTAGATATTGTTATACAACCATATATTAAAGAGTAAAACATCCAAAGCCTCCAAAGGTTCCAAATAAAAATGAAAAATGCATGACGCTGGTAAAAAACGCGACAATGGTAGCTCTACGCGTTTCGTGGCTGTTGTGCCACTCGTCAGGAGCAAGCGCGTATCTTATCTAGGATAGAAAATATAAATTATAAAAAATGGTATGGTAAGTATATACATGAGACAAAGGTGGGGTGATAGAAAGCCCCACACAGAGTGCATGCTTACGCATTCTGGTTTGTAGGGTGGTGGCAGGGAGCCATATACCGCCCGACCATTGGAGACACCGCCCCCCGGGAGCTGAGGTGGATGGATCGACGGGGGCAGCCCACAGGGCGCCATCCAGGGCAGGCATGGTCCCCCGAGGCAAAACCTGAAGTGAAAGGTAAGGGTTAGAAGAGAAACTGCAAAACTGCTAGAAAATAAAGAGCGGTGGGAAAGTGAGAATGCCAGGGTGATATAGCCCCAAAGGAAGAAAGTTGAACCCGTGAGGGGATGAAGGGATCTAGGTTGAACACCTGGGAAATGCTAAGGATGGAAGAGGGAAAAGACCAAATAACCAGAGGTGAAGATATGAAGAAAAAGAATGGACAAAGCATGAGAGGACATGATAGAAATACCTGGCGTGCTGTATGAAACAGTGTGAGGGGAAGAAAGCAGTGACCCCCAAACGAACGTGACATCCAAGGAAGTGAAAGCCTCGAGAGCCAGCACCGCCGAGGCTACGCCCATATAGGCGCTACCACGGGGACCGCCCACCAACGTCACGCCGCAAAACCAAAAGAGGGGCGGGCGGCAACGTCGATCGGGTACTGAGCGTCCGACCCGCCGACGTCACCGCCAGATCCCCGTGATATGCGGGATGAACACCATCCAATCAGACGTATGAGCGTCCTTGAGGACGCGCATGTCCGATGGGGAGTGCGTGACGCTGACGTGCAGTGGCGGCAGATCCACCCCCCCCAGAAGGGGGAGGGGGGAGGAGCCGACAGGCACGTCACAGCTCCCGGAAGGGGGAAATCCAAAACAGCCGGCGGTGCATTGGGCCAAAGGAGCCACCACCAAACAGACAAACCATAGACGTAACGAGAATCTTAATTAAGTGGCAAATAAATACAATCCAAAATAAAGATGTCTAATCAAATAATAAGATCGAGCAATTAACTGAGAGGAGGCTTAAATGGAAAAGTATGTATGTACAACATCACAGATTTGCAAAACAAGTGTGATGAGGTTAAATTACAGAGCATTGGTTACACGCATATTCCATCCCTATACATTAATATTAGAAAGTGGTTGGGACTATATATCCCGTGGGACTTTAAATGAAACCATGGCCTGATGTGGTCATGCGTTTCCATCCCTGTACTAGTCTAAGAGAAAGGAGGGTGGGACTTTAAATGAATTGCGTGAATGCTCAGAAACAAAAATCGATGAACAACTAGGAAAATTTTATTCAATTCATAAAAATAACATGCACAAAATATATATATCAATCATAACCAGCGTCATGCATTTTTCATTTTTATTTGGAACCTTTGGAGGCTTTGGATGTTTTACTCTTTAATATATGGTTGTATAACAATATCTAATTGGTGTACCATGGAGAATTTTTATATTCATATAATCATGTATAATTGTTGCTATTATTGCCAATATTTCTTTCCATTTATGATTGATATATATATTTTGTGCATGTTATTTTTATGAATTGAATAAAATTTTCCTAGTTGTTCATCGATTTTTGTTTCTGAGCATTCACGCAATTCATTTAAAGTCCCACCCTCCTTTCTCTAAAACCCCCCAAATAACCCCATTTTGGAAAGTAGACACCCCAAGAAAATTGCTGAGAGCCATGTTGAGCCCATTGAATATTATTTTTTTTTGTCCCAAGTGATTGAATAATGACAAAAAAAAAAAAGAAAATTTACAAAAAGTTGTCACTAAATGATATATTGCTCACACAGGCCATGGGCATATGTGGAATTGCACCCCAAAATACATTTAGCTGCTTCTCCTGAGTATGGGGATACCACATGTGTGGGACTTTTTGGGAGCCTAGCTGCGTACGGGGCCCCGAAAACCAAGCACTGCCTTCAGGATTTCTAAGGGCGTAAATTTTTGATTTCACTCTTCACTGCCTATCACAGTTTCGGAGTCCATGGAATGCCCAGGTGGCACAAACCCCCCCCCCCCCAAATGACCCTATTTTGGAAAGTAGACACCCCAAGCTATTTGCTGAGAGATATGGTGAGTAATATATCATTTAGTGACAACTTTGTGCAAAAAAAAAAGTGTCTTTTTCCCGCAACTTGTGTCACAATATAAAATATTCCATGGACTCGACATGCCTCTCAGCAGATAGCTTGGGGTGTCTACTTTCCAAAATGGGGTCATTTGGGGGGTTTTGAACTGTCCTGGCATTTTATGCACAACATTTAGAAGCTTATGTCACACATCACCCACTCTTCTAACCACTTGAAGACAAAGCCCTTTCTGACACTTTTTGTTTACATGAAAGAAAATTACTTTGAACCCCCAAACATTATATATTTTTTTAAAGCAAATGCCCTACAGATTAAAATGGTGGGTGTTTCTTTTTTTTCACACAGTATTTACACAGTGATTTTTCAAATGCATTTTTTTGGGAAAAAACACACTTTTTTAAATTTTAATGTACTAAAACACACTATATTGCCCAAATGTTTGATGAAATAGGCCAAGTACATGGATACCAAACATGACATGCTTTAAAACTGCGCACAAACGTCGTGCAGTGGCGACAAACTAAATACATTTTTAAAAGCCTTTAAGAGCCTTTACAGGTTACCACTTTAGATTTACAGAGGAGGTCTACTGCTAAAATTACTGCCCTCGATCTGACCTTCGCATTGATATCTAACATGCATGGTGCAATTGCTGTTTACATTTGACGCCAGACCGATGCTTGCGTTCGCCTTTGTGTGAGAGCAGGGGGGGGGGGACAGGGGTGCTTTTTTTTTTTTTATTATTTTTTTGCTTTTTTATCTTATTTTTAAACTGTTCCTTTCATTTTTTTTAAATAATTTTTATTATTATCTCAGGGAATGTAAATATCCCCTATGATAGCAATAGGTAGTGACAGGTACTCTTTTTTGAAAAAATTGGGGTCTATTAGACCCTAGATCTCTCCTCTGCCCTCAAAGCATCTGACCACACCAAGATTGGTGTGATAAAATGCTTTCCCAATTTCTGAATGGCGCTGTTTACATCTGGCGAAATCTAAGTCATGAAATGCTCGTAGCTTCCAGTTTCTTAGGCCATAGAGATGTTTGAAGCCACTCTGGTCTCTGATCAGCTCTATGGTCAGCTGGCTGAATCACCGGCTGCATTCTCAGGTTCCCTGTTGGGACAGGAGAGCCAGAGAAAAACATGGAAGATGGTGGGGGGTGGGCGATTCCCTCCCACTGCTTGTAAAAGCAGTGTAGAGGCTAATTAGCCGCTAGGATTGCTTTTACATGAAAGCCGACCGCTGGCTGAAAAGAATGATACCAAGATGATACCTAAACCTGCAGGCATCATTCTGGTATAACCACTCAAAGTCTAGCAACATACCAGTATGTTGCTGGTCCTTGTTGGGCATATATTGTAATTTTTTTTTTTTCATGCAGCCTTTGGGCTGAACGGAAAAAAGAGATTGATCGGTGGGTATGCCCACCATTAGAATACCTCCCTTCATCCACCCACTTCTAATGATGGGCATACATGCACCATTTATATATGCCGAAGCATGGGGGCATCTGCCCCAAAAGTTAGGAGCAAATCGCTCCTCCGCCCCTGCTGTCCCCATGCTTCGGCATATATCACCTCCGCTGGAGTCACGGCTTTATATATCGTGGGAGCAAACGCTGTTGCTGTCAAGATAAATAAATCCGCGCTGCAGCTGAATGGCGTACCTGAAGACAAAAAAATGGTTAACAAAAAAACACAGTAAACAGTAAAGTATAAAAAATTGCATACCTGAAAAGCAAACATGATAAAACATAATAACAATAAAACATTGCAGAATAGAATACAGTAAAAAAGAGCAGAACAATAGAGAGAGAATAGAGAGAGAGAGAGAGAACAATAAAACGACAACTATTTTTTTTTTTTTTATATATTTTTTTGTGTTTTTTTTTTTTACACTTTTTTTGTAACTGTAACTTTTTTAACTGTAACCGGTTCCAGGTTCGGGTCTCTCAAAATGCGATGGCATCTTGGGAGACCCTGTGAAAGTGTGCCTAGTCTGTGCAATGCTGTACCCTACGCTAATACTCAACTAGTGTATGGTCGCGTTCAAAACATTCACCAATGCAAAGACCAGGATTGTCAGGACAGGAGGGACAATAATAGCGGGTGTCACGCCTATATCCGCGCTTGCTGCAGACACGACATCTTTTTTGGGGTGGTTCGTTGGGTAGGGGTACTCGGGAGGACATTAAGAAAATGCCCCTCATGCATTTGGTTGGGGATGTGAATGGGGGAAGTACGGGCGCTGCAGAAGTGGTGGGTTCCCAATTAGGATTGGCGAATGCAGCAGGAAGGGCATTATGGGCACGATGGGCCTGTGTTTGTCTTCTTCTTGGTGGCAGCGGGACACTACTTGTGCTTGCCACCTCACCAGCTTGAACTGCACTTATGGGACTCGCCACGTCACCAAGTGTTACTGCAGTGCTGGTTTGACTATGACCAGGGTGTACTAGGCCGCTGGTGCTTGCCAGCTTGCTGGGGACACTAGTATAGATCTGATCGGATCAGATATTGATCCGTTCAGATACTATACCACTAAGGGAGGTATACGGTGCGTGCGTGGGTGTTAGCGCTACTGGCTCTAACCTGACGCTGCCTGGGGCTGGCGCTTGCCAGTTCACCAAAACGCTACCAAAAAAACTGTTAGCGATCGCAGGGATCAGGCCTGACTCTGCGAACGCTGCAGTTATGTGTGTTTAGTGTTTTGTAAGTGACAGTGATCGATCGATACTGCCCTTGAGTGGGCTGGGCTTGGCCGGGCGGAGGGGCAAAATGCAGATTCTAGCAGGTATCTGGGCTGATCCCGCTAACACTGCGTTTTTGGGAACCCTAAACTGCTGGAGACGCTAGTATAGATCTGATCGGATCAGATATTGATCCGTTCAGATACTATACCACTAAGGGAGGTGTATGCTGCGTGCGTGGGTGTTAGCGGTACTGGCACTAACCTGACGCTGCCTGGGGCGACGCAGACCCTATCTAACCCTAAAACCTAAGTTATATCACCGCCGGGCGATCAGGGGGCTAAACCTTTATTAGGTAATAAACGGCGGGTGCCCTGACACTATAAAAAATAAACTAACTAACCAGCGTCACCCGTAACAGTTATACAGTGATCACTGGTGAAAGGGTTAACTAGGGGGCAATCAAGGGGTTAAAACCTTTATTAGGTAGAATATGTGGGGGTCCCTGACGCTATAAAACGCTGACGGCGAACCTAAATACTTATCTCCCTAACTAGCTTCACCAGTGACACTAATACAGCGATCAGAAAAACAATCGCTTAGTGACACTGGCGACGGGGGGTGATCAAGGGGTTAAAACTTTATTAGGTAGTATATGGGGGTCCCTGACGCTATAAAACGCTGATGGCGAACCTATATGTTTACCTCCCTAACTAGCGTCACTAGTGACACTAATACAGCGATCAGAAAAACAATCGCTTAGTGACACTGGCGACGGGGGGTGATCAAGGGGTTACAACTTTATTATGGGGGGTTAGGGGGTATCCTAGACCTAAAGGGGGCTACCACTAGCTGCCCTACCACTTCTAACTGTCACAAACTGACACCAATGCAGTAATCAGAAAAAAAAAACTGTTTGGTGTCACTGTGCCGGGCGGGGGGGTGATTAGGGGGTGATCAGGGGGTGATCGGTGGGTGATGGGGGGTGTAAAGTGTGCCTGGTGTGTTTTACTGTGTGTGTTGTGTTGGTGCACTCACTCAGATGTCTTCTCTCCTCGGCGCCGAAACGGAAAATACCGAGCCGAGGAGAGATGACATCACTTCCTCTGCCGCTGTTTACTATACAGCAGCAGAGGAAGATTATCATTGGCTGGGAGCGATCGCGAGGGGGTGGCCACGAATGGATGGCTTCCCCCTCACCTCTGATCGCTCGGGGACAGAAGCTGACCGCCTCGGGCACCAGGGGGGGGTCCGATCGGACCCCCCGCCCGCGGGAGGCAAGTAACGTACCTATTCATTACTTTGCCTGCCCATGCCATTCTGCCGCAGTATATCTGCATGAGGCGGTCGGCAAGTGGTTAAAGGGTTAGCACACAAAAAAATGTCTTTTTCTTTTAAAGAAAAGTATAAGATTAGGGGAGGGAGTGGAAGAGGATAATTACCAGATGCATCTATTACAAACGTATTTTTTTCTCGTTCCATCCGTAGTCATGAGCTCGCCACAGCAGACGCGAAGATCTGCGGAAAGGTAGGAGGGGTCTACGGGGGACTAAAACTGTAAAAGAGTGCCGCACACATAAGTAACATGTTGCTTAATCTTTTTTAGGAGCAGAAGCCCTAAAAAAGACATTTCCAGAATGAAAAGTCCCGCCACCACTCTAAGTCCCTGCAACCAGGGTCCCATTCCAAACGGAGGGATCGATCTCCCAGTGGACCAAGCTGCAGTAAATCATCAGCAGTAGAACCAAGGCAGTCCAGGAGACCGGCAGATGGCCTATGCTGGGCTTGCACGGCACTGGCTGTTGTCGGGAAGCTTCTCTGTGCCGAATGCATGAAAGATGTGGCCACTGATAAGGAAGCAGAAGCTCGGATGGTAAGGACTAAATCCATGAGGCAGTGGCCGAAAGCATACAGCTAGCCTCTAGCGCAGCCTGTTCTAGAGAAGAAAAACCTAAACCAGGCACCTCCACAGATCAAGGCCGAAAATCGCCAAGGATCTGTGAGATATTATCAGGCTCCTCGTCAGAAACAGAGGACATGCCCAAGCATTTGTTCGATCACCATCTGATTGAGTCATACGTTACAGCCATAAAGGAGGCCATAGAATGGGATCAGGACTCTAAACCTCCAGAGAAGGTTAAGAGATTTTTTCCAAATTTAAGGAAGCAAGGGCCCTCCTTTCCATTTATGGAGGAAATCCCAGTTTTAATGAAAGACGAATGGGAGAAGGAGAGAAAAACAAGAATCCAAAATCGCTTTACTAAACTCTATCCCTTCAATCCATCAGATGCTGCTTTCTGGGAGTCGGCCTCAGGGATAGATGCAGCCCTACAGTGCCTTGCAAGGCATGTCTCCCTCCCGCTGGAGGATCCCACCACATTTAGGCATCCGACGGATAGAAAGACAGACGCCAGTCTTAAAAAGATATATTCTGTTGCAGGAGCAGCCTGTCGCCTATCCATAACCCTAACATCGATCTCAAGAGCCCTAAAAGTCTGGGTTACGAATGTGGAGACGGCACTGTGGGCTGGAGTGGAGACAGCTAAAGTCATTGACGCTCTGGAGGAACTCAACCTGACAGCAGCTTTTTTGGCTGAGTCTTCCATAGATCTGGTAAGATTACTGGCTAGGTTAATGGCACATGCAGTGACCGCAAAAAGGGTGTTATGGTTTCGACATTAGACCACAGATGCGGTATCTAAGCAGGCGTTATGCAACATTCCATATAACGGTAAGATGCTGTTCAGAAAGACCCTGGAGGAGGCAATCAAGTGGGTCACAGGTGGAAAATCGGGCCTATTACCTCAGACCTCTAGGAAGAGATAGCAACCCTTCCGGTCAGGCCAGTTTGATTCCAGAAGGGGCCGCAAGGCCAGATCATATAGACCAGTCCGGGAATGCAACAGACCTCAATGGAGGGATACACAGAGCTCCTTCCTGCAAGGCAGGCGGCAAAAAAGGCAGAGAAGTCTTTTTCGAGGTCAATCCATCCAAACCCTCCCGGTTGGAGCCAGGTTGGCAAGATACTGGAGGGAGTGGGCAACAAATGTGAAGGACTGCTGGATCTGACAGGCATTAAAGCATGGATACAAGATAAGGTTTCAAAAGAAACCTCTGAATATCTTTGTCCGAACACATTAACCACAGGATCAGAAGAAACGCAAGTGTTTTCAGGAATATGTTGCCAAATTATCTTGGAAACAAGCAATTACGTCAGTGCCACAGGCGTGCCAGGGGAAGGGAGTATATTTTCCGATATTCCTAGTACCCAAAGCAACCAGAGAGCTCAGACCAGTGTTGGACCCGAGGTCCCTAAATCTTTTCATCATTCCCAAGTCAATATATACAATAGAATCAGTGGTTCAACGAGGAGATTGGTTAATCTCAATCGATTTGGCAGATGCCTATTTACACATCCCAATCTACAAACATCATCAAAACTACCTCAGATTCACAATAGAGGAAAGACATTATCAGTTCAAATGTCTACCCTTGGGCATCAACAAAGCTCCCAGGGTTTTCTCCAAGATCCTGTTGGCGACCATAGCATTTATCCGATTGCAGGGAAAAAAAATCTTTCATTATTTAGACAAAATTCTTGTCATGGCACATTTAAGCAAACAGCTGGCGCTACACAGCGACAAGGTGATAGCGATCCTGTCTAACTTTGGATGGCTAATAAACAGTCAAAAGAGCAACCTCATTTCTGCCCAACGGATGGCGTATTTAGGCATGGTTTTCGACACCCAGCCAGGTCGGACTCTTCTGCCATATCGCAAGGTGGCCGAACTGAAAGCCTGTGTCTACAGGGTAATGGAGGCTCCGACACTTTCGGCAAGAGACTGCATGACAATGTTGGGGATGTTCACCGCAGCTATCCTGGCGATACCTTGGGCAAGGTTCCACATGAGAGCCTTCCATATGTCCTTCCTGGGAAAATGGGACGGCCGGTCATTGGACCAGAAGATCTGGATAGCAGGATAGCAGGACTAATTGTCAGGGCTGGGCTCAGCCCTTCCTTCTCTGAGCTGGCCGCTCAGCTGTCGGCTAATTGCCAGCTCCCATCTCTCTCCACAGTTACCCAGCTGTTGCTGATTCTGCTCGTCAGTCCTGCCTACTTAAAGTCGTCCAGCTCACTTGATCTCTGCCTTCACCTTTGTCAACATCACAGAGACTTTCTCCTGTTGAAGACTTGCTCGGCTGACGTTCCTTCTGGCTCCTGATCCTGCTTGCTGTACTACTACGTTTATCTCTGGCTCTCTGACATTTGCTTGGCTGACTACTCAATCCGGTTACTGAACTCTGGCTTGTTTTGACTACGCTTGCTCTGTTTACATTATTATTATTATTAAACAAGTGTGATTTAACTATACTTCTGTCTCTGCCTGATTCAAGGTTCCTGATAGTAGGCAAACGCCATGAATTCAGAAGAATCCACTTGTTGGTAATATTTTTTCCAGATTGGATGAGCAAGATCACTGCATGGATCAGTTTGCCATAGCGTTACAAACACTCCTGAGTCGCACGGCTCACCTGGAAACTCCTACTGTGGTAACTCCGGTACAACCTGAGTTGCAGGCCATCCCTGTTGCTGTGCCAGTCTCTGTGTAGGCACCCGCTTCGTGTATTACCTCTATAAGAGGTATGTCTGGTACTGCTCCCTAGCGATTTGGGGGAGATCCAGTTCTATGCAGAGGACCAGGTTGAGATTTACTTTGAGATGCTGCCCCGGGCGTTTTCCCATGGACAGAAGCAAAGTAGGTTTCGTGATATCTTTGCTTTCTGAGAGAGCCTTGACCTGGGCAAACCCTATGGGAGACGCAAAAACCTGTTGTCTTGAGTTACCCCGAGTTTGTGGCCTCCTTTAAAAGGGTATTTGGCATTCCCGCATACTCCGCTTCTACTGCCAATTGCCTCATGTCCATCAAACAGAGTACGAGAACTGTTGCCGACTACGCCATTAAATTCCGTACTCTGGCAGCAGAGGTTGCTTGGAACACTGAGGCCCTCGTGGCTGCTTTTTCTCATGGTCTCTCAGATTCCATCAAGGATGAGATAGCAGCACGAGATATACCCACTGAGCTGGAGAGGTCGATCATGTTTGCCATCCTCATTGACTCCAGAGAAAGACTCTCTTTTAAGGAGCGCTTGCGGAAGCCTCCTGTACGTTTGCCTCCAAGCTTTGCAGTCCCACCCGTGCCTCCCTCACCTCCCATGCCTCCTGGTACCGAGTAGGTCTGTGAAGATGAACCCATGCACTTGGGCTTCATGCGTCTCTCTGCGGATGAGAAAGCCTTTAGGAGGAGGGAGAATTTGTACCTTTATTGTGGGCAGGCACGTCACTTTTTAAAGTCTTGTTCTACCCATCCAGGGAACGCCCGAACCCTGAGGTCCTGTCATGGACAGACCTTAGGTGGCGTTGTTTCGTCCCCAGTTATCCAGAAGGATAAGCCCCTGGTTTCGGTCACTCTTTCTTGGGCTGAGTCGTCCATCGAGATACAGGCTATAATCGACTCTGGGGCTGCAGGCCTGTTCATTGATGCTGCCTTTGTATCGCAGCACTCAATTCCGCTGCAGCTGCGTGACACTCCACTTGCCATTGAGGCTCTTGACGACCCCTCTTTTGATTGGCTCCGTGCTGAGGTTCTCTCCTGGTCACCACATTGCAGTGGGACATGCTTCCAGAAGGTAGCCAAGGTCCCCTGCACCTCTTCACTCTCCTCCTTGACGGAGGGGTACCGCGATTTTAGCGATGTCTTTGACAAAGGTTAGGCCGGTAGTTTGCCTCCACACCGGCCTTATGATTGCGCAATTGACCTTCAACCTGATACCATACCCCCTCGTGGCCGTGTTTACCCTTTGTCGGTCTTGGAGGATAAGGCCTGGAGGAGTATGTTGCAGACGCACTTTCTCGAGGTTTCATCCGCAAATCCTCGTCTCCTGCTGGTGCTGGTTTCTTCTTTGTGAAGAAGAAGAGCAGTGAACTGAGACCTTGTATTGATTATAGGGGTCTCAATCGTTTCATGATTAAGAATGCCTACCCGATTCCGTTGATTACAGAGTTATTTGAGCACCTCAAGGGAGCAACAGTTTTCATGAAGCTTGATTTGAGAGGGGCATACAATCTCGTGCGGATTGAGGGCAACGAGTGAAAAACTGCGTTTAATACCAGAACAGGCCATTATGAGTACATGTAATGCCTTTTGGCCTTTGTAACGCCCTGGCAGTTTCCCAGGAATTTATTAACAATGTCCTCCGAGATTTGTTGCAGTTATGTGTGGTGGTTTATCTCGATGATATCCTCATATTTTCCAAATCCCTGGAGAGCCACCACACAGATGTCTGTCGTGTGCTTCAGAAACTAAGAGAGAACAATCTCTATTGTAAACTGGAGAAGTGCGAGTTTCATCGTGAACAGGTTAAATGGTCATTTCCACTGCTGGTTTTTCAATGGACCCAGAGAAACTTTCGGCAGTCCTACAGTTGCCCCAACCCGTGGGTTTACGTCCTCTGCAGTGTTTCCTGGGCTTTGCCAACTATAATCTGAAGTTTATTTGTAACTTCTCGTCTCTGATCAAGCCCCTGACTGATATGACTAGAAAGGATGGTAACCCACAGAGTTGGTCTCCGGAGTCCATTAAGGTCTTTGAGGGTCTCAAGGCTGCCTTTGTTTCTGCTCCTGTGTTGGCACATCCTGATCCTACGTTGCCTTTTATCCTAGAAGTTGATGCTTCTGCGATTGGAGTTGGTGCCCTTCAGTCTCAAAGCATCCGTGTGGCTACTTTTCCAAGAAATTGTCACTTACAGAGTGCAATTACGAGATTGGTGACAGAGAGCGGTTGGCGATCGTTTTAGGCCTGAAAGAATGGAGACATCTCCTTGAAGGTACCACTGTTCTGGTTCTCATTCTTACTGACCATAAGAATCTCACATTCTTGTCTGAGGCTAAGCGCCTCTCTCCCAGAAGGGTGCGATAGGCTCTTTTCTTGTCGAGTTTTAGTTACATTGTCTCATTCTTACCCGGTACTAAGAATGTATGGGCTGACGCCTTGTCACGACAATTTTCCTCCACTTCCAAGTTGGAGTCAGTTCCGGTTCCTATGATTCCTACTGATCGTATTCTGGCTACGGTTCGCACCAGTCTTACTTCTCCTTTGGGTGACAAAATTCTTGCTGCTCAGGTCCATGCTCCTCCTGAGAAACCTTGTGACCGCTGCTTTGTCCCAGAGAGTATCCGTACTGCCGTGCTCCAGACCATTTTCCCAAGGCAGCTGGCCACCCTGGGAAGAATCAACTCGTTTGGGCCATTTCCCAACAATTCTGGTGGCCTAGTCTATGGGCTGATGTAACTGCCTTCGTAGCTGCCTGTTCTGTGTGTGCTCAGAGTAAGACTCCCCCGACACCTTCCAGTGGGCCTTCCACAACCCATACCCAATGGACAGAGGCCCTAGACCCACCTGTCTATGGATTTCATTGTGGAATTACCCAACTCCCAAGGCAACACTGTTATCCTTATGGTCGTTGACCAGTTCTCAAAGATGTGTCAATGTATTCCACTTAAGAAGTTGCCCACTTCTAAGGAACTGGCTTCCATTTTTGCTCGGGAGATCTTTTACTTACATGGGCTACCCAAGGTGATTGTTTCGGACAGGGGTAGTCAGTTTGTCTTCTGGTTCTGGTGAGCCTTTTGTGCACAGCTGGGAATTCAGCTTGCTCTCTCCTCTGCGTATCCCCCGCAGTCTAATGGGGCTGCAGAACAAGCCAATCAGTCCTTGGAGCAATTCTTACGTTGCTATATTTCTGACCATCATAACAACTGGTCAGACCTATTACCGTGGGCAGAGTTCGCTCACAACAGTGCCTTGAATTCTGCTTCCCAATTGTCCCCGTTTATGGCGAATTATGGTTTTCAACCTTCCATGTTGCCCGACTCGTTTGTTCCGCAGAGTATTCCTGCGTTAGAGGAGCATCTCCGTGGACTTCGTTCCACTTGGGCACAAGTTCAGGAGGTTTTGCAACATGCTAACGATAGGTACAGACTCCATGCTGACCGCAGACTCCTGCCTGCACCTTCCTACCAGGTTGGGGACAGAGTCTGGCTGTCGCCTCATAACCTCCGACTTCATGTTCCTTCTTTGAAGGTCGCACCTCAGTTTATTGGGCCTTTCCGTATCCTTCGCAGGATTAACCCAGTGGCCTATGCCTTGGACCTTCCTCCTAGTATGCGCATCTCAAATGTTTTTCATGTCTCCTTATTGAAACCTCTGTTCTGCAATCGCTTTACCACCTCAGTGCCACGTCCTCACCCTATACAGGTTGAGAACCATGAGGAGTATGAAGTACAATCCATTGTTGACTCCCGTAGGTTCCGTGGGCGCATACAGTACCTGGTGCATTGGAAGGGGTACGGTCCGAGGGAACGCTCTTGGGTCTCATCCTCGGACGTACATGCCCCTGTCCTCCTCCGTGATTACCATAGATGTTTTCCCCTCAAGCCCGGTGGTCCCCTGAGGGGGAGGGGTCATTGAGGAGGGGGTACTGTCAGGGCTGGGCTCAGCCCTTCCTTCTCTGAGATGGCCGCTCAGCTGTCGGCTAATTGCCCGCTCCCATCTCTCTCCACAGTTACCCAGCTGTTGTTGATTCTGTTCTTCAGTCCTGCCTACTTAAAGTTGTCCAGCTCACTTGATCTCTGCCTTCGCCTTTGTCAACATCACAGAGACTTTCCTGCGTTCCTGTTGAAGACTTGCTCAGCTAACGTTCCTTCTGGCTCCTGATCCTGCTTGCTGTACTACTACGTTTATCTTTGGCTCTCTGACATTTGCTTGGCTGACTACCCGATCCGGTACTGAACTCTGGCTTGACGGAAGTTCAAGAGCATGACGGAAACCAGACACTCCAATCTACTGGAGCTACAGGCAGCATACATGGCCCTAATAGCATTCAAGGGGATGATTCAGGGAGCTTGAGACAAACTTCGATTGGGCAACCAGACAGCGGTATTATATATCACCTGACAGGGAGGAACCAAGAGTCTGTCCTTACTCCAACTAGCAACCAAAATTCTCCACTGGGCCGAAACTCATGTGGAGGATTTAACAGCAGTGTACATTCCAGGCAGCTAAAACCAGATAGCAGACTGTCTGAGTCACTATATTCAACCAATTTTCACCAGATGGGGGACACCCAATGTAGACCTGATGGCCACATCAGGGAATGCGCAGGTACCAGAGTTTGCCGTGAGGTTCAGGTACAACGAGGCGATAGACCAGGGCGCCTTCTCGATCTTATGGCGGTCTCCCCTAGTGTACCTGTTTCCTCCAATCCCATTATTCATCTGCTGAAGATCGCAAAGTAGGAGGTGCATGCCATCCTAATTGTACCCTTCTGGCCCAGGAGGTCATGATTTCCTCTGCAGATGGCGTCAGCCCCACCAGTACACCTACCTCTCAGGAGGGACCTGTTACAACAGGAACAGTGGATGCTCCCCAACCCCGGGGAGACTGCGACTGACTGCCTGGCTGTTGAATTGGCCCAACTGCACGCACAGGGCCTCTCAGAGGAGGTAATCGCTACATTACTGGGGGCAAGGAAGACTACAACAAACGCCACATATTCCAGGATTTTGAGAAACTTTGTGGACTTTGCATTACAGCATAGTTTCTACCTATTAACTCCAGGTATCGCAAATATTTTGGAATTTCTACAAACAGCACTAACTATAGGTTGGCATACAACTCAATTAAAGTGTGAGCCCTGTCCTGCTTCACCGAACATAGATGGGATAATGAGCCTTTGATAAAGCAAATCCTCAGAGCCGCAATAAGAGTGTGGCCACCAAGGAGGAACCTTTTCCCAATTTGGGACTTGGGCACAGTCCTATAGGTATTGTTGCAGCCACCATTCAGTCCGGCTGAATCATGTACACTGGGATTTCTAACAATCAAACTGATTTTCTTGATGGCCATTACGATGGCCAGAAGAGTGTCGGAATTAGCAGCCTTATCCTGTGAAGAACCATTCTGCATTATTTATCCGGACAGAGTGATCCTGAGACCCTCTTCAGCTTTGGCCTCTAAGGTGGTGTCAAGGTTTCATGTAAACTGGGAGGCAGTGTTACCTTGCTTTATGCAGCCACCGAAGCAGGCAAACCAGTTGGATTTGAGACCTCTGGATATGTTCAGCTTAATATCAACATATCTTCAAAGGGCACAACAGATACGCAAATTGAATAATCTGTTCATCTTCCCTTTGGGACACAGGAAAGGGGAGGCAGCACCATCAAGGGTCTTGTTCACCTGGATTACAAGAACTATCTACTTGGCATACAAGCAACAGGGCCTTGCTCCCCCCGCAGACTATACGGGCTCATTCTACAAGAGGGATGACAGCTTCGTGTGCGCCCGTGTCAAAAATCCCGGTGGAAGACATATGCAGGACCGCTAGCTGGAGTTCCTGTGAGACTTTTGCTCGGCACAGGATGATCAGAATAAAAAGGTGGTGTGGTCTGTACAACATGAATAAGTGGTTTGTTTTTTGTGGCTGAAGCCACCTGGAACAGCATGTAGGCAGCCTATATTACTCCATGGGGATGCAGCCAATGTATGAACATAGCCAAGGGTTTAACAGAAGTGCGGGTGTGTACATTTGGGGCTTCTCACCGCCACCTGTACTGAAGATTGAACAGGAAGAGCTCTTAACGGAGGCTTCCTGATCATTCACAGATTGAAAGCATAGAGCATTTACTATGTTACTTACTTACTTCCATTGTGAAGTTATGCATTAACACAGGAGTGATCAGTACTGATCACTCACTATGTTCATTCAGGAAAGGTAGGGGCCGTTAAACATGACATGCTCTGATCTCAATCTCTCAGCCCAGGGCTGCTGGCAGCCAGCAGGATGTAGAGAATGGGAAACCGGCAGCACTGCATGGAAGGGCACCAGGAGAAGCGAGTGGAAGGGAGGGTATTGAAGATAGTGGAAAAATCAGAGGGGGAATATTGTAGTGGTGGGATCTTGGAGTGGAGGGAGATGTGAAGGAGACACACAGCAAGAGCAGCTTTGGTAGCGGTGGGGGGCTCACATCTTTTGGTGTGCTGTGATCACAGATATTATTTTATTCAGTAGAGTCTGCTGGACAATTGCACTATAAGTTCATGGTCTCTGAAGTGAGAAGGGGGAATGCAGCAGAAGTATGGCATACTGACCTGGCCAGCTGGAATCGGCTCTGTGCTTTCATATGCAAACGTTGGTGGCAAGGAAATGCCAAGTATTGGAAATCTATAGAGGTGGTTAAACAGTAGTATTTATATAAATCATTTAGTTTGAGCTTGTTGTTCAAATCAATTTCTTGTCAGAAATTCAGAGCTTTCCTGTGTCTTCTGCAGACTATTTAGCTCTCCTACAGTGGGGACGGAAACTATTCAGACCCCCTTAAATTTTTCACTCTTTGATATATTGCAGCCATTTGCTAAAATCATTTAAGTTCATTTTTTTCCTCATTAATGTACACACAGCACCCCATATTGACAGAAAAACACAGAATTGTTGACATTTTTTCAGATTTATTAAAAAAGAAAAACTGAAATATCACATGGTCCTAAGTATTCAGATCCTTTGCTGTGACACTCATATATTTAACTCAGGTGCTGTCCATTTCTTCTGATCATCCTTGAGATGGTTCTACACCTTCATTTGAGACCAGCTGTGTTTGATTATACTGATTGGACTTGATTAGGAAAGCCACACACCTGTCTATATAAGACCTTAAAGCTCAAAGTGCATGTCAGAGCAAATGAGAATCATGAGGTCAAAGGAAATGCCTGAAGAGCTCAGAGACAGAATTGTGGCAAGGTACAGATCTGGCCAAGGTTACAAAAAAAAATTCTGCTGCACTTAAGGTTCCTAAGAGCACAGTGCCTCCATAATCCTTAAATGGAAGACGTTTGGGGCGACCAGAACCCTTCCTAGAGCTGGCCGTCCAGCCAAACTGAGCTATTGGGGGAGAAGAGCCTTGGTGAGAGAGGTAAAGAAGAACCCAAAGATCACTGTGGCTGAGCTCCAGAGATGCAGTCGGGAGATGGGAGAAAGATATAGCAAGTCAACCATCACTGCAGCCCTCCACCAGCTTTACGGCAGAGTGGCCTGACGGAAGCCTCTCCTCAGTGCAAGACACATGAAAGCCTACATGGAGTTTGCTAAAAAAAACACCTGAAGGACTCCAAGATAGTGAGAAATAAGATTCTCTGGTCTGATGAGACCAAGATAGAACTTTTTGGCTTTAATTCTAAGCAGTATGTGTGGAGAAAACCAGGCACTGCTCATCACCTGTCCAATACAGTCCCAACAGTGAAGCATGGTGGTGGTAGCATCAGGCTGTGGGGGTGTTTTTCAGGTGCAGGGACAGGATGACTGGTTGCAATCGAGGGAAAGATGAATGCGGCCAAGTACAGGGATATCTTGGACGAAAACCTTCTCCAGAGTGCTCAGGACCTCAGACTGGGCCGAAGGTTTACCTTCCAACAAGACAATGACCCTAAGCACACACCTAAAATAACGAAGGAGTGGCTTCACAACAATTCCGTGACTGTTCTTGAATGGCCCAGCCAGAGCCCTGACTTAAACCTAATTGAGCATCTCTGGAGAGACCTAAAAATGTCTGTCCACCAACGTTTACCATCCAACCTGACAGAACTGGAGAGGATATGCAAGGAGGAATGGCAGAGGATCCCCAAATCCAGGTGTGAAAAACTTGTTGCATCTTTCCCAAAAAGACTCATGGCTGTATTAGATCAAAAGGATGCTTCTACTAAATACCGAGCAAAGGGTCTGAATACTTAGGACCATGTGATATTTCAGTTTTTCTTTTTTAATAAATCTGCAAAAATGTCAACAATTCTGTGTTTTTCTGTCAATATGGGGTGCTGTGTGAGGAAAAAAAAATAACTTAATGATTTTAACAAATGGCTGCAATATAACAAAGAGTGAAAAATGTAAGGGGGTCTGAATACTTTCCGTCCCCACTGTATACACCAGCGACTTGAGTCCTGCTCGTCTTGCAAGACACTCCCAGCTGGGTGGGGCGGGTGTAACGTGTAGTTGGTAGCACTCTCACCTAGCAGTAAAAAGTGTCGATGGTTAAAATCCCAACCATGACACTACCTGAATGGAGTTTGCATGTTCTCCCCGTGCCTGCGTGGGTTTCCTCCGGGTACTCCGGTTTCCTCACACACTCCAAAGACATGCTGGTAGGTTAATTGGCTTCTGTCTAAATTGGCCCTAGTATATTAATGTGAGTTAGGGACCTTAGATTGTAAGCTCCTTGAGGGTAGGGATCGATGTGAAAGTACAATGTATATGTAAAAGCGCTGCGTAAATTGACGGCGCTATATAAGCACCTTAAATAATACTAATAATAATACAGTGCTCGCAAATCAAGTCAGGATTTTTAAAAAAATATAGCTCATCTTGCGAAACACTCGTATACCGCATTACTCGCAAACCGAAGTATCACTCTAATAACAAAATGAATGCTCAATTAATGAGCCCATAGCTGAAATGTAAAAACAGCTCTGTAGCCAGTTAACCATATCAGAAAAATCAGAAAACGAAACATGCAAAATTCTAAATGTCATATAAAAATATATTAAGTTAAACACTACAAAAATAACTAAAAACATGTATTTGATGAAAATTTATAAATTCTGCCGTGCGGCAAGGCAGTGGTAAACGGGAGCAGTGTTAGAGATTGAGGCTGGGTTCACACTATTGTTAATTTGATGCAGATTTCCCCGCATCCAATTCGCATAGCAGGAGATTGTGACTGGCTCTATGGAAAGTGGCTCCAGTGCGAATTGAGTCCTGTGCGTCTTTTGGTTCGTTTCAGATCTGAATTCACAAAAAAATTCATACTGAAATCGGACCTGAAATGGTGAACTGGGACGCACCTGACCTCTGTTGTGAGCCGCTCCGTGCGGCAGTGTGAACCGAGCCTGAAAGTGAATATTCACACATATTATTGTGTGAAGACTCTCAATTCCTTTAGTAATTCATCCTCATTATGAGACAGATTTTTTTTTTTTTTTTTTTAACAATCAAAGATGCTTTATTGTTTTCATACAGAGTAATAACAGCAGGCCCGGACTGGGAAAAAAAATAGGCCCGGGCATTTTAGACTGAGCAGCCAATTTTTCCATGGACCGGGGGGGGGGGGGGGGGGTCCTCCACGCTGTAATGTGCAGGAACACTGATATAAATATAAAGGGGACTGCACTGTAATGATTACCCCCTTACATCAGAGTACATACAGAGGTCACTTACATCAGAGTCCACACAGACCCCCCTTACATCAGAGTCCGCACTGAGCCCCTTTACATCAGAGTCCGCACTGAGCCCCTTTACATCAGAGTCCGCACTGAGCCCCTTTACATCAGAGTCCGCACTGAGCCCCTTTACATCAGAGTCCGCACTGAGCCCCTTTACATCAGAGTCCGCACTGAGCCCCTTTACATCAGAGTCCGCACTGAGCCCCTTTACATCAGAGTCCGCACTGAGCCCCCTTACATCAGAGTCCACACTGAGCCCCTTTACATCAGAGTCCACACTAAGCCCCCTTACATCAGAGTCCACAAAGAGGTCCCTTACATCAGAGTCCACACTAAGCCCCCTTACATCAGAGTCCGCACAGAGGTCCCTTACATCAGAGTCCGCACAGAGGTGTCTTACATCAGATTCCGCACTGAGCCCCCTTACATCAGAGTCCGCACAGAGGCCCCTTACATCAGAGTCCGCACAGAGGTGTCTTACATCAGATTCCGCACTGAGCCCCCTTACATCAGAGTCCGCACAGAGGCCCCTTACATCAGAGTCCGCACAGAGGTGTCTTACATCAGATTCCGCACTGAGCCCCCTTACATCAGAGTCCGCACTGAGCCCCCTTACATCAGAGTCCGCACTGAGCCCCCTTACATCAGAGTCCGCACAGAGATGTCTTACATCAGATTCCGCACTGAGCCCCTTACATCAGAGTCCGCACAGAGGTCCCTTACATCAGAGTCCGCATTGAGCCCCCTTACATCAGAGTCCGCACAGAGGTCCCTTACATCAGAGTCCGCACTCAGCCCCCTTACATCAGAGTCCGCACAGAGATGTCTTACATCAGATTCCGCACTGAGCCCCTTTACATCAGAGTCCACACAGAGGTCCCTTACATCAGAGTCTGCACTGAGTCCCTTTACATCAGAGTCCGCACTGAGCCCCCTTACATCAGAGTCCGCACTGAGCCCCTTTACATCAGAGTCCGCACTGAGCCCCCTTACATCAGAGACCGCACTGAGCCCCCTTACATCAGAGTCCGCACTGAGCCCCCTTACATCAGAGTCCGCACTGAGCCCCCTTTACATCAGATTCCGCACTGAGCCCCCTTACATCAGAGTCCGCACTGAGCCCCCTTACATCAGAGTCCGCACTGAGCCCCCTTACATCAGATTCCGCACTGAGCCCCCTTACATCAGAGTCCACACTAAGCCCCCTTACATCAGAGTCCGCACAGAGGTCCCTTACATCAGAGTCCGCACAGAGGTCCCTTACCTCAGAGTCCGCATTGAGCCCCTTACATCAGAGTCCACACTAAGCCCCCTTACATCAGAGTCCGCACAGAGGTCCCTTACATCAGAGTCCGCACTCAGCCCCCTTACATCAGAGTCCGCACAGAGATGTCTTACATCAGATTCCGCACTGAGCCCCTTTACATCAGAGTCCACACAGAGGTCCCTTACATCAGAGTCCACACAGAGGTCCCTTACATCAGAGTCCACACAGAGGTCCCTTACATCAGAGTCTGCACTGAGTCCCTTTACATCAGAGTCCGCACTGAGCCCCCTTACATCAGATTCCGCACTGAGCCCCCTTACATCAGAGTCCGCACTGAGCCCCCTTACATCAGAGTCCGCACTGAGCCCCTTTACATCAGAGTCCGCACTGAGCCCCTTTACATCAGAGTCCGCACTGAGCCCCCTTACATCAGAGTCCGCACTGAGCCCCCTTACATCAGAGTCCGCACTGAGCCCCCTTACATCAGAGTCCGCACTGAGCCCCCTTACATCAGAGTACGCACTGAGCCCCCTTACATCAGAGTCCGCACTGAGCCCCTTTACATCAGATTCCGCACTGAGCCCCCTTACATCAGAGTCCGCACTGAGCCCCTTTACATCAGAGTCCGCACTGAGCCCCCTTACATCAGATTCCGCACTGAGCCCCCTTACATCAGAGTCCGCACTGAGCCCCTTTACATCAGAGTCCACACTGAGCCCCCTTACATCAGAGTCCGCACTGAGCCCCCTTACGTCAGAGTGCGCACTGAGCCCCCTTTACATCAGAGTCCGCACTGAGCCCCCTTACATAAGATTCCGCACTGAGCCCCCTTACATCAGAGTCCGCACAGAGCCCCCTTACATCAGAGTCCGCACTGAGCCCCTTACATCAGAGTCCGCACAGAGGTCCCTTACATCAGAGTCCGCACTGAGCCCCTTACATCAGAGTCCGCACTGAGCCCCTTACATCAGAGTCCGCACAGAGGTCCCTTACATCAGAGTCCGCACTGAGCCCCTTACATCAGAGTCCGCACAGAGGTGTCTTACATCAGATTCCGCACTGAGCCCCTTTACATCAGAGTCCGCACTGAGCCCCCTTACATCAGAGTCCGCACAGAGATGTCTTACATCAGATTCCGCACTGAGCCCCTTTACATCAGAGTCCGCACTGAGCCCCCTTACATCAGAGTCCACACAGAGGTCCCCTACATCAGAGTCCGCACAGAGGTCCCTTACATCAGAGTCCACACTAAGCCCCCTTACATCAGAGTCCGCACAGAGGTCCCTTACCTCAGAGTCCGCATTGAGCCCCTTACATCAGAGTCCACACTAAGCCCCCTTACATCAGAGTCCGCACAGAGGTCCCTTACATCAGAGTCCGCACAGAGGTCCCTTACATCAGAGTCCGCATTGAGCCCCTTACATCAGAGTCCACACTAAGCCCCCTTACATCAGAGTCCACACAGAGGTCCCTTACATCAGAGTCCGCACAGAGGTCCCTTACATCAGAGTCCACACTAAGCCCCCTTACATCAGAGTCCGCACAGAGGTCCCTTACCTCAGAGTCCGCATTGAGCCCCTTACATCAGAGTCCACACTAAGCCCCCTTACATCAGAGTCCGCACAGAGGTCCCTTACATCAGAGTCCGCACAGAGGTCCCTTACATCAGAGTCCGCACAGAGGTCCCTTACATCAGAGTCCGCATTGAGCCCCTTACATCAGAGTCCGCACTAAGCCCCCTTACATCAGAGTCCGCACAGAGGTCCCTTACATCAGAGTCCGCACAGAGGTCCCTTACATCAGAGTCCGCACAGAGGTCCCTTACATCAGAGTCCGCATTGAGCCCCTTACATCAGAGTCCACACTAAGCCCCCTTACATCAGAGTCCGCACAGAGGTCCCTTACATCAGAGTCCGCACTCAGCCCCCTTACATCAGAGTCCGCACAGAGATGTCTTACATCAGATTCCGCACTGAGCCCCTTTACATCAGAGTCCACACAGAGGTCCCTTACATCAGAGTCCACACAGAGGTCCCTTACATCAGAGTCCACACAGAGGTCCCTTACATCAGAGTCCACACAGAGGTCCCTTACATCAGAGTCTGCACTGAGTCCCTTTACATCAGAGTCCGCACTGAGCCCCCTTACATCAGATTCCGCACTGAGCCCCCTTACATCAGAGTCCGCACTGAGCCCCCTTACATCAGAGTCCGCACTGAGCCCCCTTACATTAGAGTCCGCACTGAGCCCCTTTACATCAGAGTCCGCACTGAGCCCCCTTACATCAGAGTCCGCACTGAGCCCCCTTACATCAGAGTTCGCACTGAGCCCCCTTACATCAGAGTCCGCACTGAGCCCCCTTACATCAGAGTCCGCACTGAGCCCCCACTTACTTTAAGGGGGAGCTCTGTGGACTCTAATGTAAAGGGGAACACTGATTTAAGGGGGTCTCTGCTCACCAAAGCCCCCCTCTTGTATCAGAGTCCACAGAACACCCCTTAAATTAGTTTTATATAAACATTGGAAGGCTGGAGAGAGGGTGAGCTTACTCACCCCAGGATGAGGCTCAGGAGCGGGCTGCCTGCAGCTTTTAAATCTTCCTTCCTTCACCCCAGGGATGTGTGGGCGGGGCAGACGCAGGGGGTGTGGGCGGGGCAGACACAGGGGGTATGGGCGGGGCAGACACAGGGGGTATGGGCGGGGCAGATAGAGTACAGGGGCGGGAAGAGGAGGAGCAGTGGAACTGTCAGCGTTGGCTGAGCTGTGTGTGAGAGAGACACACAGCTCAGCCGCTCAGCCAATCAGCCGCTATCGTAGCTATTGCGGAGCCCAGAGATGACACAGGCACGGCCGCATAGCGGTGGGTGAGCGGCGGCCGTGGCCTGTGTTGTTAACCCTGTCCAGGCCGCGGGCGCCGCTTACCTCCCGCTGTGCGGCCTGATCATCAACAGGCTATGGAGCTGGAGGTCCCAGCCCACCGGGCAAATGCCCGGTCTGCCCTATGGCCAGTCCGGGCCTGAATAACAGTATACAGATTGGCATAAAACAAAACAGAATGCTTTGACCATAAGCAAAGGAATAGGTGAAGAGAACATTACAAATAGTATGAATAGTGACTTGTAAGGTACACTTGACAGGAGGCCATAAAGCTAAAAAGAAGGGTAATACAGTCAGAAAACAAAATTCCAAATGGGAGGTTAGGTAAAGGTCCTAGGAGCCCATACTTTATCATATTTCCACTGACTACCTCTATTTATGTATGTGATCCTATACATGGACAGGGCTGCATCTATCAGTGCTTCCCAAGAAGAAAGGGCCGGAGGAGATGGTGACATCCATTTCAAGAGAATCTTCTTTTTGGCATGGAATAGGAGGTAGGAATTTAATAGTTTTGAATAGTGAGAGTGCTGGGCATCCTCATGAACCCCCTGCAGGGCCAATTTCAGTAATACTAGAAGGGACAATTGCAACCTAAGATTAATTTCAGTGAACACTGCTGAACAATAGGATGATATAATTGGACAATCCCAGAACATATGGAAAAATGTCCCCACATGCGTTCTGCATCTGGAGCAGATAGGGTCTTTGTCCGGAAAAATACAATGTCATTTCTGGGGTGTGTAGTAAGTAGGAATTTCACCTTAATGAGTTTATCCCTGGAGGAAATGACCAGTTTGGGACCATGCTTGAGGCAATCCTCCCAATCCTCCTTGTCCAGTGACAGTATATCCCTGTGCCATACCTCCAACAATCTGTCCATTTTGGGGGAGTCAGTGCCCAAAAGTGCACCGTATAATGTCGAAAGGGATTTACTGAGATCTCCTGGGGATAGAATTTCTTCAATAGGATCAGCTTGGAGGAGAGGCAACTGGGGAAATTGGGCCATAGCGGCATGTCGTAACTGCAGGTACCTCAACCGTATCGATTGGGGCAAATTAAATTTGAGGAGAAGCTCAGAAAATGACAACAAAACAGCCTGAGGCATAACGTCACCCAGAGCTGTGATGCCATATCTTGAGGATCTGGAAGGGTATGGAACTGTGGCAAACTGGGGTTCCCCCACAGTGGTTGAGCCGGAGGCCATTGGTTAGGATGTACAAACCGTCACCTAGCAGCCACCCACACCCTCCACGTAGCTTGGATCGGAGCAGCTACCTCTGTATATGCCCCTGGGCCTCTTTAAGTAAACTTGCGTAGATCAGCTAAGGATCCCAAACATACCGCCTCCAAACATGTTGCTGCATTAGACCTGGAGCCCATAAACCACCACTGAACTGTCACTAGCATTGCAGCACAATAGTAAATTTGGAAGTTGGGGAGAGCTAACCCTCCCAGATGGGCGGGAAGGCACAGGGTGGAGCGTGCCAAACGAGGGACCTCTCCATTCCAAATAAGAGACCCCACACACTTATAAATATCTTTAAAAATGGAAACAGGGACCCATATCGGACAATTCCTAAATAGATAATTGAACTTAATTAACATCACCATTTTAAGGAGATTGATACGGCCTAGTAGATTGAGGGGGAGGTTAGCCCAGGTGGTACACTTTGCCTTTGACAGCAGGGGGAGAAGATTATTTTCCAAATAATTAAAGGGATGTTTAGTCACTATAACCCCTAGATAACGGAATTTATCCATCCAGCGCAGGGGGGAGGGGGCAGCCGTCCTAGGAGCATTCTCATCAATGGGGAATAAAACAGACTTAGACCAGTTTATTTTAATTCCTGAAAAGTTACCAAAATTATCGAAAATCCGTAGGGCGGCCAGAAGCGAGAGGCCAGCATAATTTAAATATAATAATGCATCATCCGCATACAGGGACAGCTTCTCTTCCAGCTTTGCCAGTTGGAGGCTCAGGACATCTGGAGCATTCCTGATGAATATGGCCAGGGGCTCAAGAGCCAGAGCAAACAGGCTGGGGGAGAGTAGGTAGCCCTGTCGTGTACCACGGAAGAGGAAAAAGGGGTCAGAGAGCCGGTTATTTGTACGGACCTGTGCCCTTGGGGCACTATAAAGCAACCAAATCCCATATATAAATTTGGCAAAGGCCCTCCCAGAGATATGGCCACTCTACCGAATCGAATGCCTTTTCGCCATCTAGTAGGCAATGGCTCTAGAGGCCGGGTTATCATGAGGGATAGATAAGTTCAAGTAGAAAAGCTTAATATTAATGTCAGTTCCCTTACCCGGCATAAATCCGGTCTGATCTATATCAACCAGGTCCTCTATCACATGGGAGAGACGACCGGCCAGAATTTTTGCAAAAATCTTGGCATCCCCTTTTAGCAGGGATATAGGTCGATAAGACGCACAATCCTGAGGATCCTTGTTAGGTTTGGGAACCAGCACAATAATGGCTTCATTCATAGAGTCGGGCAACGAATCCAAGGCCACAGACCTAGAAAGGAGTGAGGTCATCTTGGGAGCGAGAAGTTCTGTGAAATTATTATAGAACTCGCATGGCAAGCCATCCGCCTCGGGGGCCTTCCCACCCTGTAGCCGCCCCATTGCCAATTGAACCTCCTCCAGAGTGAGGTCCGCCTCCAACCGCTTCCTAATCGCTGCTGACAATGTAGGGAAAGATATAGGATCAAGAAAAGAGGATAGATCAGATTGCGAGAAATCAACCCGGGAGGAGTATAGCTCCTGAAAAAATTCCAGGAAGCGGTCATTAATGCGATCGGGTGCAGAAAGCACATGATCATTTTCATCCCTAATAAAACCAATGGGAGTGGACGGAATATTATGCTTAGCTAACCAGGCCAGCAATCTACTATTTCCCCCCCTAAATTCAAATACCTTCTGGGCCGAGTAAAGGAGATGGGCCTTGTCAGTCTTTGCTACCCTATTGGTTAGATAATTTTCGAAGCGCTTGTTGCCATGCCCGATAGTGATCACCATCCAGATCAGAAACGTACTCCGCCTCCAGCCTGGTTGCTCACTCCTCCCAACTCCTCTAGGGAAGGGACGGCCTCCCTCTGGAAATGTGATATTCAAGAAATGTATTCCCCCCCTAGCCCATGACTAAAAGGAGTCCCATAACACTGGTGGGGATGCAGTATCTAGATTGCCTGTACAGTAGTTACAAATAGATGCAGTTAGTGGTTCCTGTAGGCACTCATCATTTGCCCAAAATCTGGACAATCGCCAGAGCTGGGACTTAGGGGGGTGGTCAGAGCAAGGGAGAGACACCAGGGGGCATGATCAGAGATGCCCCTGGGAAGCACCGATATACCCTGGACATACTGTAATGCAGGCTTAGAAGCAAAAACCAAGTCAATTATGGACAAGGTCTTATATGTGGCAGAGTAAACTCTCTCAAAGTCAGATGCATGTGTCTCCAAACATCCGTAAGGGCAAATGCATCAGGCCATTGCCGGAGATCAGGAGAATCACGAGTCGAGGTATGTAAACTGTTCAGAGCCAAACAAGGAGTCATATTAAAGTCTCCTATTAGAAATACCACGTCAATATCAAACTGTACTACATGTTGCATAATCAGATCTAAAAGCTGAGCTGAGGCAGGGAAATAACATACACCCCGCCCAGCACCACATTTTTGTCATAGATATGAGCATGTAAAATGACATATCTTTAACCTCAATGAGCCGGTACGGTAGAGTTTTCCTGACTAGGATGTTGACCCCACGAGCATATGGTGAATAGGTGGCGTGATAATGCAGACCCAGGCCCACCCATGATTTTTTTAAAACAAATGGTTTGATGCGTCACCTGCAGGACACAGATATGTAGATTATGCTTCTGTAAGAACCAGAACACCAAGGAGTGCTTAACAGCAGAGTTCAGGCCACTGGAATTCCAGGAGATGACTGTAAATTGAGACATCTGGAAGAGAAATAATTAATATGAAGTAGGAAACAAGCTCGTAGGGGCGGCAGCCCATCCCCCAATCCATGGAGGGCAATTATACAGTATACAAGCACATTGCCTATCATTATATACGGTAGAAACACAATCTTACGTCAAGAACATAAACATAAAAGCAAAACAAATCACCTTTAAAACCAAGAAACCAAAACCCACAAAGTACCCCAACCCTCCCCCTCCCTGCATCCCCCACCCCAACCAAGGAATGCTTGGACCCCTTAAACATGTTACACCCAATGATAGGAGGCTTGAACCAGTGGGTGAAATCTTAGTGGAGTTAGTCCAGTATCTTGAAGAAAATGGAGCCTCCACTGTAATAGGATGAAATAATAATAAAAGGAGGGCTTTTCCTGCAAGAAAAAATAGAAAAAAAAAAAAAGATAACCATTGGCAAGAGATTCTTATCCAGGAGATGGCACAGCATGGATCACGGTGGTGCATCCAGGATAACAGTCCCAGTAGAACAGAGATTACCAAATAGCACCAGTTAAACTTGTTGAGAGATGACCATGCAGTTATGAGAAAGGCCACTAGAGTCCGCCAGTAGCCAGATCATAAGTCATGGTAGGGAAGATCAAGCTGAACGCAACAGTCATAGTAGTGATACAACCCTTCCCTATATAGTGGTCATATGCATTACTCTCCAGAGAAGGTTGCCAGGGGCAACAGGTGATAATAAAAGAACAGGCAATATATCAGGAACCTCTAAAATTCAGAGGAGGCTCAAAATTAACATGAAATCACCTGGACTAGCCAGGGCACATATCTTAAAGCGGAGATCCACCCAGAAATGGAACTTCCTCCCCCCTCTGGTGTCACATTTGGCACCTTTCAGGGGGTAGCAGATACCTGTCAAATCCAGGTATTTGCTCCCACTTCCAGGCATAGTTCGCCGCACTTTCTGTCTCTGACCCCTTCTTAATTGTGCCTATGGTTTGAGTGAAAATCTGTCTAATTTCTAATAATCTCATCTGTCACAGACCCTTTTAAATCCATCCCAGTTGGCTTCCCAGGATTACAGGCATAGGGGTCACCTACACTTTGACAAATCGGGAGCAATCTATTTGCAATAGGTTGGTGTCCAATTTTTCACTTATTTGCTTGATAAATGCTTTTACTTTATACTTTCCCTTCAGTTTCTATATACAAAACCTAATGTTTCTCCAGAAAATCGTATTAAGCGTGAGGAAATATCTGGTAAAATTCAGGGCCAGTTTAGAACATATCATTCTTTTTGTTGATGTGATAGTTTGTTTTGGGTGACCCATCATTGGAAACCTATGGAGCATAACACAACACGATGACAGGCAAGTCTTTGTTCCTCTGGGCTTTTAAAATAGCCTCACATCTTACAATTTAATGGGATGTTACAGGTCTGAAGCAGCTCTCAGTTGAAAATGAAAGATGTTTTCTTGGCACAAGTTTAAAGTATAACATTGTTGGATGAAGCTTTCTTCAGAAGGTAATAGCCTAAACACTGACATGTTTGTCCATTTAGTATATCAGCGTTGTTTTTTTTTTAATTGATGAGTACTGAGCCAAGAGAAAACAATGTGTTGCTGCTTCAATGTGTATTTTCATTCTAAAACAATTGTAAATGCAAAATTTTTAGAGAGAAAAAAAAAAAAAAATATATATATATATATATATATATATATATATATATATATATATATATATATATATGAGTTTAGATAGATAGAGATATACAGTATCTCACAAAAGTGAGTACACCCTTCACATTTTTGTAAATATTTTATTATATCTTTTCATGCTGCCGAAACTGGGGAGCTACAGTTCATTGAGGGAACCAGGAATGCCAACATGTACTGTGACATACTGAAGCAGAGCATGAATGAATGAATGAATGAATGATTTGTAAAGCGCTGCAAATGCGAACTGAATCGCCTCAAGGCGCTAGATGTATTCGCCCCTCCCTTTGGGGACTGGGCCGCAGGGCAGTATTCCAACATAATGACCCCAAGCATACCTCCAAGACGACCACTGCCTTGCTAAAGAATATCCAAACAAAAAAACTCGCTGCTCCAGTTGAGACAGGAAGCCTAATGATATCACGGGTGCCTGCCTCGGCTTGCCTCCGCATACGATCAACACTGAAGAAATGGCTACACTCCAAGATCCATCAAAATTCTTGTTTAATAAACGAACAGTTCAAATGGTAGACGCGTTTCACACACTAACAGGTGCGCTTTTTCATTATGGTAATGAATAAGATGTAACGACAAGTCGCAGAGGCCGCTGCAGCACAACAGGCGGTCCAGCAGGAAATGAACCAGCAGTTCGCAGAGGCTCTGGTGGAACTGAAAAAGGGGTCCGCACCTCCTGTGCCAGTGGAACTAAAGTTGGTACGTGCATCCTACCACCTACAGAAAATGACACCTGCCGATGAGGTTGAGGCATACCTTGCAACTTTCGAGAGAGTTGCTGTCCGCGAAGGTTGGCCAAAAGAACAGTGGGCGTATTTTGATCTGGAACCAGATAAGGCCCAGGACTATGAGACTCTAAAGACAGAGATACTCGCACGCTTGGGTGTCACTATGGCAGTCCGGGCTCAGCATCAGTGGACTTACTCCAGCTGCCAGCCACCCCGTTCTCAAATGTTCGACCTGGTCCACCTCACCAAGAAGGGGTTGACAGGCCCTCAGATCGTGGAACGTGTGGTAATGGACAGGTACCTGCGTGCGCTCCCTGCTACTCTGAGGAAGTGGGTCGGACAGGGGGACCCCAAAACTGCAACCCAGTTGGTGGACCTAGTGGAGAGGTACATTGCCACTGAGGACTTGGTGAACCCATCTACGCCCCACTTCGGTGTCTCTAGGGGTGCAAGATCACCCAGTGGTTCTGGTAAGACTGTTCCGGGGTTCAAGAGCATGGGGAAGGTGAATAAGACTGTTGTTACAGCTGATGAGACTGTAGGTCCTAGACCTGGAGACTGGCCAAAGAAGCCAGGAAGGTCTTTGGGGCCGTTAAGAGGACTGGGGGTAGGGCACATATGGTGTTTTCATTGCCATACATTAGGGCATATTGCTGAAAACTATCCTATAGATGATGAACCTATACAATGTGATTATGCTTTTATGAAAAGACGCATTTCTCTGTTTGCATAGGTCGCATGTACTGCATCATGTCAGAGTCGCATTGAAAAACAGATGTGTGTTATTTCAGTGGATGGAAAGCCACTCACAGCCTTGCTAGACTCTGGTAGTATGGTGACTCTAGTCAGGAATGATTGTGTGAACCCCACAAAACTACACCCCAGTACTATTCGCATATTTTTGCATATTTGCATCCATGGGGACACTCGGGACTACCAGACAGCGGTGGTTGAGGTTGATACCCCCTGGGGCAGTGTAACACATTCAGTGGGGGTGGCACCTTCACAGCTTCACGAAGCTTTAGTAGGGAGAGATTTTCCCCATTTTTGGAATTTATAATTTATGGGAGAGCAAAGGGAGGCTGTTAGATAGAGCTCCCCCTGCTGGGGAAGCACGGGAACTCTCACCAGACCCTTTTTGCCAAAGGGAAGGGGGTATTGTGGGTGGGATCGAGGAAGCTGGAGATCTTCTTCTTTTCCCTGTCATGGCTGGGGAGCCGGAGGACCTGGAAGCTAGCTCCCAGCCCGAGGGTAACGAACAGGAGAACACCTCTGACCCTGACAATGAGAGTAGCCAGAATGTGGTACCTGACTTAGAGGTCAGGAGAGAGGATTTTTGTACCGAGCAACTGCGAGATGCCACCCTCATGAGAGCAAGGGAAAACATTAAGATGTTGGATGGGGAACCCGTAGATCCCATTTTGGGGGTGTCTTTCCCCTACATGGCCATTAAAAACAATATAATGTATTAGGTGGTAAAACGTGGAGAGGACGAGATAGAGCAGCTACTGGTTCCCAAACCCTTCCTCAGGGTGGTGCTAGACCTGGACCATGGTCATGTAATGGGGGGACATCTCAGTATTGAAAAAACCAGGGAGAGGATCGCCCAGAGATTTTTCTGGCCTGGGATGTATGCAGATGTCAAGGAGTACTGCGAATCATGTCCCGAGTGCCAAATGTCGTCGCGGTCACCCCATTTTAGCAGCCCCCTTGTCCCTCTACCAACCATCGAGGTCCCCTTTGAGAGGATTGGCATGGACCTGGTGGGGCCGGTTGTGAAATCTGCTCGGGGTCACCAGCATATTCTGGTGATCCTGGACTATTTGACGCTCTATCCTGAGGCCATAACCTTGCGCTACACCTCCGCCAAGACTATCGCCAAGGAGTTGGTCCAGGTGTTTAGTCGAGTGGGGATCCCAAAAGAGATCTTTACCGATCAGGGTACCCCATTTATGTCCAGGGTTACCAAGGAACTGTGTAGATTATACAAAATCTCCCATCTCCGTACCTGTGTCTACCACCCCCAAATGGATGGTCTGGTCGAAAGATTTAATAAAACTTTGAAAAGTATGCTGAAAAAGGTGGTCGACAAAGATGGGAGAAACCCGGCCCTGGGAGGACAGAGAGACTTTACTGGCCACTTCCCCACCTCCAACAAACCAGCTACCGGTGTCACCTGACGTCCCCATAACGAATTCCCTGTCTGTGGCACAACAAAGTGACGTTAGGGCGTTTGTGCACAAAAATAGAGAATCTGCCCGGGGTCACCAGCATATTCTGGTGATCCTGGACTATTTGACGCTCTATCCTGAGGCCATACCCTTGCGCTACACCTCCGCCAAGGCTATCGCCAAGGAGTTGGTCCAGCTGTTTAGTCGAGTGGGGATCCCAAAAGAGATCTTTACCGATCAGGGTACCCCATTTATGTCCAGGGTTACCAAGGAACTGTGTAGATTATACAAAATCTCCCATCTCCGTACCTGTGTCTACCACCCCCAAATGGATGGTCTGGTCGAAAGATTTAATAAAACTTTGAAAAGTATGCTGAAATAGGTGGTCAACAAAGATGGGAGAAACCGGGATTTTTTGCTACTATATCTCATGTTTGCTATATGTGAGGTTCCACAGGCATCCACAGGCTATTCCCCCTTTGAGCTTTTGTATGTTAGACATCCCAGGGGGCTGCTAGATGTCGCCAAAGAAACGTGGGAAGGGGAGTCCACCCCATATAGAAGCACCATAGAGCATGTCTCCTTGATGCAGGATCAAATCGCAGCTGTCCTGCCCCTGGTGCGAGAGCATATGAAGCGAGCCCAGGAGGCCCAGAGGAGGGTCTATAATCGGGGTGCCAAGGTCCAGACTTTCAGCCCCGGGGACAGAGTGTTGGTACTGGTTTCCAAGGTGGAAAGTAAGTTCCTAGCCAAGTGGCAGGGTCCCTTTGAGGTTGTTGAAAGGGTGGGGGAGGTAAACTACAAAGTCTACCAGCTATGGGGAAAGAAAGACACACCAAATTTATCATCTGAATCTCTTAAAGCCCTGGGAGGACAGAGAGACTTTACTGGCCACTTCCCCACCTCCAACAAACCAGGTACCGGTGTCACCTGACGTCCCCATAACGAATTCCCTGTCCGTGGCACAACAAAGTGACGTTATGGCGTTTGTGCACAAAAATAGACTTTTTCTCCCCCTTACCCGGACTGACCAAGGTGATCCAGCATTACATAGTGACGGAACCAGGGGTTCGGGTAAATGTAAAGCCGAATAGAATCCCAGAGGCCAGGCGAGAGGCCACGCGAAAGAAATCAAAAATATGCTAGAGCTGGATGTGATAGAAGAGTCCCACAGTGAGTGGTCAAGCCCCATAGTGCTGGTCCCAAAACCTAATGGCACTATCAGGTTTTGTAATGACTTTAGGAAACTCAACAGTGTGTTCAAGTTCGATGCATACCAGATGCCTCGGGTCGACGAACTCGGACAAGACTTGGACAGGTTGGAACAGGCTCGCTACATAACAACCCTAGACCTAACGAAAGGCTATTGGCAAATACCGCTAACTGAATCGGCCAAGGATAAGACTGCCTTTTCCACTCCTGAGGACTCGTTTCAGTACAAGCGAATGCCTTTTGGAATGCACGGGGCCCCTGCATCGTTCCAGCAAATGATGGACAAAACTTTGAGACCACATAGCCCGTATGCAGCTGCTTATTTGGACGATGTGGTCATCCACAGCCCAGATTGGGAATCGCACCTGCCCCGGGTACAAGCAGTGATAGATTCCCTTAGGGAAGCAGGTCTCACGGCCAACCCAAAAAAGTGTGCCATAGGCCAGGAGGAAGCCAAGTACCTTGGGTACGTTATTGGCCGGGGACTTGTCAAGCCTTTAGACCAAAAGTGGCCCCAACCAGTAAACAAGAAACAAGTTTGGGCCTTGCTAGGCATTACGGGGTATTACCGATGGTTTATACCCGACTTTGCCACCATTGCCATCCCTCTGACTAACCTGACGAAGGGTAGAGGGTCGGTCATGGTCAAATGGAGTCCTGAAGCCGAGGAGGCGTTTAAGAAATTAAAACAGGCCCTATGTGTACTACCGGTGCTGGTGACCCCGGACTTCACACAGGGGTTTGTGGTACAGTCAGACGCCTCTGAGTTGGGCCTAGGTGCTGTACTATCCCAGAACAGAGATGGTGAGGAGCACCCAGTTGTATACCTGAGCCGAAAACTGAATAAGCATGAAAAAAACTATGCTATTGTCGGGAAGGAGTGTCTTGGAGTCCATGAAGTATTACTTGTTGGGTAGGTCATTTAAGCTGGTCACCGACCATGCTTCCCTAAAGTTGATATGTGACAACAGGGAGAAAAATGCCTGCGTGACAAGATGGTTCCTGGCTCTACAGCCCTTTAAGTTTACAATAGAGCATAGGCTGGGTAAGCTCTGAAACAATGCAGATGCCCTCTCCCGCATGCACTGTATGCTTGGGTCAATTGCTCAGCCACAGGGGCTTGAGCAGAGGGGGAGGATATGTGACGGTATGCGAGGTGATGTAGTGGATAATTGCTATTTTTCACCTCGCATTCGTTCTATTGTAAGGGACTGAACCAGATTCCAGCCCGGGTTTTTCCATCCTCTGTGGCAGGCTAGGTTTCGGTCCGAATGTTTTGGTCCACTTGAGTTCACACTCAGGTAGACTTTAAATGAGCAGGAAGAGAACACAGCAGAGCTCTGGCCTGAGTCTCAGAAGGAAATCTAAGAGAGAGGAGCTCTGTTTGTTTGAAATGAAAAGGTTTGCTTTACCTTATGTTTTGTGGGTGATGGGGACCAGCCCCGCACCGTATAGAGAGCAGTCTACTGTTTAGTTTAGCGCCGGACAACAAGGATTTGATTTACTGTTTTTGCTTATTTTTTATGACTTGCACACCACTTGTAAATAAAGCGGGCAACACGCCTGATTTTAAGAAAAATGCCTGTGCGCTGACCTTCTTTCTTAGAAGAAAGTGATTCCCACGAGCTAATTTCCCACAATATATATATATATATATATATATATATATATATATATATATATATATATATATATGTATATATAAAACATAAAACTAGAATGAGAACTTTCCCTGGCCATAAGGAGCTCATAAGCTAAGGTTCATATTTTACATACATACACACACGCATGAGCGTAACACAGAAGCCAATTAACCTGCCAGTATGTCTTTGGGGTATGGGAGGATACCGGAGTACACAGAGGAAATCCACACAAGCACAGGGGGAACATGCAAACTCCATGTAAATAGCATAGCTCCCAACTGTCCCTGATTTGGAGCAATGTCCCTCTGTCCCTCTTTCCACCTCATTTGTCCCTCATTTTGGTCTGATCTATATAGTTGTATATAAAATGCTCTTTTTATCTTTCAAAAAGTGTTTCCCGGTGCTAAACCTTTCATCCAAATTCTAAATTGCTGCATTTGTACATTTTAAAAGCCAATATAAAGGAATAGTATTGGGCTGTTACATTACCCTCCATGTTGCCCTTGCTTTTATTGTGATCACTTTTTTATACTTTTGGTGTTTTAGAAATAAAAATACCTTTTTTTAACTTCACTATGTGGAAGCACAATTTTTTTTTCTCCACATATCATCCTGGTGGGAGTAAATGTCCAGTTTTTGCCATATGCGGTACATCTCAACTTCAAGATTCCAATCGTGAGTTCCAGTAGTGACCATCTGTCTTGGTGATCCCTGGGGTTTCCGTGGAATTCATCTCAGAAGTTCCAACTGCCTGGATATCCCCCTATCCGCCCTGTGGGGCACATTGCCTTTAAGACTCCATGTCACTGACAGGGGAGTCCATTGAATCCGGTAAGAGTATGCATTTATCACTTACCCATTGATGTTGTTCCTGTTGGATGTTCTTCATACCTATTGACCAACAAGATCTGTGCCAGCCCTTGGAAATCCATCATCTGGAGTGATTGCATCTGTGTCTATACACAGCTGGACACTATATCACTTACCTTTTTCTTTTTGGCTTATCAGAATTGTGTTTGTCACATATTGATTTGCCTGTCACCACACTGCTTTGAAGGACTTGTGGTTATATGGACTTCAATACCCTTCATCACTATTAACACATAAATTATGTTTGTACATCATGCGCTAAATTTTTTACCATTTTTTGCATTGTTGTTGTCACACTGTATGTAGCTGCTCACTTCTTTTTAGTAGTTAGCGCAGTGTTTTTTGCACATTCCTGCTGTGAAATATTAGATCAAGAATTGTAATTACATGTCCCTGTTGAACAGGGGCAGAAAAATTGGGCCTTGGCCACTGGTGGCGGTGCCCAGAACCAAAAATGTTCTTACAAGCTATCAGCATGAAAATTGAGGAGGAAGAGGATTGTGACTTAGCATAACAGGATAGTCGCTCACCAGTGGGCTATGATCAGAGAGGCCATGCAGTGTAGGTTTGCTGAGGCATTCGGTCCAGAGTCCTCTGGGTCACTAAGGACGACATGATCCGCAGCCACCTCCTCCCAGCCACGTACAAGTCCATGGGTTTCTTCGGACTGTAAATGATCCCTTTAAGACTGCTGCTGAGTGCCAGGCTCCACCTCCATGCTGACACAATCCTCCTCCTCTTCCTCCTCCTCCTCTTCCTGTGTGATTGGCGGGCACGCAGGAACACTGTCTGGATAAAGGGGGCCTTGAGAGGTAAGGAAGTCCTCCTCTTCCTCCCTCTGTTCTGCCTCAAGTGCCCTGTCCATTATTCCACGCAGCGTGTGCTTCAACAGGTGGACAAGAGGGACAGTGTCACTGATGCATGCACTGTCACTGCTCACCCTCCTCGTGGCCTCCTCAAATGGTGACAGGACCGTGCATGCATCCCTGATCATAGCCCACTAGCGTGGGGAAAAAAAACAAGCTCCCCTGACCCTGTCCTGGTACCATAGTCGCATGGGTACTCATTGATGGCAGCCGCTGCAGCATGGCCAACGTTGAGTTCCACCTGGTGGGTATGTCACAGATTAGGTGGTTCTTGGGCAGGTTAAATTCCTTTTGGAGGTCAGCCAGCCAAGCATTGGCATTATATGACCTGCAGAAATGCACACAGACTTTCCTGGCCTGCCTCAGGACATCCTGTAAGCCTGGATACCTGCCCAAGAACTGCTGTACCACCAAGTTAAGCATGTGAGCCAAACAAGGCACATGGGTCAGTTGTCCCTGTCGGAGGGCGGAGAGGGAGTTGGTGCCATTGTCGCAAACCACCATACCTGGCTTAAGCTGGCGTGGCGTCAACCACCTCTGAACCTGCCCCTGCAGAGCTGACAGAATCTCTGCCCCAGTGTGGCTCCTGTTCCCCAAGCACACCAGCTCAAGCACCGCATGGCATCTTTTTGCCTGCGTGCTAGTGACATGGACATTCATTGTACTGTTCATTTAAGCACAAGAGAATCCATTTTGTTCTCTCTGTTGAAATGTGTTCTGTAACCTTCACCTAACACACAGACACTTCTCCTACTAAGCGCTCTCTACTCCCCCCTCCCTTTTCAAGGTTTTACTTTTGCAATTGTTCTATTCGCTAGTTTTTAATAATATATTTCTATTTGTTAGCTTTTAATAACATCTCACACCACCCCTTTCTTATCTATGTATAAAATAACATGTAATAATAAAATTTTTCACTGAACGGACATTTTATACACAGTGATTGAGTCCTGTGAATCTGTTCCTGCAGCTGCAGTATTAACTTTGTTTTAGAGTCCCAATCAGAAATCAGTCATATCAGTCTTGGCGAGCCATAACAGGAGTTTGGCAGAGTCTCCAGAAGGAACCGCGCTTCGATCGGGATCATCGGGAAACGCAGACCTCAAATGCCGGCTAGGTAAGCTGCCCTTAAGCTTGCTATATTTCTGCCTTTTCCTATGTATCCTATCTGTCGGTTCTCAAGGAAACCAGACCACTCTCGGACCTTTCTGGTTGGGTAACGTGTGTGTGTGAATGTGTTTGTGTCCCCCTTCACGGTTGGACTGTGTGTGGATAGGGAAAATCCTCTGCAGTTCCCTGCGTTGACTCCTTGTGGGCGACCTGGGTCAGAGGCGCATGGTAGGGTCAGATAAAACTCACAGAGAAGAGAAGAGACGAGGAGGGTCTCTTAATGAGTGTTTTGTCTATTGTCATAAACCCCTTCTATCCACGTAGATAAGTGGAGACTATTCTTGTAAATCTGCAGATTTGCTGTACTATTTGTTTTAGAGGCAAGAGGGTATAGGCACAAGTAGAGAAGAGAGAAGACTGGCCAGTCATTATGGGCATTAAATTAATTAAGGGAATGAAGGGAGAGAGGCCTTCAGAAAATGCCCAGCGCAAGAAGAGCGCTAGAGAATATATGAACCGAAGGTACGGTTCTGCCTATACTGAGCCCCTAGATAAATGGGTAGAATGGACAAAGGGAACAGCTAAACCTTTAAAATCTGAAGGGACTTTTGATTTAAAAGTATGGCAAACTTTTCTGCACGATTATGGCCCACTACTGTGCAGTGAAGGAACGTGGAGAATAGCTTGCACATGGGAGACAGAAGCTAAAGTAGCAAATCAAACTGGCTTGACGGAGATATTTAATAAAAGTACTGCCCAAATTTACTACGTTTGGCCAGAAGACTCTGTAGAGGAGGACCCCCACCTTATGTGGCTGCCAGTTTGGCTTTAAGGGGTCCACGCACAAAAGCAAAAGAATTAGATTACATGGAACACACAAAAGATGAGCTATGCAATATAGTAGAGAGCAGAGGTTTAACAGCCCCATATCAACCTACAAAGAGGGATTTGGCTCGTATCCTAGAATCAGATGATTGGCATAAATCAAAAGGCACATATGCAAACCTAGATCTCTCTGAACTTAAGGCTTTGGCCAGAGAAAGAGAGATAGAGTCTGAACTTCCAGAGCAAACCATAATTTCCAAATTGTGGCAGCAAGATGAAGAGAGAAGGAAGGGAGATGCCAGCCCTTCTGCCCCTGGCATAGAGAAATCTGTTGCAGTTTATCCTGTCAGAACCCAATTAGTTTTTGAAGGTGATGCTGTTGACAGTAAGTCTCAAATTAAATGGCATGTACCTTTTAGTCCCCAAGATATGAGAGCCATTTTAGAGGGATTGGGAGATCCTAGAAAGAATCCAATTGGGTTTGCAAGCAAACTTAGTGCTGCACAGGAAGCATATGAGGCTTCTGCTACTGACATTCATCAGCTTCTTATTAAAGCAGTGGGAAGCAACATGTCTGGCTATATACTTAAAGAATGTGGTGTAGACGTCAAAAATCTAGGTAAGATGGTTAGTGGACGGGAGGTTTGTGAGAAATTGAAGGAAAAATTGCCCCAAATATATGGACAAACCAGACATGCTGAATTTATGAATGCTAAGCAAGGGAAAGAGGAAGCAGCAGGGGCTTATTGGAGGCGGTTAAGTGATATGGCTGAGGAAGCAGGCATTAAAATAGAGGAAGAGAAGGCGGGAGAAACTGCAAGTCCATCTACACAACTGGTGAAACAAAGGTTTCTTGATGGTTTAATACCCCAGTTGAAAGAAAAGTTGTTCACAGCAAGGCCTGAGGCAGGCAATATGTCTATTCGAGACGTCCTGCCTATCCTGTTATCCATAGAAAACAGGATTAACCAAAAAGACAGCAAACCCAAGGTAATGTACATAGGGAAGCAGAGAGGAAAAGGAAGAGGAAGAGGCAAAGGCAATTTCAGAAATCATGGCAATCGGGGACCAATTATATGCTACAATTGTGATGGGGAAGGACACATAGCCAAATTCTGCCATCTTACTGACCGTAGACTGGAAAAGAGCTTAGAGGCCCCTCATGCTGATCCCAGTTCTCTGCCAAAAGCAGTGGATCAGGCATAGGAAAATGGCATGCCAGTATCAATCATGTTAAATAGGGGAGACAATGGTCCCGAGGCCAGAGTAAAAGTATTTTTACAAGAACTCCCCTATCCTGGAGGAGAAACAGAATTAACCTGTTTAATTGATACTGGTGCAAGCCGAAGTGTTTTTAATATAGAGGACTTACCTCCAGGATTATTATCTACAAATGTTATCTCTGGTGTTGGCCTAACCCGGGACCTCTACTGATTTGGTTGAGTCCAAGCCACTTAAACTCAGGCTAGGACAGCAAACAGAAATTGTCACTAAAGTGTTAGTTTCAGACACAGTTCCTACCAATCTTTTGGGAGCTGACATTTTGAACCAAATTTTAGCAAACATAGACTACACTCCTACAGGAGTCCAAGTGGTCAGGAGAAGTTTTAAATTCTGCCTGTGGAGTATTTTTAATCCAAGACTCTACTCTGCCATTTCCACCAGAATTGAAAGTGATTCCAGCTGAATTATGGGCCACCAGCAAATATGATGTAGGTCTGCTGGATTGCACCCCAGTCATGATAAAAATTAAACCAGGAGCCCATCTCCCACAGATTAAACAGTACCCACTGAGTATTGCTCAGACTGAGGGGATAAAGGATCAAATCACTCAACTGAAAGCAGCAGGGGTTGTTGTACCAATTAAGTCCCAGGTCACTACACCCCTGTTCCCAATTGCAAAGAAGCCAGACAAGAAGGGTGGGCAGGTGACATATCGCATGGTGCATGATTTGAGAGCCATTAACAATATAATAGAGGCAGATACCCCGATCGTGCCCAACCCCCGCACTTTACTAAGTGGAATACCTGCCTCCAGCACCTGCTTTACAGTGATTGATCTTGCAAATGCTTTCTTTTCGGTGCCCCTGCACCCAGATTGCTGGCACCTTTTTTCATTTACCCATGATGCCCAAAAGTTAGCATGGACAAGATTGCCCCAAGGCTGTGTGAGTAGCCCCTCTGAATATAATACTCCGTTAAAGCAAGTATTGGACCAATGGTCCACCTCACACCCAAACACAGTTTTGCTTCAGTACATAGACGATTTGCTTATTTGTTCTGATACAAAGGACATTTGTAGCAGAGAAACAGTAAGCCTTCTCCTGTTTGTCTATAACAGTAACAACAAAGTTAGCAAAGATAAGCTGCAATACTGCCAAGAGAAAGTGATCTTCCTGGGTCACTGCATTTCACATGGAATCCGTCACCTAACCCCAGATCGAGTTAAAACTCTACAAAACTTTGAAAAGCCAAGAAATGTACGGCAACTACGTGCCTTCCTGGGGTTAGTGGGATATTGTAGGGACTGGATTCCAAATGCATCAGAACTTATGGCTCCTCTATATGAGGCTACCACTAGAAACCCTTTCAAACTCACATGGGACAATGAATTGCAGATGAAGGAGCTTATTAAAATTTTGTCTGAAGCTCCCGCCATTGGACTTCCTGACTATACTAAGACTTTCTCGTTGTTCTGTCATGAAGTCAATGGATTTGCTGCAGGTGTACTCACCCAGCTACATGGAGACAAACAGAGGCCTGTGATGTATGTATCAGCCTCATTAGACCCTGTCATCAAAGGCTCCCCCAGTTGTATGCGAGCCATAGCAGCCTGCATTTTGCTGCTAGACAAAGTAACGGAGCTTGTACTAGATTCTGCTCTGATCCTGTATGTGCCACATGCAGTACAGGAAATCATGAATCAAGTAAATACTAGACATGTGTCTGCCAGTAGATTTGACAAGTACCAGTCTGCTCTTTTTGCTCCATCGAATTTAACAATCAAACGATGTGTTACTTTAAATCCGGCTACTCTTCTTCCTATAATTGATGAGGAAGATGCAACAAATGGTACTGATGTAGAACCTGAGAGTTTTTCTCATGATTGTATGGCTCTTATGGAGGTAGAAAGGGCCTCTGTCACACCAGCAAAAGATGAGCCCTTATCAGGTTGTGACACACACTTATTCGTAGATGGTTCCAGATTTTACACTGATGATGGTCAGCCACACACAGGGTTTGCTGTAACCACTACAGACACCATTTTACATCAGGAAGCATTGAAACCCCAGATGTCAGCACAGGAAGCGGAGTTGTATGCTGTAGTCAAAGCATGTCATCTCCTAGAGAATCAAAGGGGAAATGTTTACACTGACAGCAGATATGCATTTGGAATAGCCCACGATTTTGGGCCTATCTGGAAAGCACGGCACTTTCTGACTAGTGCAGGGAAGCCAGTGAGACATGCAAAACTCATAGAGCGGCTATTTGAGGCCTTTCAGAAACCAGCAGAAGTTGCCATCTTGAAGGTAAAAGGGCATGCAAGGGGAAGTGACATGACAGCCAGAGGAAATGCTTTAGCGGACCAAGCGGCAAAGGATGCTGCCCTTATGGCATTTGGAGTCACATCCACTGTAGGGGTCGCCCAGGTAGCGGGGACAGATTCCCCTCATCCAGAGCAGTGGGATGTAGAAACTCTAATTCAGTTGCAGAACCAGGCCCCTGATGAAGAGAAGGATAAGTGGATCAAATGTAATGCTACCCAAAATCAGCAGGGCCTGTGGAGCGCTGACAACAGGTGGTGTCTACCCAGGAGTTTGTACCCAGTTTTAGCACAGCTGGCACATGGCGTCAGTCATCTTGCTAAGGGCGCGATGGTGGCACTTACTGACTGCTATTGGATAGCACCTGGATTTAGTGCATTTGCAGCCAGGTTTTGTGCTTCATGTCTCACTTGTGCTCTGTACAATGCAGGGAGGCCTGTTCATGTTCCCCAAAGGCATTCTCCAAAGCCAGATTTCCCTTTCCAAAGAATTCAAATAGACTACATTCAGATGCCCAGAATAGGCACCTATGAGTTTGCTTTAGTGTGTGTTGACATGTTCTCAGGTTGGCCCGAGAGCTGGCCAGTGGCCAAAGCAAATGCAAAAACAACAGCAAAGAAAATTTTGAGTGAAATAGTTTGTAGATATGGAGTTCCTGAAACTATTGAGAGTGACAGATTAACCCATTTTACTGGGGAAGTAATGAAAGAGGTAATGGAAGCACTTCACATACAGCAAGCTTTCCATACACCTTATCATCCACAAAGTAGTGGTAAAGTTGAGAGACTTAATGGAATTTTGAAAAACAGATGTGCAAAAATTAAAGCAGATACAGGAAAAGGATGGGTGGAAGCTTTGCCATTAGCCCTATATTCTGTACGAACTACCCCTAAACAACCACATGGGCTGTCCCCCTATGAGATTTTATTTGGAGGGCCACCCAAAACAGGGCTATATTTTCCCCAACAGTTGCAGGCTTCTCACTCTAATCTGTTAGAATATGTTCAGATTTTGCAAAGAACATTGAATAAAATACATGAAGGTGTTTATAAATCTATCCCCGACCCAGATTCTGTTTCAGGTATTCACAGAATCCAACCAGGTGACTGGGTGGTGGTCAAGCGACACATCAGAAAGCCGCTAGAACCAAAATTTGACGGACCACATTTGGTGCTTTTGACAACCGGTTCTGCTGTCAAGTTGGAAGGAAAGCCCACCTGGATTCACGCCAGTCACTGCAAGAAAATCCTGAAGTGATGATATCCTTTGAAAAAAAGATGATAATGTTAAAATTGTATGCAACCCATAGCAACGCTAGTAACTGCTAGGTGTGTTCTCACTTACATTCCCAAACAGGAACAATACCAATGATAGCAATGCCTCTCAATTTCACTGATCTAAACAGGACCAGAATAAATGGCTCATACATCGTTTCCACAGCTAATGAGCACAGATCAGTAACTTTGATGGTTTCGAAACAGATAAACACTCCACAGATTTTTTTAAACATTACATGCCCGTTTAACACTAAATGTACACGGTTGGGCAATTCAGATTGCAGCGGAGCAAAAATTACAGTTTATGGAGGAAACTATGGTCAATATTATTATATCCCAGATCCAGAACTAAATAGAACCCTTTATAGTACAAATTGCTCACAGTTTCCAATATGTGAAAATATCGGTTTCCTGAGATTCCATGTTATTGCTTCCAGTTTTTTAGGAGCAGGCATACCGTCCATACGTAGAGGGTTATATTATATATGTGGAAATAAAGCTTACGCCTAGCTTCCACTAATGTTACAGGTACATGTTATATTGGGAAGTTAGTACCTGCTTTGGCTGTTCGCAAAGATACAGTGCGACCAGATCAAAGTCCAGAATACCCTTTAGTGTTCAAAAGAGAGCTGTTCACTGAAGGTGACATGACATGGTCATGGTTCCCTTCCTGGACAGGATGGGGAATTGAAGCAATGAAAAGACTAAATAATTACATTAGAATTGTAGATGAGATTATTAACCTTACTACCACTGATATAGGTTTATTAAATGAAGAAATGGCTCAGCTTAAAAAAGTAGTATTAGAGCACAGATTAACGCTAAATTATCTCACTGCAGCTCAAGGTGGGATGTGTAAGATATTTCGCACTGACTGTTGTATATACATTTCTGATAATGAGGACATTATTAAAGGGCATCTTGCTAAGATAAGAGAACTACAGAATAAGGCCAGAGATATTGCTAAAGATGGATGGAACCCCTTTCAGGGTTTAGGTGGTTTTGGTGATTTTTTATATGGCATAGCAACATGGTTACAGAAACTAAGCGCTTACATTGTGATGTTCCTATTTCTCATGTTTGTTATTTACTTCCTCATCAGGCTATGCCTCTGTGTGACTACCCTCTGTACCAACAAATGTACCACCAGCCCTGATGAACCCATTATTGTGAGAAAGCTAGGAGAGAGCTGAACAGGACGCCGTCTCTCTGCGCCAATGTAACAGGAGTTACCAGCAATCGGCTGAATGTAACACGGAGAAGAATGGTGTCAAATAAACAAAAGGGGGGAAATGCCATGGACATTCATTGTACTGTTCATTTAAGCACAAGAGAATCCATTTTGTTCTCTCTGTTGAAATGTGTTCTGTAACCTTCACCTAACACACAGACACTTCTCCTACTAAACGCTCTCTACTCCCCCCTCCCTTTTCAAGGTTTTACTTTTGCAATTGTTCTATTCGCTAGTTTTTAATAATATATTTCTATTTGTTAGCTTTTAATAACATCTCACACCACCCCTTTCTTATCTATGTATAAAATAACATGTAATAATAAAATTTTTCACTGAACGGACATTTTATACACAGTGATTGAGTCCTGTGAATCTGTTCCTGCAGCTGCAGTATTAACTTTGTTTTAGAGTCCCAATCAGAAATCAGTCATATCACTAGCGTAGCCCCTTGAACGCCTACGGAGCACTGCTGGTTCCGAGGACAAATCAGCACAGGAAGAGGCCATGGAAGAAGAAGAAGAGGAGGGGGTGAAGGAGAGAGGTGTGGCAGAATCACCGCTAGTAGAATTTTGGAGGTGTGGTGACGGAACAACCTCCAACACTACTGCACCCTGTCCTGCATCCTTCCCAGCTGCCAGAATAGTCACCCAGTGCGCGGTGAAAGATAGGTAATGACCCTGTCCATGTCTGCTGGACTATGAGTGAGCGGTAATATGCACCTTACCACTGGCCCCTCTTTCCAGTGAGGCCAATATATTGCCTTCCACATGCCGGTAGAGAGCCGGAATGGTCTTCCGTGAGAAAAAGTAGCATTTGGGAACCAGCCACTGAGGAACCGTACATTCCACAAACTCACGGAAGGGGGCAGAGTCTACCAACTGAAAAGGCAGCAGTTGAAGTGCTAGAAATTTAGCCAAGCTAGAATTCAACCGCTGAGCATGTGGATGGCTGGGAACGAACTTCTTTCGGCGGTGCAGCAGCTGGGGCAGGGAAATTTGCCTGGTACAATCTGACGTCGGTGTACCGATAGCAGGTTGCCCGCAAGTACTTGGCTGTGACACACTTAATTCTACACCTTCATTCCTCTCAGTGCAGGTTTCAGAGAGGACTGAAGGTATAGTGGGGTTGGAGATCCCAGCTGATGAGGAGCAAGGAGAGGTCTGCTTTGTTCTTTGGTGTGGGTCTTTTAGGTACGCTTGCCAACGAACTGCTTGGCACGTCGACATATGTCTGGTCAAGCATGTGGTGCCCAAGCGGGTGATGTTTTGGCCACGCAAGATACACTTGAGACATATGTTGCAAATAGCAGCGGTGGGATCTGATGCACTCGTCTCAAAAAAGGCCCACACCAAAGAACTTTTGGAATAACGCACAGAGACAGCAGAGCCCTGCACATGCGGAGCTCTGCGGAGTGATGCAGTCGGTGTGCTGCCCTTAAGCTGGCCCCTGGAGTGCATCCTACCTCGTTGGAGATGTGCCTCCTCCTCCTCTCAGGCACCCACGTGGAGTCAGTGACTTCATCATCCCCTCCCTCCACATCACTGTAGCAAAGCTGGCAGTATGCTGCAGCTGGGGGAACATGACTTCCAGATTGCTGTCCTTCTTGGGCACCCCCTCTCTCTGGGCTCACGTTACTGCCTTCCTCTAGCTGAGTACCATCATCGGAGCCTTCAAAACGCTGGGTATCCTCCTGGAGCATGTACTCAACACTGTGGTCAAACAGTTTGGGGGACTCCTCAGGAGGACATGGTGGGGCTAGGGAAGGAGTGACTGATGCCATTGAGCCGAGGGAAGAGGCAGCGTTGGCAGCTGCTTTGCCAGACAAACTACCCTGAGCCTGGGTGAGAGAGGATGAGGAGGATGAGGATGGCTTGGTCAGCCACTCTACCAAATCTTCCGCATGTTGCGGCTCAACACGGTCAGCTGCCGAAAAAAAGGACAAGCGTGTCCCACAGCCACATGCTGATGAGGATGCACCGTCTTCATGACCAGCACTGTTGCCTCTAGACACAGAGCCTGCTTGCTCTCTTTTATTGGCTTGTGACTGTCTGCCTCTCCTTGTTGGCCTTCCAGACATACTAATGGCCTGCAGTGAGATGTAGCTGCACAAAGCTGGGATGTATATATATACTGATACTGAAGCTAGCAGAATCAACTGCCTGCCTATGGTACTAATAGGATCAGAAGAACACCACCAATTTTCTTCAGGTAGCTTTAGGTGCACACTGTGCAGAGAACACGGTACACTCAATGTAAATACTGTAGCTGCCTGCCTGTGGTATTAACAGGAGCAGAACAACAGCAATTGTCTTCAGGTAGCTTTAGGTGCACACTGTGCAGAGGATGCAGTACACCAACTGTAAATACTGCAGCTGCCTGCCTGTGGTACTAATAGGATCAGAAGAACACCACCAATTTTCTTCAGGTAGCTTTAGGTGCACACTGTACAGAGGGCACAGTACACTAACTGTAAATACTGTAGCTGCCTGCCTGTGGTATTAATAGGAGCAGAACAACAGCAATTGTCTTCAGGTAGCTTTAGGTGCACACTATGCAAAGGACGCACTACACTAACTTGTAAATACTACAGCTGCCTGCGGTACTAATAGGATCACAAGAACACCACCAATTTTCTTCAGGTAGCTTTTTAGGTGCATACTGTGCAGAGGACACACTACACTAACTTGTAAATACTACAGCTACCTGCGGTACTAATAGGATCAGAAGAACACCACCAATTTTCTTCAGGTGGCTTTAGGTGCACACTGTGCAGAGGACGCACTACACTAACTTGTAAATACTGCAGCTGCTTGCAGTACTAATAGGATCAGAAGAACACCACCAATTTTCTTCAGGTAACTTTAGGTGCACACTATGCAGAGGACGCACTACACTAACTTGTAAATACTGCAGCTGCCTGCAGTACTAATAGGATCAGAAGAACACCACCAATTTTCTTCAGGTAGCTTTAGGTGCACACTGTGCAGAGGACGCACTACACTAACTTGTAAATACTACAGCTGCCTGCGGTACTAATAGGATCAGAAGAACACCACCAATTTTCTTCAGGTAGCTTTAGGTGCACACTGTGCAGAGGACGCACTACACTAACTTGTAAATACTGCAGCTGTCTGCGGTACTGTACTAATAGGATCAGAAGAACACCACCAATTTTTTTCAGGTAGCTTTAGGTGCACACTGTGCAGAAGACGCACTACACTAACTTGTGAATACTACAGCTGCCTGCGGTACTAATAGGATCAGAATAACACCACCAATTTTCTTCAGGTAGCTTTAGGTGCACACTGTGCAGAGGACGCACTACACTAACTTGTAAATACTGCAGCTGCCTGCGGTACTAATAGGATCAGAAGAACACCACTAATTTTCTTCAGGTAGCTTTAGGTGCACACTGTGCAGAGGACGCACTACACTAACTTGTACATACTACAGCTGCCTGCAGTACTAATAGGATCAGAAGAACACCACCAATTTTCTTCAGGTAGCTTTAGGTGCACACTGTGCAGCGGTCGCACTACACTAACTTGTAAATATAGCAGCTGCCTGCGGTACTAATAGGATCAGAAGAACACCACCAATTTTCTTCAGGTAGCTTTAGGTGCACACTGTGCAGAGGACGCACTACACTAACTTGTAAATACTGCAGCTGCCTGCGGTACTAATAGGATCAGAAGAACACCACCAATTTTCTTCAGGTAGCTTTAGGTGCACACTGTGCAGAGGACGCACTACACTAACTTGTACATACTACAGCTGCCTGCGGTACTAATAGGATCAGAAGAACACCACCAATTTTCTTCGGGTAGCTTTAGGTGCACACTGTGCAGAGGACGCACTACACTAGCTTGTAAATATAGCAGCTGCCTGCGGTATTAATAGGATCAGAAGAACACCACCAATTTTCTTCAGGTAGTCATAGGTGCACTGTGTAGAGGACCCACTACACTAACTGTAAATACTGTAGCTAATAGGACTAAAAGGGTGAGAAGAACACCAGCAATTTTCTTCAGGTAGCTGTAAATACTGTAAAAACACCTGCCTGCCTGTCAGTAGGAAGAGAGTAACAGAAACGGATCTAGCTAAACTGAATACAGTGTGTATATATATATACAGTGGCTTGCGAAAGTATTCGGCCCCCTTGAACTTTTCAACCTTTTGCCACATTTCAGGCTTCAAACATAAAGATATAAAATTTTTATTTTTTGTGAAGAATCACCAACAAGTGGGACACAATTGTGAAGTGGAACGAAATCTTTTGGATTTTTGAAACTTTTTTAACTAATAAAAAAATGAAAAGTGGTGCGTGCAAAATTATTCGGCCCCCTTGCGTTAATACTTTGTAGAGCCACCTTTTGCTGCGATTACAGCTGCAAGTCGCTTGGGGTATGTCTCTATCAGTTTTGCACATCGAGAGACTGAAATTCTTGCCCATTCTTCCTTGCAAAACAGCTCGAGCTCAGTGAGGTTGGATGGAGAGCATTTGTGAACAGCAGTTTTCAGCTCTTTCCACAGATTCTCGATTGGATTCAGGTCTGGACTTTGACTTGGCCATTCTAACACCTGGATACGTTTATTTGTGAACCATTCCTTTGTAGATTTTGCTGTATGTTTGGGATCATTGTCTTGTTGGAAGATAAATCTCCGTCCCAGTTTCAGGTCTTTTGCAGACTCCAACAGGTTTTCATCCAGAATGGTCCTGTATTTGGCTGCATCCATCTTCCCCTCAATTTTAACCATCTTCCCTGTCCCTGCTAAAGAAAAGCAGGCCCAAACCATGATGCTGCCACCACCATGTTTGACAGTGGGGATGGTGTGTTGAGTGTGATGAGCTGTGTTGCTTTTACGCAAAACATCATTTTGCATTGTGGCCAAAAAGTTCGATTTTGGTTTCATCGGACCAGAGCACCTTCTTCCACATGTTTGGTGTGTCTCCCAGGTGGCTTGTGGCAAACTTTAGATGAGACTTTTTATGGATATCTTTGAGAAATGGCTTTCTTCTTGCCACTCTTCCATAAAGGCCAGATTTGTGCAGTGTACGACTGATTGTTGTCCTATGGACAGACTCTCCCACCTCAGCTGTAGTTCTCTGCAGTTCATCCAGAGTGATCATGGGCCTCTTGGCTGCATCTCTGATCAGTCTTCTCCTTGTCTGAGCTGAAAGTTTAGAGGGACAGCCAGGTCTTGGTAGATTTGCAGTGGTCTGATACTCCTTCCATTTCAAAACGATCGCTTGCACAGTGCTCCTTGGGATGTTTAAAGCTTGGGAAATCTTTTTGTATCCAAATCCGGCTTTAAACTTCTCCACAACTGTATTACGGACCTGCCTGGTGTGTTCCTTGGTCTTCATGATGCTCTCTGCGCTTTCAACAGAACCCTGAGACTATCACAGAGCAGGTGCATTTATACAGAGACTTGATTACACCCAGGTGGATTCTATTTATCACCATCAGTCATTTAGGACAACATTGGATCATTCAGAGATCCTCGCTGAACTTCTGGAGTGAGTTTTCTGCACTGAAAGTAAAGGGGCCGAATAATTTTGCACGCACCACTTTTCAGTTTTTTAATTGCTAAAAAAGTTTAAAATATCCAATAGATTTCGTTCTACTTCACAATTGTGTCCCACTTGTTGGTGATTCTTCACAAAAAATTAAAATTTTATATCTTTATGTTTGAAGCCTGAAATGTGGCAAAAGGTTGAAAAGTTCAAGGGGGCCGAATACTTTCGCAAGCCACTGTATATATATATATACACACAACACCTAGGATGCATATATATATACACAATACACTGTAACTGCAGCTAACTGACTAGCCTGCCTACTCTATCTAACTTAAATCAAATGGCACTGTCTGTCTCTCTCTCTATCTCTCTCTCAACACCGGAACACACTACATAGGGCCGATGTACAGGTGGTCTTATATAGTGTGGGGCGTGTACTAAATCCCTGAGCCATAATTGGCCAAAGCCACCCTGGCTTTGGCCAATTACGGCTCTCTGTACAGACGGCGTTGTGATTGGCCAAGCATGCGGGTCATAGTGCATGCTTGGCCAATCATCAGCCAACAATGCACTGCGATGCCACAGTGAATTATGGGCCGTGACGCGCCACTCGAATTTGACGCGAACGGCCCATATCGTTCGCAATTCGACGAACGGTCGAACATGCGATGTTCGAGTCGAACGTGGGTTCGACTCGAACTCGAAGCTCATACCTACTCCCAATCATATGACCACTGTGAGAACCAACTACAGTAAGGTGACCAGATTTTTAAAATTAAATCCGGGGACATTTTTTACATTTTTTTTATTGGCAAATGGTAAAATATTTTATAAGCATATTTTCCAAAATGATATATGCAGTGTATGTGGTATGTGAGTATGGAATGATTGTAAAAATTATATATATGTTATTTCTCACACTTCCTCCAAGAGATAAAAAAAGATACTTCTTAGAATTTTTTGGGAGGGGAGGGATGGGGCAGCTAAATTCAAATCCAATCCAGGCAGGGGCGACTCCAGACAATTTTTTTGGGGGTGCTATGGCGGTGCTTGAGGTAAAAGTGAGGGTGCTAGTGTGGTGCGCTACCTGTGGGCGTGACCAAAAGTGGGTGTGGCCAGCAAGTTGCCGTGGTCAGAAAGTGGAGGTTTCTTCATGGCGTACAATGGTGATCAGTATATCCTGGCCTCTGTATACCAATAAAAAGCCAAAAAATGCAGCACAGCTCTACTCTTTCTTTATACAATTCTACAAATCGACTTATAAGTGCAATGGTAAAACCTATAAAATAATATCCAGTGCAAAACAACCAATGTATTGCAATATAGTAGTGATGGTGTCACCCCCTCTGCAAAAATATTTTGAGAAATTGCAGAGCTTCAATGTGCAAATCATGTTGAAACCCCCTACATACAATAATAACAGAGATACAAATCAAGCCGTGTATTAGAACATAGTAGTGATGGTGTCACCATCTCTGCAAAAGGTAAGAAATATTGCAGAGCTGCAATGTGCAAACAGTGGTGAAAACCCCTATATATAATCATAGTAATAAAATGTAAAATATGTACATCAATTATACATTTTATTATGTTAATATATAAGGGGTTTCACCACGATTTGCACATTGCAGCTCTGCAATTTCTCAAAATATTTTTGCAGAGGGGCTGAGACCATCATTACTATATTCATATTGCAATACATTGGGTTGATTTGCACTGGATCTTCATTTATAGGTGTTACCATTGCCCTTATAAGTCCATTTGTACAATTTTATAGATGATGTGTAGGGCAGCGCTGCATTTTTTGCTTTTTATTGATTCGATGAGGGAACCAGCTAACAAGATTCTCTTATTGTTTTTGAGATTTTTTTTGTTGCATGGCAGTGGTTTTACTTTGTTATGTCCTCTGTATACTGGTAACCACTGGCCCTGCATATTGGTGGTCAGTGTGCCCCCTGTATGCTGGTGGTACGTGCTGGGTGCAGGAGGATTTTACGTACAGGAGGATGCTATATGCAAGGTACAGGAGGATGCTATGTGCAGGGCTCAGGAGGATGCTACGTGCAGAGTTCTGGAGGATGCTATGTGCAGGCTTCAGGGGGATGCTACGTGCAGGGTGCAGGGCTCAGGAGGATGCTACATGCAGGGTGCAGGGCTCAGGAGGATGCTACGTGCAGGGTGCAGGGCTCAGGAGGATGCTACGTGCAGGGTGCAGGGCTCAGGAGGATGCTACGTGCAGGGTGCAGGGCTCAGGAGGATGCTACGTGCAGGGTGCAGGGCTCAGGAGGATGCTACGTGCAGGGTGCAGGCTTCAGCGGGATGCTACATGCAGGGTGCAGAGCTCAGGAGGATGCTACGTGCAGGCTTTAGGGGGATGCTACGTGCAGGGTGCAGGGCTCAGGAGGATGCTACATACAGAGTGCAGTGCTCAGGAGGATTCTATGTACAGAGTGCAAGGTTCAGGCATGCATTACATACAGAGTGCACAGTTCAGGAGTGCGTTGTACAGAGTGTAAGGTCCAGGAATTAGTTAAACTGCAAAGACACCAATTACCATATTTATCGGCGTATGACACACACTTTTTGGGCGGGTGCGTGTTATACGCCGATCCCCGCCGATCTCCGCTCCGCTGAAGGGAGAGGAGCGAGCGCCGCCGATATACACATAGCCGAGTGTACTCGGCTAGGCTCGGCTCCTCTCGGCTCCACTCAGTCACGCCCAGTTCCGCCATTGGACCTGTGTTATGTCCATCATAGGCGCGGGACTGGGCAGGACTGCGAGAGGAGCGCTTGCTCCTCTCCTCTAGAAATCAGCGGAAATCGGCGCCAATTTTAAATAATCAGCCTGCCTGGGCAAGGCTGCAATGACACTGGGCAAGGCTGCAATGACACTGGGCAAGGCTGCAATGACACTGGGCAAGGCTGCAATGACACAAAGGGAGAGGTGAGAAGTGCCATAAGTGCAGCCATGATTTTGTGTAAAGACGTTTCTGGTACATCATTAGTTAACAGAAAGAAAAGAAGTTGTAGGTAGCTGAGTAGTCTTACTTACAGTGTCTGAGGGGGAGGGGATGCCAAGGTATGCAGCATGCAGTCTGTGTGTGCTCCGGAGATTGTGAGGACTTTGCAGGGGGGAGAAAAGGCTGGTGCAGCAGCAGATAGTTGAGATGGAGTTTTGATAGAAGAGTGAGCAAACCTGCTATCTTCAGAGGTTGTGTCTCTGCTTGGTGACTGCACTGCTCCTCCTTCTCTCTTCAGGATTTGTTATGCCCTGGTGCAGTGATTGGTGGGTACAGCTGGTCTCTCTATATGTGCTGCTCCGTAGGGGGAGGCCAGAGCTCTCCAGGGAAAGATGCTGGACAGAGATGTTGATCAAAGTCATCCAAGACAAAATCCAAGATTTCCGATTTGCGCCCCAAGACTGCCTGAGTAGTGAGAATGAATGGAGCTGTCAAGTCCAACCTCTGATGTCGGGATGGGCGGGGCCAATATGCGGAGCTACGCCCTATTTGTCAGACAGCCCGTGCATAGACAAATAGCTGGCGGTTTATGCATTGGTGGGCGGGGAGGAAGGTGGCAGGTGGCGGGACCAATTGTAACTAGTGTATGTGTACCCACAGCGGTGTATAATAAACCTGAATTATACATCGGTGTGGGCACATATACACTAGTTACAATTGGTCCTGCCCCCTGCCACCTTCCTCCCCGCCCACCAATGCATAAACCGCCAGCTATTTGTTTATGCACGGGCTGACTGACAGAGGGGGCGGAGCTCCGCATATCGGCCCCTCCCATCCCCGACATCAGAGCTTGGGTTTGACAGCTCCACTCACTCTCAGTGTCACTGCGGCCCTACGCTCCAGGCTTGCCCACCAATCCAAACCATACTGGATGGATATTGACATTGCTGCATGTCCTGCTAGGGCTAGGTAATAAGTATAGGTACCCCCCTGAATCCGGGGACAGATCCGGGGACAGACGTGGTCCGGGGACAGTGTCCTCAGTCCCGGGGACCGCCCCCGGAAACCGGGGACGTCTGGTCACCCTAAACTACAGATGTCACAAGATACAGATTCCACACTACCTCCATAGCATTAAAGCCCACTTAAAGGGTTGCTGGGAGGCGGCATTAAGGGATTAACTGCTAATGGTACAAAAAAAAACATAACTGTGCTAAAGCCCATTCAGGTACCTCCTGGGGAGTTTCATAATCCAGTACAGCCTACTTTTGCATGTTGTTTACATTTTATCAATGCAGCACTGCAGACTTTTGTCACTTGATTGTGCACAGTGCAGGCCCCACAGATATGTATGTTAAAGGCAACAATGGGGTGAGGGTGAAGGGTTGTATGTTATGGATAGTCACACTCATGGTCCTGTACACAGATGATTGCAGATATTTACTAAGTTAGATGACAGGATCAAAAACTTACTTATCTACCAGTCAGTATACACATTTTCTGAACAGATAATTCTATTCAGCGGTTACTTTATGAATTAATCATGTATTCACATATGTGTGACTGTATGCTATGCTGCCCTTTCTATATTTATATCCACATGCCTCATAGCTGCAGGCTATATTGTTGCCTAGAATAGTAAAGGAAACCTGTACTGAGCCTGACTCCCAGTGGTCAGAAGCAGACCGCAAATAATTCTAAAGGTCTGGATTTAAAAGATCACTTAATCGGCAGACTGATAGCCCTTCCAGGATCTGAACATGGAACGAGATATTATTTCTTTACAATGCTGCCATTATATTACGGTTCATAACTACTGTATTTATCGGTGTATAACACGCGCATGCATATAACACGCACCCCAATTTTAGTAGGGAAGTTTAAGGAAAAAAAACTTACATTTTAAATAAAGAACTTTGAAGCAAAATTAGGATCACAGTTCATCAATACACCCTGCTCAGTGCCCACCTGCAGCCTCTAAATTGCCCATCAATGCACCCTGTTCAATGCCCATCTGCAGCCATTAAATTGACCAACAATGCAGCCTGTTCAGTGCCCATCTGCAGCCTATAAATTGACCAACAATGCAGCCTATTCAGTACCCATCTGCAGCCTCACCTTTCCCATCATTGCAGCCTCGCCAGTGTTGGATTATCCCTGCTGTCTCCGAGGGAAGAGGAGGAGCGAGCGCAGCTGAATCACACACAGCCACGATCTCCTGTGTACCCCGCGCTCCGTCACTCACAGCCACGCCTCCTGGCCCTGCTCATATGATAGATAGAACAGCGACCCAATGCGGGGCAAGGAGGCGTGGCTGTGAGTGACAGAGCACCAGTTACACAGGAGATTGCGGCTCTATGTAATTCAGCGGCGCTCGCTCCTCTTTCTCAGAGACAGCAGGGATCGGTGAATAACACGCACCCACGATTTCCCCCTGATTTTAAGGGGAAAAAAGTGTGTGTTATACGCCGATAAATACAGTATTTTTATTTACAAGTTCTTCTTTAAAGTGTAACTCCAACCAAAACTTTCTGCTCACTTCTTGTCTTGGTGACCAGAAAAACAAAAACATACCATATACTGTATAATAACAATGGTGCAATGGTGATAGTTGCTACTACACCCATGACTTGGGGGAACCAAATAATGGCCATGTTTCCCTCTCCATCATCATGATGGTATGTTAACTAGTATCCTGCTTGAGGTGACAGGAATCTGTGTACATGGTAGGTGCTGTTAATAATTGGGAAATGCCATGGTCCTGGTTTACGATTTGTATGCCCCTGTTCCTCCCTGTTATTACAAATATTTTCAATATATTGGTAATCTCATTACTATCATATATTAAGGGATAATGGTATATCTGTGCAAAAGTTAGTGGTTCTCCCATGATTTGCCTGATTAAAGAAAACCTGTCATGAAAGAAACACAGAGGGGTTGATTTGCTAATGGCAAATTGACCGTGCACTTTGCAAAGTGCACTTGCACTCTGCAAGAGCAGTTGCTCCACAGCTTAGTAAAGGAGCAGAAGCTCTGCTGATTTTCATCATCCAATCACATGCAAGCAAAAATGCTGTTTTATTTTTCATATTCCTTGCACGTGATTGGGTATTCTTTGCAAAGTAAGGCTTTACCTTATTTACTAAGCTCTGGAGCAACTGCACTTGCAGAGTGCAACTGCACTTTGCAAAGTGCACAGTCTATGTGCCTTTAGTAAATCAACCCCAGAGGCTCTTATTGATTTGTGTGTCCTGACTGGCACACTGATCCCTTGGCTTCAGTACTCTTTCTCAATGACTTTTCTGATATGCATTTTTTAGGGTCCGTATGGAAGTCATTAGATCAGCATTCACTTAGGCAACTAGCATTTTTAAAAGGAGGTAAGCAATGTAGCAATAAAAATCTGGATGCTGCCATACCTAAACCAGGGTTCGACAAACCCCGGGCGCCAGGTCGCATTTGCGACTAGAATTAGCGACCTGGCGCCTGGGGCGGCACAGCTGGGGGTATCCTGTCTCCGTGCGGACTCCGACCCCCCGTGCGATCGCGGCGGGCCGGTAATTGAGGCCGCGGCTTTGCGGCCGTCTTCGGTCCTTCTGGAATCTGGCGCCATCTAGTGGTGGCCGTTGGTATTACAACCAGCAATGCTAATGCAATGCTAATGGAGGCAGGGCTGTGATACCTGCCTGTTTTCACTGTCCGCCCATCTCCTTCCCAAAGTTGAGAAGAGAAGGAAGTGTTTGCGGGCGTCATCTGGCGCCTTTTGCCTCATGGTGAGTGTGGGGATAGCCTTTTTTTTTCGTTATAGCATTTATTTTTATTTTTTAAGTAAAAACTGTTTATTTATTTTTTTCTTAAAATTAAAATGAATGTATTATTTGTCATCTCCCTGCTTGGCCCCTTTCACACGGGCTGTCTGATCAGGTTCGCCTGTCAGATTTTCTGGCGGACCTGATTGGACCTTTAGACCCCCTTCACACCGAGGGCGTTTTGCAGGCGCTATAGCGTTAAAAATAGCGCCTGCAATCCGCCCTCAAACAGATGCAGCATTGTCGAGCGCTGCGCTGGCAGACGTCAGGAAAAGTCCTGCCAGCAGCTTTTTTGGAGCGGTGAAGGAGCGGTGTGTTTACGGCTGCTCCCCATTGAAATCAATGGGGCAGCGCTGGGATACCGCCGGCAAAACGCCGCTATTGCGGCGCAATGCAGGCGGTTTTAACCCTTTCTCGGCCGCTAGCGGGGGATAAAAGCGCGCCGCTAGCGGCCAAAATGCGCCGCAAAACCAACGGTAAAATGCCGCTATAAATAGCAGCGTTTTACCGCCGACGCTATAGGCGGCTCGGTGTGAAAGGAGTCTTAGAGCCCTTTTACACGCGGGGGGCGTCAGCGGTAAAGCGGCGCTATTTTTACCTTCGTTTTAGTGGAGCTATTAGCTATTTTAAGATTGGTTGACTTTCATATTGAAAATAAAGCTTTGTCGGTCGTTAAAGAAACCTGGCTCCTAACTTTTTTACCTGGCTCCTAGATTCCAAACAAATTTGTCAAGCCCTGACCTAAACTCTCCTTCTGAAAATGCTGGTTGCCTGGTTATCACGATGTTCTAATAAAATTAATAATTTCAGCGTTACAGATCTGAAAAAAGTTTGCAAATAGGGTTTTTCTCGTCACTCTTTTTGATCTACAGGATGGCTCCAGGTCAGTGACTCTAGCATTTTTAGAAGAAGGTTTCCAATGACAGCCTGTCATAATGTAACGGAATAGAATGTGGCCTTGTGCACCCAGTGATGTGCCTCCATCCCTTCATTAATATATCCATACAACCAATTTAATTGTTCTGGGACTTTAAATGAGGCACAGCCCGATGAACAACTAGTTTCCAACATTCGTGCTTAACCACTTCAGCCCCGGAAGGATTTACCCCCTTCCTGACCGGGCCATTTTTTGTGATACCGCACTGCGTCGCTTTAACTGACAATTGCACGGTCGTGTGACGCTGTACCCAAACAAAATCAACGTCCTTTTATTCCCACAGAGTTTCCTTTTGGTGGTATTTGATCACCTCTGCAGTTTTTATTTTTTGTGCTATAAACAAAAAAATACAGACTATTTTGAAAAAAAAAGCAATATTTTTTACTTTTTGCTATAATAAATATCCCCCAAAAAATATATGAAAAAACGAATTCCTTCAACAGTTTAGGCCAATATGTATTCTTCTACATATTTTTGTTAAAACAAAATTGCAATAAGCGTATATTGATTGGTTTGCGCAAAAGTTATAGCGCCTACAAAATAGGGGATAGATCTATGGCATTTTTATTATTATTATTTTTTTACTAGTAATGGCGGCGATCTGCGATTTTTATTGGGACTGCGACATTGCGGCGGACAGATCGGACACTTTTCACACTATTTTGGGACCATGGACATTTACACAGCAATCAGAGCTATAAATAGCCATTGATTACTGTATAAATGTCACTGGCAGGGAAGGGGTTAAAACTAGGGGGCGATCAAGGGGTTAAATGTGTGTCCTAGGGAGTGATTCTAACTGTGGGGGGATGGGACTGCCTGGGGAAGGAGAGCGATTGTTGTTCCTAAGCAGTAGGAACAACAGATCGCTCTCCTCACCCCTGACAGAACGGAGATCTGTCTGTTTACATTTCATTTTTTGCATCCAAAAACTTGACAGGTTTGGTGACTCTTTTGTTCACTTCTTAAGGAGTAGATGAACATGTATAGTCGTAGAGCTTGTATAGTAAAAATAAGCTAAGAATAGACATGACAGTACAGTATTTCCAAATGGTGATCGCCAGGGGAGTCTCCCCCGAGAGCTGTGGATGTGTGATTTGAGGAGAGCACAATGGGACAAGCAGAAAGCAGCTTCAAAATGGGTAGGCACCCAAAGTAGTTGCATGAATCAAGAGCTGTTAGCCAAAGTGTTGCTTCTCAGTAGGGTTGAGCTTCGTGTTCGAGTCGAACCCATGTTCGACTCGAACATCGGCTGTTCGACCGTTCGTCGAATTGCGAACGATATGGGCCGTTCGCGCCAAATTCGTGTGGCGCGTCACGGCCCATAATTCACTGCGGCATCGCAGTGCATTGCTGGCTGATGATTGGCCAAGCATGCACTATGACCCGCATGCTTGGCCAATCACAGCGCCGCCTGAACAGAGAGCCGTAATTGGCCAAAGCCAAGGAGGCTTTGGCCAATTATGGCTCAGGGGATTTAGAACACGCCCCACACTATATAAGGCCGCCTGCACGGCGGCCCTGTGTAGTGTGTGTTCCGGTGTGCTGAGAGATAGAGAGAGAGAGAGACAGTGTCATTTCATTTGAGTTAGATAGATTAGGCAGAACAGTCAGTCAGTTAGCTGCACTTACAGTGTATTGTGTATATATATGCATCCCAGGTGTTGCATATATATATATACACTGTATTCAGTTTAGCTAGATCCGTTCCTGTTATCTTCTAGACTATTTACATTTAGTGCAGTGCGTCCTGCTCACAGTGTTCAGCTAGATCCGTTCCTGTTATCTTCTAGACTATTTACATTTAGTGCAGTGCGTCCTGCTCACAGTGTTCAGCTAGATCCGTTCCTGTTATCTTCTAGACTATTTACATTTAGTGCAGTGCGTCCTGCTCACAGTGTTCAGCTAGAACCGTTCCTGTTATCTTCTAGACTATTTACATTTAGTGCAGTGCGTCCTGCTCACAGTGTTCAGCTAGATCCGTTCCTGTTATCTTCTAGACTATTTACATTTAGTGCAGTGCGTCCTGCTCACAGTGTTCAGTTAGATCCGTTCCTGTTATCTTCCTACTGACAGGCAGGCTTGTCTGGTTACAGTATATAAAGCTACCTGAAGAAAATTACTGGTGTTCTATTTGATCCTATTAGTACCACGGTCAGGCAGCTAGACTATTTACATTTAGTACAGTGCGTCCTGCTCACAGTGTTCAGCTAGATCCGTTCCTGTTATCTTCCTACTGACAGGCAGGCTTGTCTGGTTACAGTATATAAAGCTACCTGAAGAAAATTACTGGTGTTCTATTTGATCCTATTAGTACCACGGTCAGGCAGCTAGACTATTTACATTTAGTGCAGTGCGTCCTGCTCACAGTGTTCAGCTAGATCCGTTCCTGTTATCTTCCTACTGACAGGCAGGCTTGTCTGGTTACAGTATATAAAGCTACCTGAAGAAAATTACTGGTGTTCTATTTGATCCTATTAGTACCACGGTCAGGCAGCTAGACTATTTACATTTAGTACAGTGCGTCCTGCTCACAGTGTTCAGCTAGATCCGTTCCTGTTATCTTCCTACTGACAGGCAGGCTTGTCTGGTTACAGTATATAAAGCTACCTGAAGAAAATTACTGGTGTTCTATTTGATCCTATTAGTACCACGGTCAGGCAGCTAGACTATTTACATTTAGTACAGTGCGTCCTGCTCACAGTGTTCAGCTAGATCCGTTCCTGTTATCTTCCTACTGACAGGCAGGCTTGTCTGGTTACAGTATATAAAGCTACCTGAAGAAAATTACTGGTGTTCTATCCCAGCTTAGTGCAGCTACAGGCCATTAGTATGTCTGGAAGGCCAAGAAGGAGAGGCAGACAGTCACAAGCCAATAAGAGAGGGCAAGCAGGCTCTGTGTCTAGTGCTGGTCGTGGAGACGGTGCATCCTCATCAGCACGTGGCCATGGGACACGCTTGGCCTTTTTTTCGGGAGCTGGCCGTGTTGAGCCGCAACATGCGGAAGACTTGGTCGAGTGGATGACCAAGCCGTCCTCATCCTCCTCATCTTCTCTCACCCATGCCCAGGGTGCTTTGTCTGGCAAAGCAGCGGCCTCTTCCCTCAGCTCAATGTCATCAGTGACTCCTTCCCTAGCTCCACCATGTCCTCCTGAGGAGTCCCTCGAACTGTTTGACCACAGTGTTGGGTACATGCTCCAGGAGGATGCCCAGCGTTTGGAAGGCTCTGATGATGATACTGAGCTCGATGAAGGCAGTAACATGAGCACGGACAGAGGGGGTGCCCAAGAAGGACAGCAATCTGGCAGTCATGCTCCCCCTGCTGCAGCATACTGCCAGGTTTGCTCCAGTGATGAGGAGGGAGGGGATGATGAGGTCACTGACTCAACGTGGGTGCCTGATAGGAGAGAGGAGGAGGAGGAGGAGGAGGCGGCACATCACCAACGAGGCAGGATGCCCTCCAGGGGCCAGCCTAAGGGCAGCACATTGACTGCATCACACCCCAAAGCTCCACATGTGCAGGGCGCTGCAGTCTCTGCACGTTATTCAAAAAGTTCTTTGGTGTGGGCCTTTTTTGAGACGAGTGCATCAGATCGCACCGCTGCTATTTGCAACATATGTCTCAAGCGTATCTCACGTGGCCAAAACATCTCCCGCTTGGGTACCACATGCTTGACCAGACATATGTTGACCTGCCATGCAGTTCGTTGGCAAGCGTATCTAAAAGACCCACACCAAAGAACAAAGAGGATCTCTCCTTGCTCCTCATCAGCTGAGATTTCCAACCCCACTAGACCTCCAGTCCTCTCTGAGACCTGCAGTGAGAGGAATGAAGGTGTAGAATTAGGTGTGTCACAGCCAAGTACTTGTGGGCAATCTGCTTTTAGTACACCGACGTCAGATTGTACCAGGCAAATTTCCCTGCCCCAGCTGCTGCACCGCCGAAAGAAGTTTGCTCCCAGCCATCCACATGCCCAGCGGTTGAATGCTAGCTTGGCAAAATTGCTAGCACTTCAACTGCTGCCTTTTCAGTTGGTAGACTCTGCCCCCTTCCGTGAGTTTGTGGAATGTGCGGTTCCTCAGTGGCAGGTACCCAAACGCCACTTTTTCTCACGGAAGGCGATAACGGCTCTCTACCGGCATGTGGAAGGCAATGTCCATGCCTCGCTGGACAGGGCGGTCAGGGGTAAGGTGCATATTACCGCTGACTCATGGTCCAGCAGGCATGGACAGGGACGTTACCTAAGTTTCACGGCGCATTGGGTGACTCTACTGGCAGCTGGGAAGGATGCAGGACAAGGTGCAGTAGTGTTGGAGGTTGTTCCGCCACCACGCCTCCAAAATGCTGATTGTGACACACCTCTCTCCTCCACCCCCTCCTCTTCTTCTTCCTCCATGGCCTCTTCCTCGGAACCAGCGGTGCTCCGTAGTCGTTCAAGGGGCTACGCAAGTACGCAGGCCAAAAGATGCCATGCGGTGCTTGAGCTGGTGTGCTTGGGGGACAGGAGCCACACTGGGGCAGAGGTTCTGTCAGCTCTGCAGGGGCAGATTCAGAGGTGGTTGACGCCACGCCAACTTAAGGCAGGAATGGTGGTTTGCGACAATGGCACCAACCTCCTCTCTGCCCTCCGACAGGGACAAATGACCCATGTGCCCTGTTTGGCTCACGTCCTTAACTTGGTGGTGCAGCGGTTCTTGGGCAGGTACCCGGGCTTACAGGATGTCCTGAGGCAGGCCAGGAAAGTCTGTGTGCATTTCCGCCGGTCATATAATGCCAGTGCTCGGCTGACGGACCTCCAAAAGGAGTTTAACCTGCCCAAGAACCGCCTAATCTGTGACATGCCCACCAGGTGGAACTCAACGTTGGCCATGCTGCAGCGGCTGCACACACAGCAGAGGGCCATCAATGAGTACCTGTGCGACTATGGCACCAGGACAGGGTTAGGGGAGCTTGGTTTTTTTTCCCCACGCCAGTGGGCCATGATCAGGGATGCATGCACTGTCCTGTCACCATTCGAGGAGGCCACGAGGATGGTGAGCAGTGACAGTGCATGCATCAGTGACACTGTCCCCCTTGTCCACCTGTTGGAGCACACGCTGCGTGGAATAATGGACAGGGCACTTGAGGCAGAACAGAGGCAGGAAGAGGAGGACTTCCTTAGCTCTCAAGGCCCCCTTTATCCAGACAGTGTTCCTGCGTGCCCCGCCGATCACACAGGAAGAGGACGAGGAGGAGGAGGAGGAGGAGGAAGATTGTGTCAGTATGGAGGTGGAGCCTGGCACTCAGCATCAGCAGCAGTCTTTAAGGGATCAGTCCCAAGAAACACATGGACTTGTACGTGGCTGGGAGGAGGTGGCTGCGGACGTTGTCGTCCTTAGTGACCCAGAGGACTCCGGACCGAATGCCTCAGCAAACCTACGCTGCATGGCCTCCCTGATCCTGCAAAGCCTGCGTAAGGATCCTCGTATTCGTGGTATCAAGGAGAAGGACCAATACTGGCTGGCAACCCTCCTTGATCCACGTTACAAGGGTAAGGTTGCGGACCTTATCTTGCCATCGCAGAGGGAGCAGAGGATGAAACATCTTCGGGAGGCCTTGCAGAAAGGTCTGTGCAATGCGTTCCCAGAGACTGGGAGGCTACAAACTCCTGTTTCTGGACAACGTGTTGCTGAGGCTTCGGTCAGTCAAAGAAGGAGCGGTGGAGAAGGTGGCCGTCTGACCGATGCGTTCAGACAATTTTTTGGTCCGCAGCCCCAAGGTATGATCGGTTCCAGCAACCATCGCCAGCGTCTGTTTTACATGGTGCAGGAATACCTAGGGGCAAGATCAGACTTGGACACCTTTCCCACCGAAAATCCTCTGGGTTACTGGGTCTTGAGGATGGATCACTGGCCAGAGCTTGCACAGTATGCAATTGAGCTACTGGCCTGTCCTGCATCCAGCGTTCTTTCGGAACGCACATTCAGTGCTGCTGGAGGCGTGGTAACCGATCACAGGGTGCGTCTGTCCACCGACTCGGTCGATCGGCTGACCTTCATAAAAATGAATCAGTCTTGGATCACCACCAGCTACCAAGCACCTGATGCTGATGTAACCGAATATTTTTTTTTGAAATCTCAGATCCCTTCAAAGACTGCCTATGCTGATGCTGAGTGACTATCCCTGAGTAATTATCCTCTTCCTCCTCAATCATCACGCTGATAGCTTGTAAGAACATTTTTGGTTCTGGGCGCCACCACCAGTGCCTAAGGCCCAATTTTTCTGCCCCTGTCTAACAGGGGCGTGTAATTACAATTTTTGATGCAATACTTTGCAGCAGGGCTCGTTCCTGCATTCCAACTAGAGTGTCTGTGAGGGGTTGCAGTGTTGTGGCACCAGCACCAGTGCCTAAGGCCCAATTTTTCTGCCCCTGTCTAACAGGGGCGTGCAATTACAATTTTTGATGCAATACTTTGCAGCAGGGCTCGTTCCTGCATTCCAACTAGAGTGTCTGTGAGGGGTTGCAGTGTTGTGGCACCAGTGCCTAAGGCCCGATTTTTCTGCCCCTGTCTAACAGGGGCGTGTAATTACAATTTTTGATGCAATACTTTGCAGCAGGGCTCGTTCCTGCGTTCCAACTAGAGTGTCTGTGAGGGGTTGCAGTGTTGTGGCACCAGCACCAGTGCCTAAGGCCTAATTTTTCAGCTCCTGTTCAACAGGGGCATGTAATTACAATTCTTGATCTAATATTTCACAGCAGGGTCCTGTGAGGACTTACAGTGTTGTGGCCACAGCAACACCTAAGGCCCAAATTTCTGCTGAGTATATAGGGCAGGACCCTACTTTCAAACATCTAACTTACAAACGACTCCTACTTGCAAACGGAAGGAGACAACAGGAAGTGAGATGAAATCTACCCCTAGGAAGGGAAATTCTCTCCTGTAAGAGTTAATATGAGAAAACAATTTCTCCTTTCCACTGATGCTTTCCAATCCTTGTTCCACAAAAAAACCCAAATTTTCAAAAAACATTTTTCATTGGGACAAAAAGTGAGGTGAAATCTTCTGAAGAGGAGGAAAGACAGCAAAACAAATGTCACAGGGGTGATAACCCTTCCCTATGTTTTCCAAAAAGCTTAAAAAAGATTTTTTGGCTGGAGCTAAACACGTTAAAAATGTACCCGTTCAAAATTACAAAGAGATTCTACTTAACAACAAACCTACAGTCCCTGTCTTGTTTGCACCGCCTGTATACTGCTGTTCAGAGTATATAGGGCCTTTCCTTATTTTAATTTGGGTGCGGGGTTCCCCTTAATATCCATACAAGACCCAAAGGGCCTGGTAATGGACTGGGGGGTACCCATGCCGTTTGTCTCACTGATTTTCATCCATATTGCCATGACCCGACATGACATTAAACCCGCAAGCAGTTTTAAATGGGATTTTTTCCTTTAAAAATGACATTTGGTGCAGGGACTGTTCTAAACACGGGAAACACGCGTCACTTTACAGGCATACTATAGACACCCCCCAGGTACGATATTTAAAGGAATATTTCACTTTTTTTTTTTTTTACTTTAAGCATCATTAAAATCACTGCTCCCGAAAAAACGGCCGTTTTTAAAAGTTTTTTTTGCATTGATACATGTCCCCTGGGGTAGGACCCGGGTCCCCAAACCCTTTTTAGGACAATACCATGCAAATTAGCCTTTAAAATGAGCACTTTTGATTTCGAACGTTCGAGTCCCATAGACGTCAATGGGGTTCTAACGTTCGTGCGAACTTTCGGTCCGTTCGCAGGTTCTGGTGCGAACCGAACCGGGGGGTGTTCGGCTCATCCCTACTTCTCAGTATCCTCATGGAAAGTCTGTCGGAACACCCCTTTAAAAAATAACGAAAGGTTCAATATTTTTTTTTAAAAACAAACATGTCATACTTACCTCCTCTGTGCAGTTGGTTTTGCACAGAGTGGTCCCGATCCTCCTCTTCTGGGGTCCCCAAGCAGTGCTCCTGGCTCCTCCTCTTCTCGAGTGCCCCACTGGAGAAGCGCTCTTCCTCGGGGCACTCGTACAGGCGCGCTCCTGTGTCCTGTTGCTGCGTCCATTGACACAGACAGCAGGACTTGGCTCCACCCCCGGCTCCTGCGTCATTGGATTTGATTGACAGCAGCTGGAGCCAATAGCTGCGCTGCTATCAATCTTTCCAATCAGCACCCGAGACATCGGCTGGAGCGGGTGTGCTTGTCCCCCGCACAGGAACGATCGGGCTCAGGTAAGTAAAAGGGGGGCTCTGGGGGGCTGGTGCACTACAATAGGTTTTTCCCCTCAATACATAGAATGCATTCAGGTGAAAAACCTCAAGGGTTTACAACCCCTTTAAAGCTGCCAGTATTATTACACGCTGCATGGCTGCATGTTCTTCAAAGGAAGAGAATGGTTGATTGAACTCCATCAATAAATTTACCAGGTCAAAATCTATTGAAATGATGCTGGGGAAAATGATATCTTGAGCGACTGAAGAAGTAATAGAACATTTCAACACATTTTTCCAGTTTCATCTTCATTTTCAATAGGATTAAAGTAGTGAAAATCAATCCATTTTGCTAGATTTCATCAATATACGGAAAACATGATTTAATTCATTTAACAAATCAATATGTATTACCAGAAGGTGTTTATAGGCTCTGTAGGAGAGCTGGATACGTTATTTACAATGTTATTTAAGAAAAAGAGAAAAATAAGTATGTTTAAATCTTAGATCTTTGAACTAAAGGAATTCTTAAACTTGTATTAATAATTAATAAAGACCACACTTAAACTTCCATAATCCTCCATCTTGTAGTTAATACGCTAACAATGACAGTTGCATGTACAATCTGTCCTAGCAGAGTCATCTCGTAACAGTTCCTGCCATCTTGTGGTGTAAGTAGAGGATTGCGACTTTAACTGTATTAATATTCTGTATGATGTTCAGCATGTATTTGATTATTCACAGCAGTGTATGTCTTAAAGCGTATTTCCAGTTTAGCTAGCAGATTTGAGAAAACCCCACTATATCTTTGTTATGTGTTTCCATTCACACAGCGTATTAAAAAATCATTAAAAAAATATTTCCTATCTTGCTAGGTGTTTGTTGAATTCAATCTATCCACTCTGACAAAGAGGGACACACAGGGGGTTATTTACGAAAAGGCAAATCCACTTTGCACTACAAGTGCACTTGGAAGTAAAGTCGCTGTAGATCCGAGGGGGACATGCAAGGAAAATAAAAAACAGCATTTTAGCTTGCACATGATTGGATGATAAAATCAGCAGAGCTTCCACTCATTTCAGGTCTACACCTTAGATTTACAGCGACTGCACTTCCAAGTGCACTTTCAGTGTACTTTCAAGTGCACTTGTAGTGCAAAGTGAATTTTCCTTTCGTAAATAACCCCCACAGAGTTTCCCCTCATTAACATGGATTGCAGAAGAGCAGCTTCTAGATCTTTAACCGTTTGTTAGTACAGACAATATTAAATCTAGTTTACGGATAATGAGTTCTGCCAGCATAGGATCAACAGGGTTAATTATGATAATAATTAACAAACCCCCCCCCCCCCCCCCAAGTCACTTTTGCAAAGCAGAGGAAAACCTTGAGCTTTGGGGCTTTCAGAAAAGAGCAAGTGAAATGTAAAAAGCCATCTTTATTCATTTGTATATTTTTTAGGTTACGCTATGTGAATGAGGACATGCAGTAAATATTGGGTGTTATCCCAATTTGGCTGCAAAACAAGAAATACACTTTAAAGATTGCACTTCTATACACTTATAACACTCCGACACTACAAGTCTAGATTTATAACATTATAAATGTCCATAAGTCAGAAGGCTGGCTGCAGGCCAGCCTGAGGAGTCTGGGGCATATAAGCAAATAAAATAAATAACAAAGTGAGTGCAGCGCTAATAGTGATATAAGGATAAATGTGATATCCTGAAGATACTGAAAATATTTAAATGATCAAAAAAACAGTGATAAATACAACAAACGATAAAATAATGGTAAGTCAAATCAGAAAAATACTGAATGAAAAAGGAAAAAAAAAGGAAAAATATTCAAAAAAGAAAAAATCAAAAACGAAAACATCCCATAGTGATCAAATGTGAAAGTCCATATAAAATAAGCTTCCAGAGGAAGAGAGATGAATTGCAGGAAAAAAATTGTGACACCAATCTTCCCAAAGCAAATCAAACATGTGATAGCAGTGATAGCCATGTATTGATATCCATCAATAACGTGGACTGTTGTTTACCACCCGCACCGATCAGCTAACGTATGTACCCGGTGTGCTTGAGTCAGCTGATCGGAGCGGGTGGTAAACAACAGTCCGCGGTATTGATGGAGGAGACACCATAGAGAGGAGCAGCCCAGACAGATCGTACAGGTTACACTATATATTTGTTAAATAGTTTCGGTTTTTCAGGCGTTTCCAAGAATCTATCAGTAGTTATAAGCAGAACTGCTGTGAGGAAACAGAGGCACAAGTGTAATCCATCTAGCATCCTGCATATATTATCAAACCCATAGAGGTTCTAAGGCGAATTCTGACCAAGCCTAACAGCAAGGTCACACGCCCTAAGGTGAGCGGCTATCACCTGGGGGGGAGCACTTGTATGAGCACATAGCACTTTATCTTGTGTTCACCGACACATATGGATATATTTTGGAATATTTATGGACTATTAAACTGATTATTGCACAAAGCACCACAGCACCGAATTGCATAGATGCAGCACTGTATTGCATGGATGCAGCACTGAATCGCACGGATGCAACACTGAATCGCATGGATTAAATTTAATTTTTTTGAACATTTATTTATTATTGTTTGAATATTGCACTAGCACTTTGAAATATTTATGTATTATTGTTTGGTCATTGCACAGAGCTATTGGAGCACTTTTGTTTTACTTCATTAGTTATTGCACATTAATATGTTTTATTAGCATATTTTATAGTTTGATTTTTTTCACATATGTTACAAGTGAACACAGAATTCCTTCACTTGTAATTTAGCACTGAATTATATATTAGCCATTGTGATAGCACAGCGTACTTTTAACTTATTTTGACTATTTGCATGGTTTATGAGACATGTATATACGTTAGCAGCTGATCACTTGTTGGTTACATCAGTTTGGAGACCATATTTGGTCTATTAACACTTGGAGGCTCACAGGACTATAGACTACAAGATCGTGCAGCCAGCCGGGCATGCAAGGAAGGTGGGAAACTCTGCTGGGCTGTCACTACACATGACTGATCATAGTTGCGGTTGCAGACCAGGGATGTGTGGGGGGGGGGGATGGGGTGGCTGCAGCAGGGTGAGTAGGCTGCCCAAAATTATCTCAGGGGGATGGTTAGCTTGTTTCCATAAGACGGTGCTCTAGCCTTTCATTTTTGTGGGTCTCTTCATCTGCATGTCGTTCTAAGCTACCATGTTGGGGGGGGGGGGTTTCCATGATTGTCAGGTTGTCACTATGTCATGCGGTGCTCAGGTGGGGGGTTGGTGACGCAGGTCTGCTGCTGAAATCAGTTCATGCGATTTCTGTCAATTATTGCATTTCGGTCATTGCATTTCGTTTGTTGCATTTCACTCATAGCATTTCTGTCTGGTATCATTTTTTTTTTCCTGTTTGTCTTATCGTTTTGGGGTCTGTATGGGTGGGTCGTGCATCCATTTCACAATGGGCAATTTTTATTTTAAGTATCAGTCCATGTGGGTTTTCCATGTCGTGCATGCGTCAGGGTCCATTTTTACGTTCGTTTTCTCTGTCTGTCATATTTTGCCTTCAGGTTCATCGCTTATTCGGATGATTTGTTCACGTGGATCTCAGCATTTACGCAGGAGCGACAGGTGCGTCCAGGTCACTTGTATCACGGACAGTGAGCCGGTTGTCACATAGTGGGTGCTGGTACAGGGGGAGAGTAATTCCACCTTCAGGGCTTGGTATTTTCTCAGGGTGGGTGGGGGTTCCATCGACCATGCATTTCACATGGGCATTTTTTCATTACCAAATGTCGGGCTTTATGTGGGTTTTCCCTGCCATCATTGCATGGTGAGTGTTTCATTTGGTTTTGTTTCTTTGTCTGTCATATCTTACCTTTTTTAGGTCCATCACCTCGCGAGTGATTTGTTCACGTTTTTCCCGGCATTTACGCAGAAGCAACAGGTGCGTGCTCGTCTTTTGGTATCGCGGGGGCTGCTAGTCAGGTCACACATGTCAGGATCTATCACGTCTATAGATCCATACAGGCCGGGATTCATTTGTAAGTGTCAATACAAGTTCTCGGCTGTATTTTCATACGTTGCACGATCATTTCTTACTCCAATTTCGAGTGTCTGAGCCCTGAGTGTTCGTTGTTAATTGTCTGTCTTAGCGCTACAGGTTGCTCTGGCTCACTTATTGCATACATGTAGGATTGGTGGGTCATGAGGTTCATTCACGCGCTGTTTTTGGCACATTACAGCACCTACATCTTTAGTGTTAAGTTGAAGGGAAAGGGGTGTTGTGGTTTTGTACGAGTGATTCTTTAAGGTTTCTTGTCATTTTTTTCATCTTAGATACGATCATGCCACATGTGTCAGAACGCGACGAATTTGCGTTCATTCCTTCATTCCCAACTGGGGGTTCGGAGCATGGCAGCACCCCGTCTTTAAGGAGTTGGACTGTTCCCAGGCTCACAACAGAGCTACGTCGCAGGGGCATTGCAGTTCCAGCCACAACTAGGAAAGTGGAGTTATTTAGGTTGTTGCTCCCTAGTCCTTGTCAGCCGCTCCTTTCTACCAGTTTAGGACAAAAGTCTGTACATAATTTGCTGACACAGATTCATGCCCTGTTAAACACTCTTTCTACGTCCATGTCGCAGATGCAAGATAGGACGGAGGTGATTGAGGCCCATGCGGCCGGAGCTCAGGAATCATCAGCACCCCCAGCTCCGGCTCCTCCCAGTGCTCCCGTAGGTAATGTTGCCATTTCTTTGCCCGTGGCAGCTCCGTCCCCTCTTGCGGCATTTCCATTGGTATCTCTGGCTCATTTTATTCCTGACAATATTAAAAAAGATATTCTGGAAGGGAAAGATGTGAATCTGGCCTCGCTTCTGATAGCATCTCAGGATGTCACAGAAAACAAGTCTTATGCCCCGTACACACGATCGGACGTTCCGGCAACAAAACCGTGGATTTGTGTTCGAAGGATATTGGCTCCAACTTGTCTTGCATACACACGGTCACACAAATGTTGGCCAACAATTACGAACGTAGTGACGTACAAGACGTACGTGATGTCTCCATTACGAATGCTAGTTGTATCTCTGGTTCGTAGTTGATTCCGAGCATGTGTGGACTTTTGTCCGACGGACTTGTGTACACATGTTTGGAAAGTCCGACAACAAATATTTGTTGGCGGAAAATTTGAAAACCTGCTAGCCAACATTTGTTGGCAGAAAGTCCAATAACAAATGTTCGATGGAGCATACACACGGTCGGACTCCGCCAACAAGCTCACATCCAACATTTGTTGTCGGAAAATCCGATCGTGTGTACGGGGCTTGCGCTTGCGGGGAGATTTTGGTTGTGCTAAAGACCAAAGACCCCAGGCTCAACCACAAGCTCAGTGTGGCGAATTCGTGCTGGCTTTTGACTTCTTCAGAATAGTGGAGAAAGGAGGATGCCCCAAGGGATAGTATGGGCAGGGAACCAGCACACGATGGGTAGAAAATTGGTATAAAATGTATATAAAAATATATAATTTTTATTTAATGTACAAAAATATAAAACATTAATAGGAATATGAACCCAAATGTAGAAATACAGCTGCTGGATGCTGTAGCAAATGATGACTCTAAGGACTCCAGGTCAAAGGAGAAACGTAGCTGTAGCAAAACCACCCTACATGTTTCGGAAAACACAAAAAGATTTGTTTCTTTTTATGATGTGTGTACTTCCTTCTTCAGGGGTTCAGGTAGAGCGAGCTGTTACATTTCTATCAAAAGAGATGTATATATATATGTATAAATAACCAGCCAATAAATCAACACTAGATATACACATGTAGAAATTAATTTTCAGAAAGGCAGGCATACAAACAGAATATATACTATACAGGTGGGTACTCACAAAACACATGTTCCTCTACAAAGAGATGGTGCACAGCAATAATGCAGGTAGATGGGTTCCCACATCCAGAGGTCCCCTAAGTTGGATTGCAACCATGAGGAGACCCCAATCAAAGAAGGAGTCTTGTTGCCCTCTTCCATATGTAGTGGATGGGGTACAAGACGGATCCTAGTCTGTTTTGGGCTTGGAATGGACTCCACCTGCAAAGGGGAGCGGCAAGTCAGGGCTCACAGGAATCACCCAGAGTATGGAGGGTGCAAATCTAACAGGCAAGAAGAGAAAAATATAATGAGGTAGCAGAATAACAGTAATGACTGCTGGGCAATGAACTTCTGGTATGCGAGATTTTTATTTCATTCTTCTAGCTAGCAAGAATGAACACTCCTGGCCCGACTCGTGTCTACACGCCAAGAAGTGCCCCATAAGACAATTCAGTGTACATATAACTCTATCACATTACGTCACAAGCGCACAGATAATACATTTCCGTTATAAAACATTCTAACCTTTCACCTACTCTTACTAATGCAAAGCGGTTTACCAAAGCATATTCTTGACACATCCTGGACAGGAAAAGTGTGCTAAGCTAAGCACAGATGGCTTTGCTAAGGGGGGAAGTGTTCAGTTGCCAATCCACAGCCTGTCACGTTCTACAGACAAAATATTCTTTCATAGTTAATAGGAATGGCTTCTTAGCTGGAATTCTAAATCAGCCCTACTACACACATAACCATGGCCATATAATCTGATCCCCATTCCTACTTCATTCCCCCCTTTGATCATAATCATAGCGATTAATATGAGCGAGATTAAGCATCACTAAATAGCATACAGGTCTGCTTTCTAATGGATCAGAGCCCAATGTGACTGAGAATTTTTTTTTTTTATTTAGTCTTGGGGGGTTAATGGCTGGTATTTCCACATAGCCATAATATGGGTCGCAGCCTTTCTTTCTACGGTGGCCTCAATGAAACTCTGGATCATTCTAGTCCCAAGGGGAATCAGACAGGGCAGCAGCAGACATGCTACGAGTATTATTACAACGATCCCCAATATAGCCTTTACCCCATATACACTGGGAAAACCCCAATCTCCGAACCAGCTACCAGCATTGAGACCATCCCATGTCTGGACTGGCACATGAGCTAACTTTTTCATTCTACCAGTGATTTCCTCAACTACTTTTCCTGTGTTGTCCACTTCTAAGCAACAATTACTCAGATTAAATTTTCCACAGACACCACCCTCAGTAGCTAACAGATAGTCTAAGGCAAGTCTATTCTGATACACATGAGCATGTAAATTAGTTCCTTGTTTAGCAAGCAAATTTAAGGCAGCAGCAGTTTCGTTAGTAATTATTTCTAATACAGCCTGTAACCTTATAATTCGATTAAGCATATAAATTGGTGTTCTATAACCGTAACTGCCATCTTCGGCCCATGTGGCTGGACCATAATACTGGACAATACGTTCTGGGGGCCATTCATTATCTTTCCAGTTTCCTATCGTCAGACTAGATGACCTCCGCTTTCTCTTTGAACCTATGTACACAGGGACTCCCAGTTCTTCCCTATTTCCCAGTGGAAGAAGGAAAAATGAGGGTTTTAATGTGCCTAAGACACAGGCTCCTGACCAGTCTTGGGGGAGCTCTGAATAGGCTTTATTCCCACAAATCCAGTACAAGTTTTCTGGGGCCTTCCAGTTAGACTCTTTGGTGAGATTTTCCCATAGCCCTTTTAGATGAGTGAAATTGGTAAAGGGGTGTGGGTCAGGCACGGGTACGTTTGTATCACTCCACCAGGATGTACTTTTTGAAGTGTTGTTATAAAACTGTTGTCCTAAACAGGCCATTTCTCCTACATGTGTTTTATACTGGGGACCCGACCTGGCTATACAATATTTCCCAATTATTGACGTTTTCAGGTGCCATTCTGACCTTATTCGTTCATGGGGCTGCTCAGAGGTGGCACTGAATGGCACATCATAATCTTTTTCCCTGGCTTCCCAAGGCCATTGGTCTCCCATGTTGGTTCCTCCACACACATAGCAATCTGTGACTTGTAAATTGTCAGCCACACTTTCTGCCAGTTCAATGAACAGGTTCTTTGTGCTAGGGGGCACTTCCATACCAGTGGCTAGCTCTTCATATAAGGAATGAAATAGCTGATGATTAACACTCATTGTTAGTTCAGTTTCTAGTGAGACATACACAATTGTACCGGGGTCTGATCCTTTACCATAAATATGAACTCCAAACTTATTTCCCCATTGTGCTAAAAACTGGACAGGGTTATGTATGGTGAAATTCACAGGGGTGCAACTTCCCACTGTGCAGCTGGATTAACCAGCTAAAGATTTTAGAATGGCATCCTGATTTTTCATTCCCCATGTTCCCCAGGCAGCACACCTCCAGTTGGGGCAGTAATTCCATTCCTCACCTGCACAGCTAGGTCCCAGTTTCCCTGAACAGATGTACCTATCATTTCTTAAATACTCTCTCTCCCATTCCAATCCCCCACACCCTCCCCTTGGGAAGTGGTTGAGGTTAATGGCAGCACACACATCAAAGATTAGGCTTGCTGCAGTGCTGGGGTCAGTGATCAGTGTACGGTTTATCAGCCTACCGGTGGAACTAAAGCTCCGAACGGTTAGCCAGGTTTTATAGGGTGCATAAGTGGGGTCATAACAGGTTATCTGATTTTCAAAGGAGCACATTGAATAGGTAGTCCCATTATGTATGCAAGTACCAGTCTCTGTGCCCTTGCATTGATAATGGGAGTGCCACAATAACATCTTGGTAGTTACGGATCCTACTCTGGTAGTCTTTATACAAGGGTCACATGAGATACTCTCCCCCCCTGTTAACCTGGTCAGTATCACTATTATGACTATCAACAGTCTCATTATAACGATCTTAGTAAACATTACACCGATGAATATCCTCAAGCTTCAGCTTGTGCGTAGACCAACCAGCGTCCGGACTGTGGTTGGAGCAGAGCTTAGTAGATATCCTTTATCTTCCGCCGTGCGTTGAGCCAGCAGCTTCCAGGGGTGTGCTGGCCGCAGGGCTGCAGTCTGTCTATCTTCTGCCGTGCGTAAACTCAGCAGCTTCCAGGGGTGTGCTGAACACAGGGCTGGAGTTCTTCCTTCTGATTTCTCTGGTCAATCTCAGTCTCAAAGGATCTTGGGGGTCTACTGTACTGTGCCAGGAGTCTGTGAGGTCAGCAGCTCGCTTTACCCTGGAGTGGTGTATCCAGGGTGTCACCTCGGCTACCTTAATGGCTGTTGGGGTAGATAGCAGAACAATGTAAGGACCTCTCCATTTTGGCCCTAGTGGGGTTATGTTCCACTCCTTTACCCACACTGTATCTCCTGGTTTAAAGGGGTGTACTGGGTTCGACAAGCTTATGGGAAGTTTCTCTTGAACCCATTTCCCTATGTCCTACATACTTTCCCCAAGTTTCTGTATCAGTTCACGGTTAACTACCCCTCCTATCTGATGCAAGTCTCCTCTTATCCCTCTAATGATGGGTGGGGGCCTACCATACAGTACCTCAAAAGGGGACAGATTTGTCCTCTTTGTTGGGGTACTCCGAATTCTCAGTAAAGCAATGGGCAACATCAAGGTCCACTCCATTTGGGTTTCCTGACAGAGCTTAGCCAGTTGTGACTTGAGTGTGCGGTTCATCCGTTCAACTTTTCCAGAGCTTTGGGGCCTACATGCGGTGTGTAATTTCCAAGTAATCTTAGGTGCCGTTGCTAATTCCTGGAGACACTTGTGGACAAAGTCAGGGCCATTGTTTGGGCCTATATCTGGGGATAAACACCTTTTACAAAACTGCTTCCGTCAGTAAAGTACTCAACGTTTGGATTTTCCAAGGGGCTGTCTTTCAAGTCTGGTTGGCTTGCATATCCATTACCCGGAGACTGTCATGAGTTAGGGGTTCTTGTGAGGTGGGGAGCAGAGTGGCTGGGTTTAAAGTGTTTACAGTCTCTAAGTGGATACGAGGATTTTCACACAGCATAGCTTGATATTTAACCATTCGAACGTTAGTAAACCAGTGATTCCCCTTGTAATCCATTTATGCCTGTACCTGGTGAGGGACTCGGACATAAGTCTCCTGACCTAATGACAACTTGTCAGCTTCGACCAAAAGGAGGGCTGTTGCTGCGATGGCCCGCTGCAGGATGGCCATCCCTGAACTACAGTGTCCAGTTGTTTTGAAAGGTATGCTACAGGGCGCTGCCAAGACCCAGAGTATTGTGCCAGGACTCCTACTACTATTCCTTGTTTTTCACTGACATACAAATAGAAGACTTTTTGGCTATCTAGCAAGCCTAGCGCAAGAGTCTGCATTAGGGAGACCTTAATGTCTTAATGCTCTGTTTTGCTGTTCTCCCCATTGGAAGGGTTCCTTTTCTCCCCCCTTTGTGGATTCATAGAGGGGTCTGGCTTTTATGGCAAAGTCCGGTATCCAGATTCAGCAGAATCCTGCCACCCCCAGGAATTCACGTACTTGCCGTCTGGTAGTCAGGGTGGGAATCTGACAAACAACTTCTTTCCTGCCTTCTCCCAATTGTCTCTGTCCTTGTGATACTCTGAATCCCAGGTACTTTACAGTCTCTTGTCAAAATTGCACCTTTCTCCGGGACACCTTATAACCTGCCTCCCACAGTAATTGTAACAGTTCATTAGTGACCGCTGGGTGCATGGTCATTACAGCCTGATTGACCGCTCTGAGGTCTTGAACAGGATGACAGTGAGCTGTTTCAGGTTTCTGCACTGGGAGTAGAGGTGTATTCCAGGGAGACTGACAGGGTTTTAGAATTCCATAGTGTAGGAATTTGTTTAAGTACTTTTGTTTTCCTACTAGGGCTTTTAGAGGGACTGGGTACTGTTTCAGGCTGACTGGAGTGGCTCCTGGTTTTAATTCAATAAGGATTGGGGGAACGTGTGTGGTCAATCCTGGTAGGTTGTCTTCTGCCCACAGTCCCGGGATATCTTGCAGTATGCGGGCTTCAAAGGGATGCGGGGCAAGGGTCCGGCTATTTGCATCAGGATTTCTCGGAGTGGAAGTGGACACTTGATTGGGGAGCCCATTGACTACTACTGAGTTCCCTATTTCTGTCCTGCCTATACCCAGAGTGCTACGGTCAGGAGTATATTTACTGAGATTTGGCATTGACAAACTTGCTGAATCTGATGTAGGTGAACAACAACTTGAGTCCCCTTGTTTACTGGACGGGGCATTTGGACATGGCTCTAACCTGTCTCTATCTGAGGTCCTTTCACCTACATACGGGGGAGGCTGATCTGTCTCTTCGGGTTGAGAATATATGTGTTTTGTTTGTTTTTGTCAGTGGCACTACTCTTGTCATAATCATAATTCTGCACTGTTCCTCTTTTGCAGCTTGTATCCACTGCGGGTCTCTGTCTCCCATTTGTCCAAAGGATGCACAATCATCCAGACGGACGTTTTCTCCTAGCTGACTGACTGACTGACTGACTGACTGAGGATTTATCCGAGAGATGCACAATCATCTGGACGGATATTCCTCCTGACTGGCTGGCTGAGGATTTATCCGAGAGATGCACAATCATCTGGATGGATATTCCTCCTGACTGGCTGGCTGAGGATTTATTCGAGGGATGCACAATCACCCGAACGAACAGCCCTCCTGGAAGGTGCGTCTTGGTCATGTTTCTGTAAGTCTGACATAATATTCTCAAATAATTAGTCAATGGTCTCTAAGTCAAGGGTTCCCTGTGGGGGCCACCGCGTTCCATAACGGGGCCAGTCTTTCTCACACAATGTTATCAATTTCTCAGGGCTAAGTTTTTAAATTACAGTTCTTAGAAAATCCCTTCTTAAAGTTGGAGATCATGGTTTGTAGAGGAAATTCAACACTATGTTTCCCACCCATTCTTATAACCTAACAGACACCAAGACAGACACAGAGGGTAGGGTAAATGATGAGAATTCAGTAAGGGGTCTGAATCCTCGACACAGGTAGGGACAATAGACAACGCTTCCCTCGGTCAGTGGCCTGGACGTGGTCTCCCAGCCAGAAAACGCACTTAAAAGAGGACACGGTCACTTCACCACAAAGTGATGTCTCATACACACATCAATCATACCAGACATTCCCACCCAAAAATTACTGACTGACTGAGGATTCGTCCGAAAGATGCACAATCATCTAAACGGACGTCTCTCTCGGAAGGTGATCAGGCTTCCCTTCTCTCGATCCGTCGAGAGGCTGGCTGGCTGTCTTAACTGTTATCCAAAAACAAAAGTAAAAAGGCTCTCACCTGTTCCCATTGGAGCTCCAGCTATCTACTTCTCGGATTCCCAGGTCCTTTTGACGCTACGAAGGTCGTCCACAGCAGGCCACCAAATGGGACACAGCGCAGTCTCCTAGATAACAGTTCTAGAAGGCGCCTTTTGAGACTACGATATAGCCCACAGGGCTGGCCTCTCGGACCATTCCTTGTAGGTCTGGTGGAAAACAGTGCCACCTGCCTCACCAGGTCACACCGATATTCCCCCCTTACGGCCAATGCACCAAATGAGGTAGCAGAATAACAGTAATGACTGCTGGGCAATGAACTTCTGGTATGCGAGATTTTAATTTCATTCTTCTAGCTAGCAAGAATGAACACTCCTGGCCCGACTCGTGTCTACACGCCAAGAAGTGCCCCATAAGACAATTCAGTGTACATATAACTCTATCACATTACGTCACAAGCGCACAGATAATACATTTCCGTTACAAAACATTCTAACCTTTCACCTACTCTTACTAATGCAAAGCGGTTTACCAAAGCATATTCTTTCACAAGCATTGCACAAGCCTTGCCTCTGCGGTTACCTCCTTAATCTGCTGACTAGCTTGACACATCCTGGACAGGAAAAGTGTGCTAAGCTAAGCACAGATGGCTTTGCTAAGGGGGGAAGTGTTCAGTTGCCAATCCACAGCCTGTCACGTTCTACAGACAAAATATTCTTTCATAGTTAATAGGAATGGCTTCTTAGCTGGAATTCTAAATCAGCCCTACTACACACATAACCATGGCCATATAATCTGATCCCCATTCCTACTTCATTACGTATATACAATAAGTATGTATGTATGCAAAAGGCTGCTGGGATATGAGCAGAAGGTCATCTCCCAAAGTTACATCAATGGAAAAACATAAGATCAAAAGATCAAAAAATCAATCAAAAATCAGTAAAGACTCCTGAAAGGCAGTCAGAAAAAGTAAATAAAACCATATAGCATGTAACAAAAAATAGAAAATACAAGCAGTAAGTAAAAAGTGTATAGGGAAAAAAAGGGACAAAGAAAAATGTTGTTTCTAACCTTTTTCAAAGATATTCCCATTAAGTCCATGCAATGGTAGTGACCACCTTGGCTGTGCAGCAATGATATGCTGCACATACCGATGTTAAATCACCAGGAGTGGTGAGAGAAAACAGCCAATACCAGCACTTTAGATGTTTCAGACGTGAAACAAAAAAGGGTGCAGCCTAATGACTTGTGTAATGCCTATAAAAGGCACATCCACACACCTGTATATGAAATACACCTGTGTGTGGAAACCTTCCAGCAGCGGTTCCTCGGCCGATGCGGCAGCCGGTGTCGACGTCTGATGTCATCACGTCACCTGACGCGGCGACGCCGGCTGCTGCATCGGCCGAGGAACCGCTGCTGGAGGGTTTACACACACAGGTGTATTTCTATACAGGTGTGTGGAGTAGCAGGCCGCCGACACCGAAGGTGGGCGGCAACTACTGGCAAGTCTGGAAAAGACCAGTGCGCAGGCGCAAGGAGCAGGGGATGCTACGACGCATGCGTACAATCACCGCCCAAAAACTGCCTCGGTCCTTAGAATACTAAGGACCGGAGGCCCCCCCCATGCTGGGGAGCGCCGACGAGCCACACCACCAAAATAGGGGAGGGACCCATCCAAACCACACCTTACATCACCAAACCTGACATCTTCAGAGACATTATCTGTGTGGTTAGTCCTGACAGGAGGGTGGAATTGGATTTATAGTTACACAAAGTGGTGGATCTAGCACACAAATATGGAGGGTGCATATTCCACGATTATCATCGTTCTTTCTCAGCTAAGGTGGCGGCCACTTGGGCGTAGTTCCAGGTAGTAATGTGTTGAAGTAATGTGGACATGGAAGTTTTTTGCAGGCATTTCGCCAATCAAAAGTCCCTGGTGTGTAGTAATTGCCAGTCCTCAGCACATACTTCTGCATTTACAACCAGTGCAGGCTCCTGAATGTTTGCTCTAATTGTTTCAGGGCTCATCCCAAATCCTCTGCATGCCCAAAGTTTGCACAGACTTCGGCATTGTTTGAAGTCTACCCAATTTTGGTGGCGGCTGTCACTTGGGGACCAGGTTGGTCAGGTAGTTTGGTCATTTCCTTCACTGATAATCTAGCTACCGCCAAGATTATCAACAAGGGCAGGTCTGGGTCACTAATCATGTCCGTCATGCGTAGGTTGACTTGGCTGGGGTTGACATACAAATTCCATTTTCAGGGTGAATTAATTAGTGGGAATTATAATGGTGCGGCCGACACGTTATCTCATTTCAAATTCGATCAATTTTTCTTACAGCACCCGGAAGCAGAGCGGGTGGGCAAGCTGGTTCCTCCCAATAACCTGCTGATCATGGACAAGGCTCTGGACACTGACGATTGTTTTGGCCAACAATTCTCTATCCAGCAATACATTCAAGGCATATACCACGGGGTGGAAGACATTTCACAAATTCTTGACTCAACATCCTTGTAGTTGTCCATGGGACATTAATTATGTGATGGCTTATGCGTCATATTGCCACAGTGAGTTGGCATTATCCGCTAATACTATAAAATTATACCTATCAGGCATTCAGCATTTCAGGGCCCTACAAAACCCTGTTAGTCCATCCATTTTTACTGCTCACCCCCTCAAGGCCATGGTCTGTGACATTTCAGATATCTTGTCATCTTCCCCTTTTGGCATAGGTCCCAGTTTGGTGCTCAAGATCAATGATTTATTTGAGTTTTTTTGGATTCCTCAGGCCTGGGGAAGTTTCACAGGTTAAATGTCATGCTCCTTTCCTGGTCAAAGGCTGTCTCAACAGGTGCGCTGATCATTACGCTCTACAGCTCAATAACAAGAATAGACAGGTGGGTCAGGGTTTCGTGGTGAAATATTATAGTACCAATAGTAAGTGGTGTCCGGTTGAGGTACTTGACTCACTTTCTAGTTTATTCGCAGCATCCCCGCTGGATATCTCTTTGTTGCCTTTTCCCACATATCCTCTTACTTCGAAACAGTTTGTGTCACATGTCAGGATCTCAATACAAAACAGTTTTCCGGAGATTCATTCATGATCGGGGTAGCATCTGCAGCTTCTAAGCAGGGGTCCCTTCTTTCCTCATTAAATACAGGGGTTCGGTGGAGGTCCTCCTGTTTCGGCAGGTATATACCAGAACCCCATACGGAAGTCATTCGGGCATCCGCTTCTTTGTTAGATTGATTATTGTTACCCAATTTTCACTGAAGCTTTCATTTTTTCATACCTACTCATGTGTCTTTTGCCCTCTTTTCAGGTATACTGACAAGCCAGGCTAAAGCACACCACAGGTCTTGGTAAGGTGGGGGTACCATTTCACATATGAAGACTCCATTGACAAGCTGTAAGATGGAAGGCTGGCCGCAGGCCAGCCTGAATTTGTGGGATGAGTCTTGGGCATATAAGCCATAAGCCATATAAGCATATAAGCCATGTCCATATTTCTAATATAATTTTTTTTTAAGTTTATTGAATAATCAGAAAAAGTTATTACAGTAGAGTACAACTGAAAAGCAGGCCACAGAGATCAGAAAAACATGTGTCTAGTGAAAATATGCATGACATGCTTGTGAATAGCTGAACAGGATGAATAATTCTCAAAAAGACTATTCTTGTCTTCTGAAGAGATCCATGGAATGCAATGGCTACAGGGAGGACTTGGAAAGCATTTGTTGTGTTTCTTGTGATCACATGAGCCAGTGATCCAAGGCTAATAAGTGAACGGAGGAAATATCTGACACTATGGGCCCATTTATCTCTGTGAAAAATAGTCTGGCAGATGAAACCTTTCCTGTCCTGCTAGTGGGGCTGTTTGTAGAGAAAAAAAAAACAGAGTACAAGCAGAGTTGCTGAGGCCATAGAATTCTGTTACATTGCTTGATTCCAGATAAATACAACCGCATTAGTGACAAGTAACATACAGCTATCCCTGACAATCATATAGGAAATACATGTGTGCCGCTTTAATTTTCACATGGGCGGTTCAGATTTCTATTAAACGTACAGTTATGCAAAGCATACTTGCACATTTTGGAACACTTACCCTCTAGTGCAGCTTTTCTCAACCTTTTCAACACAGAAGAACTCTTGAAATAACTTTCCTGTCTCAGGCAACCCCTGCTAAAAATGACTATATCTACTACTCACAATACATGAGCAGTGTGATGGTGAGTGGGAAGAATGCTCCTCACACTTGTGGTCATTGGGAAGAATTACATCCATACAGATAGCTAAAAAGATCAATGGTGTCAGTGGGAACTTACTATATCTGAGAGGCAGGAATTGCTTTTTCCTCAAGGAACCCCCAGCAACCTTTGGAGGAACCCTAGGGTAGCCCCCACTCCCTCTTGTTGCTCTGTCCATTGCCGTTGACCTCTGTTCCCAGGTCCTGTGTCTATCTTTAGGGTCTGCCACTGGACAACCAATATGATGCACTTCCTGAGCATGTATGTGAAGTTACATCATTTTAGCACCCGCCTCAATCCTTGCAATCTTACGTAGTTGTATTTTAAAGCAGGGATGTATTGATAATAGAAGACCCTTTCATGGATGGATTTTATTCTAGAGTCAAAAAACTGGTAAGCTTGGTATAATTTTTGTTGGCTATCAGTGTTTGAACTGGAGAGATTTGCTGTCACTTTTTATCCTGTTGACTGTTTTGAACAAGACAGAAAGTGAGGGGAAATTTAAAATCTGATCTCCGGGAACAGTTAGACCCCTTTCACACTGGGGCAGTGCGGGCATCAGCTTTCAGCGGCGCTTTACCGCTGTTATAGCGGTGCTTTTCAGCCGCTAGTGGGGTGCTTTTAACCCTCGCTAGCGGCCGAAGAAGGGGTTAATAGCGCCCGTGTTGCAGCGCCGCCCAAGCACTTTGCAGGCGCTTTGGCAGTGCTGCCCGTTCATTTCAATGGGCAGGAGCGGTGGAGGAGCGGTGTATACACCGCTCCCGCACCGCCCCAAAGATGCTGCTTGCAGGACTTTCCCGCACTGCCCCAGTGTGAAAGCATTCAGGCTTTCACACTGGGGTGGCTTGAGAGGCTCTTTTCAGGCGCTTTACAGGCGCTATTTTTAGCGCTAAGACGCCTGAAAAGCGCCCCAGTGTGAAAGGGGTCTCAGAATCTTTTTCTGTAGTGGGGCTGTCCCTGCACTGCAAGGGTTATATTCTCATTTACAGGGACCAAGAAAAGCAGGTTTGTTTACCCAATCCTCTACTCCCACTGGCTTCTCTATACTGCAAGGCGCATCCCTGCAGTATCATCCCCTCTATGCTCTGGAAGTTGCATGTCATCAAGATGGATTCATGTTCTATAGTCCCGAATCGGATGTGAGGACGCCGAAGAACAGGTGCCGGAGCGCAGGTGATCGCTGTCTGCCAGGGGAGCAGTGAATTGTTTAGTAGAGCTGCTTTTCCCATTCCCTACACCTAAATGTATATTTAACCCTTACAGTGTGGGGGCAGCTTCACTGTAAAGGAGTAGTTTCACTCTATACTGGGAATAATATAATCAATATAATTAATGTCCATCTCCATTCATTTTTTCAAAACCTTGTTTTGGTATACAGCTTGTATGGGTATATACAGTAGAGGAAGTTATGTTTACTCATGTATGCAGACTGTGCTTCCTGTTTTAGTATTGCAACAATATTGCGACAGTAATTGTATTTTTATTGCTCATTTCAATGTATAATGTACATACACCATGAGCAAAATATAATATTTATGTGGCTTACCCTGTCATTGCTTTCCTCTCAGAAACCCTTCAATGAGAATTCTGATCAGTAAAAGAGTATCTGCGGGCTTTTTTTTTTCTTCAGATGAACATATGAAACGCATCATCTAATTGTACTTATCTGTATCAAAAGTGTGTTACTGTTGTAAAATATGTAATTTTATGCATAGTTTGTAATGATAGCCAGGGAAGCCACATTTGCTCAGTACTTGCTTCCTGCTGATCCCCTTAATGATAAGGTCTTAGCTGACTTAGAACAGTAGACTCTGTAGGGGACATATATATTGGTTCAGTCACACAGCAAGGCAATGCTAAATGGGAGCAGTCAGACAGATTTATTAGAATTGGGCTTCTTGATAAATAAATTCCTCCATTTGCTCTGAAGTAGCACTGTGACAGAATAAAACCTGGCCCTGACCACTTCCTAGGCTAGGTTCAAACCTATGTGATTGGTGTGACCTGTGTTTAGGTGGGCACAGCAGCCCTTTCATTTAAATGGGCTGTTGTACCTGCCAGACATGCAAGAAAAATGTTCCTGCACCTTTTTAAAATCGCAGCCACATGGAAATTGCATGGGGCTTTTGCACCATGGGATTTCTTGTAGTGGAAAACTGTGTTTTTCAAATGCATGGGGGGGTGCCATTAAGAACTAAAGCCAGCCCCACGTGTTTGCTAAATATCAGCATAGTTTGTCTGCGGGTGTGGGAATGTGCATGATTTAAATGCATTCCCGCAGCATCATGTATGTGAACCTAGTCTTAACTGTGCTTGTCTGTCTCATCTGCAATGGTAATTTACAGACCTATTAAAGACCAGTTGTTTGCCCAGGATTACAGGCAAAGGTGTCACAAACACACATAGGAACTATTGCATAGACCAGTGTTATTCCAACCTTATCCGAGTCACGGCACAATTTAAAATTCTGCACAATCTTGAGGCAAGAGTTTTATATATTGCAACACCATCCACACACATAAGACACCCAACAATTGAGGTGATTTATTCTTTCAAAGCAAATACACTTTTGCACACTGGTACTGACTAGAATTCTAACATTTCTTCCTTCTCATTTTCTCACCCCCACACAGCTAACGTGACCTTAGTGCTGACAGAGAGGACCAAGGAGGCTGTGCAGGTGCCCAAGGTTGTAATGCTGCACAATAAAAACCTGAGGCTTTATGTAACAAACAGGCTTGATCCACCCGCTGGCTTGTACCCAATTTTTGGGATATTTGGGGCAATTTTTAGGCATTTTTCCAAGGCACCCCTAAAGAACCCAGAAGACACCCCATGGTGCCTAGGCACCCTGGGTGAAAAAAGGCTGGCAAAGACTTTACTAACAGACAGCATCTACTTTTGTTGCTAATGTTGTTGATACATGCCCCTCTGTGCAGTTGCCAATGATTGGAAATGCTCACTATGCAACTGGTAGCCACAGACTGTGTCATCTTTGCCTAAGTTATAATTCACATGGCAGAGATCAGAGCAGGAAATGAGTGCTTCTTACTAAGAATTCTAATGCTCTTTGGTAATGCTAACATATGTGCCAATAATTAAGTAAAGTGTTATTTTTTTTTTTATTCATGCATCAACTTTAACACTACCTGTGATATGTATTACAGGGAGACTCCATCATGTGCTATGCGCTCTTCTGGAGAGACAGGGCAAAAAGGAAAGGTGATTGTGTCTCTATGTTGAAGTGATCTCAAAGCCAGTGTGAAGGAGGTCCAAGTTGATGGAGAGTGTGATGAGGCTGAAGCATTATGGGTGGAACTGTACATGGGTGTGTTTACTATGAAGGTAATCATTAGGGTGTGTTATAGGCCTCCCAGTGTTAATGAGGAGGTGGAGACTCAGCTCCTTGCACAGATAGAAAGGGCTGCAAGGGCTAAGATGGTGATAATAATGGGGAATTTTAACTACCCGGAAATTGACTGGAGTAATGGCACTGCAGGAACAGTTAAAGGGCAAAAATGTATAAACCTATTACAAGACAATTTTATGGTACAGTTCATTGAGGCCCCGACTAGGAATGATGCTCTGGTGGACCTGGTAATCACAAACCATGCAGAGCTTATTACTATTACTAATGTTCATATAAAAGAACATCTGGGTAGCAGTGACCATAACATGATTTCATTTAATGTTAGCTGTAAACAAGCTCATGCTGGAAATATAAATACATTTGAAGTGTTTGTTACCCCAACATTTCATATTCCTAATATGTGCCTGCTGTACCATGCTTTCCTATTAAAAACTGACCACACTAAGCAGGAGAACACTGTGGTCAGTTCTCTAGCTGTGCTGAGAACTCAGCCTGCTCTCCTCCACTGATCAGACTTGTCCTGACACACCTGACACACAGCTTTTCACTGGGAAGCTCAGTATACTGCTGCTCCTCCTCTGCTCCTATGCATCTGAGGACAGAGGGAACAGAGGGTGATCACTTATGATCACTTATAAAAAACTTATTAATAATGTTTTTTTTTTATATCTATACACAAATGTTTTTCCTTTAATTTCTATTTTAAAATGAATGGGTTGTTTTACAAGGTGATTGTTTACAATCACTTTAACTTTAAGAGCACATTTTTCAAGGCTGAGGGCTGCTCTCCAAGACTTGGACCGGGAGGGAATATTGGTATCAATGAACACAAAACAGAAATAGGAATTCTTCAAAAAGACTGTATGTGAACACACTGCAACATATGTACCCATGTGTAATACATTTAAAAGGCTAAAAATAAAACCTATGTGGCTCACTGCCAAAGCTATAAATCAAGCTTTTCAAAAATATCAAAAATGAAGGAACACTATCATAGTTTAAATACCGTATATACTCGAGTATAAGTCGAGTTTTTCAGCACATTTTATGTGCTGAAAGTGCCCCCCTCGACTTATACTCGAGTCAAGCACTTTTCTGCAGCAAAAAAAATTATTTTCCAAACTGACTTTGGGGCCCCGTATCTCAGGGCCACTTGGTGCTAGGAACCCCAAATGTGGTGTGCAAACCCAGTGGAACTGGTACCATAACATATCCAAAGATGGAGTTCCTAGCACTAAGTGGCCCCAAAATCGGTTTGGAAAATGTCATTCTCTGCTGCAGAAAAGTGCTTGACATTTTCTGAACCGACTTTGGGGCCCCGTATCTCAGGGCCACGTAGTGCTAGGAACCCCAAATTTGGTGTGCAAACCCAGTGGAACCGATTTTTGGGGCCCTGTATGTATCTCGGGGTCACTTGGTGCTAGAAACCCGAGCTTTGGATATTTTATGGTGCTAGTTCCACTGGGTTTGCACACCAAATTTGGGGTTCTTAGCACTAAGTGGCCCCAAGATACGGGGCCCCAAATTTGGTCAACTGTGTCCATCTGCAGCAATGTCATTTTGGGACCCTTTGGGTTCAGAGACCCCAAATTTTGGCTGCAGCTAGGGGGCATCTAGGAACCCTTAACTACTGAGTTTGAAGTTCGGGGGCCCTATGGCTGCAAATGGGCGCAGTGAGGCATGCAAATGGGCACAGTGAGGCTGCAAATGGGCATTGTTGACCCTCTTTTCCACTTACAGTAGCTGTGCATTTCTCACCCTCGTCTTATACTCGGGTCAATAAGTTTTTACCATTTTTTGTGGTAAATTAGGGCCTCGACTTATACTCGAGTATATACGGTATTACAAAGAATATAACAAATGACAGATTGTAAAAAGATAGTAGGACAAACCCCCAAAAAAGCTTCAAATATATTAATAGTAAAAAGGTCAGGTCTGAGCATGTTGGCCCTTTACAAAATAATTTAGAATGGGTGACTGGGGGCAAAGAGAAGGCAAATTCATTAACCACTTGCCTACCAGGCACGTACACCTTCCTGCCCAAGCCATTTTTCAGCTTTCAGCGCTGTCACACTTTGAATGACAATTGCGCGGTCATGCTACACTGTACCCAAACAAATTTTTTATCATTTTCTTCACACAAATAGAGCTTTCTTTTGGTGGTATTTAATCACTGCTGAGTTTTTTACAAAAAAAAAAAAAATTTGGAAAAAAAGTGTTTTTTACTTTTTTCCTGTCAGTAAATTTTGTAACTAAGTAATTTTTCACCTTCACTGATGTGCGCTGATGAGGCGGCACTGATAGGCTGAACTGGTGGGCATTGATGAGGTGGCACTTATGGGCACTGATGAGGCGGCACTTATGGGCACTGATGAAGTGGCACTGATGAGGAGGCACTAATATGCCGCACTTATGGGCACTGATAGGCGGCACTGATAGACGGCACTGATGGGCACTGTTAGGTGGCACTGATAGGCACTAATAGGCGGCACTGGTGGGCACTGACGGGCACTGATAGGCGGCATTGGCGGGCACTGATAGGCGGCACTGGTGGGCACTGATAGGCGGCATGGATAGGCGGTACGGATGGGCACTGATGGGCATTGATGGGCGACACTGATGGGCATTGATCGACAGCAGTGATGGGCATTGATGGGCAGCGCTGATAGGCAGCACTGATTGCCAGCACTGACTGGCATCGCTAATGGGCACTGCTTGGTGGCACTTGTGGGCACTGATTGCTGCCACTGGTGGGCACTGGTTGCTGGCATTGGTGGGCACTGTATGGTGACACTGTTTTACTATACTGTAATCAGGGCACTGTTGATCAGTGCCCTGATTACATTCCTACATGTTTCCTTGTTTGGAGATGCCGCTGATCGGCTCTTCTCGCCACACACTCTGTCAGTGTGAGGTGAGGAGCGCTGATTACCAGCACTTCCTTGTTTACATGTGACCGGCTGTGATTGGACACAGCCGATCACATGGTTAAAGAGCCGCAGACGCAACTCTTTACAGAGATCAGGGTCGCGCAACATGGCATGGCCGCAATCACAGCGCTGCGCGCCCCCACGGATGTGCGAGAGCAGCTGTTCTGGAACGCCATCATATGACGTCATCCCAGAACGAGAGCTGCACCGCCCCGCCATCATTTGACGGTGGGCAAACGGCAACCAGTTAAATACCTTCTTCAGTACTGTGAAATATATAAAAAGCAAAAATAGCTAAGATGATCCCACACAGGGAACATGAGCAGTAAGCATGTCATAGCACAACTTAAGGATACACATTGAAAACATGTTTTGTAGAACGAACTGTCGAACAACAATAACCTTCCGGCCGAGACTGGGGGTCAACTTAGGGTGGCTGAGCTTAATTGCTCAGGGGTTGGGGTGTGGAGCTTTCCACCAAATTTTGAAAAACAAAGATTGGACTGAACTCATACGTACAAACAAGAGAAAAAACGAACAGGGGGAACAAGACAAAACACACACACACAAAAAAAAAGAGGAAGGGCAGGGGGGTAGGCCAGGTGGCAGAGGAGGGAAACAGGAGATGAGAAGGAAAGACGGGGAAGGAAAAGCAAGTAGGAAAGATAAAAGGTTCCCCCCAGGCGGGAATTTAGTGTGGGAGTCATGGAGGATACTAGACATCTTCTCATTAATCATGAGAGTCGTTAAAATGCTCTTCACCTCCGCAAACGAGACAGCGGACCTCTTCCAGGCCCTTGCTATTGCACGCTTCGCAGCGATAAACAAATAGGTGGCCAATTTCTGCTGAGAGGAGAAAAGGCCTGGAATTAGACAATGGAGTAAGGCCAACTTGGCATCTTTGCGGGTGGACACATGGAAGAGAGTAATCAGAAGACCGAATACCCTTGACCAGAATCCCACTAATCGGGAGCAGGACCACCAGATATAAAGTTCATCCACGCTGACCACAGCCTCAGAAACATCTATCACTGTATGATGGGTTTGATTTGACAATATGGGGTGGGACTCAATACCAGTGGAGGAGTACCTTAAAGGCTGCCTCCAGGGTAGCCGTGTTAAAGGAACATTTCGCTACACTAGATCAGGACTTGCTCCAATCCGCCAAATCGATGGGGGATAAGTCCCGCTCCCTATTTGGGACATAAGATAAGGAAGTTGGGGTCCTGCTCGAGTTAAGAGAGGAGTATATTAAGCATATGGTACCAGGGGATCCTGGAGAGTGTAGGCATGTATTTTCAAAAGCTGCCTTTTGGTATGGAAAAGTGTCATGACATCTGAGTGAGGATATCCAGTGTCGCAATTGGAGATAATGAAAAAATTCCACTGGGGGAGCTTCATGAGTCTCTTGGAGTGAAGCCCACGAGGGGAAGGTGCGGGTTCCAAGAAAGTTAGAGAATTCATGTGCAGGCCACCAAGAAAAGACATGAGGTTGTTCTAAGCCGGGGGAAGAGAAAAATATTTTAAGCAAGACAGCATGGATTCATGAAAGACAGAAGTTAATTTCTTTTTATGAGAAGGTAAGTAAAACCTTAGATAAAGGGGTGGCTGTGGACGTAGTATACTTGGATTTTGCAGGCTTGGAAAGATCAGTTTGTAAATAGATAGAAAACTGGCTAAAAGACAGAATTCAGAGAGTAGTGGTTAATGATTCTTACTATGAATGGTCTAAGGTTATTAGTGGTGTACCCCCTTACTTTTAATATATTTATAAATGATATAGGGTCTGGGATTAAAAGTACCATTTCAGCCTTTGCAGATGACACCAAGCTCTGCAGTGGAATAATGTCCTTACAGAATGTCTTCAACTTACAAGCCAGCTGCATTGCACTGTTTAATTGGGCAACTATGTGGAAAATGATGTTTAATGTTGATAAATGTAGAGTTATGCACTTGGTTGAATTTGCATGTATAATACATACTAGGGGGAGTACAACTGGGGGGAATCAATGGTGGAGAAGGATCTGGGTGTTCTGGTAGATCATAAGCTCAATAATAGCATGCAATGCCAAGCTGCGGTTTCTAAAGCGAGAAAAATCCTTTTTTGTATCAAGAGAGGTATAGACTTCAGAGAGAGAGAGATATCATTTTGCCCCTGTACAAATCATTAGTAAGACCACATCTGGAAAATGCAGTTCAGTTTTGGGCACCAGTTCACAGAAAGGTGAAAGTACAGAGAAGTGCAACCAAACTGATAAGAGGCATGGAGGAGCTCAGCTATGGGGAAAGATTAGAGGAACTGAATTGATTCTCTCTTGAGAAGAGATGGGGGATATGATCAACTTGTATAAATACATAAGTGGGCCATAAAAGTGAACTTGGTGTTGAGTTATTCACTTTAAGGTCATCACAGAGGACAAGGGGCACTCTACATCTAGAGGAAAAGAGATTTAAATAATCTCCAAATATGGAAAGATTTCTTCACAGTAAGAGCTGTGAAAATGTGGAATAGACTCCCTCAAGTGCTGGTTCTGGCCAGCTCAGTAGATTGCTTTAAAAAGGCCTGGATTATTTCCTGAATGTACATAATGTAAGTGGATACTAGCATTTATAGGTAAAATTGATTCAGGGAATATCCGATTGCCTCTTGGGAAATCAGGAAGGAATATTTTTCCCCTGCTGGAGCAAATTGGATCATGGTTTGCTGGGGTTTTTTTGCCTTCTTTTGGATCATCTGTGGGTTTAGGTCTATGTATATTGGATTGTATAGTTTTTTTTTTTTCCTTTGATTTGGTTGAACTAGATAGACTTATTTCAACCAGACTAATGCCCCGTACACACGGTCGGATTTTCCGATGGAAAATGTGTAATAGGACCTTGTGTGTAGGCTCCATCACACATTTTCTATCGGATTTTCCGACACACAAAGTTTGAGAGCAGGATATAAAATTTTCCGACAACAAAATCCGTTGTCGGAAATTCCGATCGTGTGTACACAAATCCGACGGACAAAGTGCCACGCATGCTCAGAATAAATAAAGAGATGAACGGTATTGGCCACTGCCCCGTTTATAGTCCCGACGTACGTGCTTTACGTCACCGCGTTCAGAATGATCGGATTTTCCGACAACTTTGTGTGACCGTGTGTATGCAAGACAAGTTTGAGCCAACATCCGTCGGAAAAAATCCTAGGATTTTGTTGTCGGAAGGTCCGAACAAAGTCCTACCGTGTGTACGGGGCATAACTATGTAGAGAAATCATGGTTATCTAAGTAAAAATTCTGAATTTACACAAAAGTACTTTATGGTAAACTTTGAAGCTGAACTTCACAAAAACTTTCATATAAATGTAGCTCCCTGGGTTTGGTCAGGGAGCTCCTCGCTAAGTCCTTTGTCAGGAGTAGCTACTGTGGCTAATTGCTAGTGATCCTTTGATTTCTCCCTAAGTTTGGTCTGGTTGTACTTTCCTCTTTTACCACTAGGTGGCCGGGCACTTGGAGGTATCAGATTGAGAAGGACAACTCAAGGTTAGGTTATGGGTATATGGGGTATCTCAGCCAATGAGCAGGGATTTTGTTGGATCCCTTGGCCTGCTGGGGGAGCCTATATATTCGGGGGAGGTCAGGGGATCCATGTTCTTGTGTGCCACCTGGACCGCCATCTGGGTGGACATGTGTCATCTGCCCCGGCTGCTAGGCCAAAGATTGGGCCTATCCTGGGGGCATCAGGCTGCCAGGCTGTGTGAGGGCCTATCCTGAAGTAAGAGGGCAGCGCAGGGTTGGGATTGCGGCTTACAGTCCAACCAGAAGTGACAGTTCTGCCGGCCAGAGAACCTGTCAGTGGTCGGAGGTAGAGGGGAAGTTGTTGCCACAAAGGGACCAATCTCCTTTACCAGGGACCACAGTGAGTAACTGAAGCAAGTATCGGAGCAGTATTCTCACTGAACGGGCAGGAAAATCGGGAAACTTCAGGCGGTGAACAAGTCAGGGACCCAACCAGCGGAGGTGACGCTTGCAGAGCAGCCTTGTGTGCCAAGCTAGGGACCTAGCCGGTCAGCAGGTGTGATGCTTGAATGTTTTTCCAAGTGCCAAGCTAGGGACCCAGCAGGGAAGCGTGGGTGACGTTTGAGGGTGATACCACCGCATAAGCCTTGAGGAGCTTACGGTATTCAGAGTAGTGAATCAGAGGGTCCAGTGAGAGACCAGGAGCTCAAGGGGGCTGAAGAACTACAAGGAGCAGTTGTAGTACAGCTGGAAGAACTGTGACTTTGAGTTAGGAAGTGTTTAAGTACTGTTACCATAGGAGACAGCACTCCTGCAAGTGCAGAAATGGCACCTTGCTGGGGCCTTTCCCTGTACGGCTGTCCTCCTATTGAAGTCTCAGAGTCTGCCAATTGAAATTGCAATTACCCAAGGGTGTCCTGCACCCACTATGCCTCACAACCCACCACATATTGAAGGATGTTAGCTATCTTTGGCCTTGAAAATTCTCATTAGACAGAAAGAGGTATGAGATTCTGCTACAAAAAATATATTCTTCTATAACCACACAGTATAAATCCACTTTTTGTGCGCCAAATGCTTTTGCAAGCCGAATTATAACCTTGTAATAGTAGAAGTACATAGCCAGTGCAAAAAGCAGAGCTGTAGGAGTGTCCCAGCAGGTCCACCTGCTACAGGCTGCCTACAGAAAACTACAGGAGGGGGCGGATACAAGACCAGTCACTCTGCACGAGGCGAGAAAGCAGCAGTGACCAGTCTTTATTACATGAAACCCTTGCTCAGGGTCAAAGTTTTACACTGGATTACTGCACAAATCTGAAAGAACACAGAGTTCACCAAGATCCAAGTAAGAATCGTGTTGGAAATAAACCAGTCAAACTGTATAACAATATTACAGTTCTTCTAAAGATCAGGAGCAACTTGTTTTTGCAAGGAGTAATATCTTCTTTGTAGGATAGAATTTTTCTGGATACATTGAAATGTAAATATCTATAGCTTTTATTTTATTTTTTTTATTTCAGTACTGTATAAAGCTTTACATTTGTGCATTGTGGTATACAAGTATAGATTTTAAGCACGCTGTGTTTACAGAGGTACACACCAACTACACATCTCCAGCTGGATTCTGAATGAATGTCTATGGCAGGAACAGAAGCCAGCACTGGCTGCATCTCTAGAACATATTGTATGTACCAAAACAAAATACTTTCAACTTCTGTTTATTTGACTACACTTCATTTTTTTCTAAATACTAAAACACTGCTTTGCATCAGGACGTAGAATACAATGGTTTTAAGAGGATGACATTAATACAAGAATTTTAAAAGTGGACTTCAGATGCTTGACTACAGGCCAATGTTTTCTTCAGGCCCCTAATGCACATTCCTATTTCCAATGTTGCTGAGAGCTCCAACACACAGGGCAGAAGGAGTATAGCAAGTCACATAGGCTACAAAAGTGTTGTCATCTAATGTACACAGCAGCTTGTGTCTGGCCATGTCTGACTCTGCATTCTGGCTCTGACACCATTACAGAGATCCAAGAGATCTCAGCAGTGATTCAGCATTTGAAGTCTGTGTGTATGAGCTCTAACTTTACAACTCTGACATGACACTTGTAGCTCTTACTCCCAAAGGGGCTGCTGAGAATATGCCCAGATCTCCCTTGCTAGTGCAGAGGCTGCCTGCCACAGTCACAGTTCACAGTCACACACTGACAACACAGGCTCAGTCTAGGGAATATCTTTTTGTGGATTTATTACATAAAACTAGAATAGGAGAGGGGTGCAGGATACTCCAAAACACTAGCAACAAAAAAACAGGACAGTCTCTAAGCAGAAAATCTGTGCGACAGCCTTTGCTGAGGATAAGAGGAATTGGCAATTAACCTGGGACTCTATATGAGCAGTCCCAGTCCTTACAGCAACTTCTGGCACTTACTTCCCCAAACACATGTAGCCAGGTGATTGGTTAGAGACAGAGAGCCATTTAGGACACTGTGTTGCAGTACTTTCTGTGCTTGCAATGGACTTCAAATGAACGCTTGCCTCCATCCACCAAAGGGAGCTGACAGGCAAGAGGAGTTTAACCACTTCCCGCCCCCTGTATGCAGAATGACGTCCGGGAAGTGGTTCTGTTATCCTGACTGGGCGTCATATGACGTCCAGCAGGATAACATGCCAGCGTGTGCCCGTGGGGGCGTGCAGCGCGGCGATCGCGAGTGCGACGTGTCAGTCTGACACCTCGCATCTCCAATTGTGATAAGAAGCCTCTGTCAGAGGCTTCTTACCACGTGATCAGCTGTGACCAATCACATCTGATCATCGTGTGAACCAAGAAGTGCCGGTAAACGGCATTCCTCGGTTTGTGCTGACAGGGAGAGCCGATCGGGGGCTCTCCCTGTCAGAGGGGGGGTCTGTGCTGATAATCAGCACATTGATTATTAGCACAGCCCCCTCAGATGTGCCAATCACCTGCCAATCAGTGCCCAGCGGTGTTCCAATATTAAAGTCTGCCAGTGCCCACCACAGTGCCAATCAGTGCCCACTACAGTGCCAATCACTGCCCACCACAGTGCCAATCCCGGCCCACCACAGTGCCAATCAGTGCCCAGCAGTAACACCTGTCAGTAATTTATCAGTAGCTCATCATCAACGCTGCCCATCAGTTCCACCTGTCAGTGCCAATCAGTGCCGTCTGTCAGTGCCCATCACAGCCGCCTATCAGTGCCCATCACAGCCGCCTATCAGTGCCCAACAGTGCCACATATCAGTGCCCATCAGTGTCGCCTATTGGTGCCCATCAGTGCTGAAAATCAGTGCCGCCTATCAGTGTCCATCAATTCTACATATCAGTGCCTCCTCATCAGTGCCCCTCAGTGCCACTTTATCAGTGCCAAATCATCAGTGCCGCCTCATCAGTGCCCGTCAGTGAAGGGGAAAACAAATTTTTATGACAGAAACTAAGAAGAGCTTTTTTCAAAAATGTTGTTTTTTTTTAGTTTGTTTAGCAAAAAAAAAACCCAGAAGTGATCAAATACCACCATAAGAAAGCTCTATTTGTGGGAAGAAAATGATAAAAATGTCATATGGGTATAGTGCTTCATGACTGTGCAATTGTCATTCAAAGTGTGACAGCGCTGAAAGATGAAAATTGTCCTGGGCAGGAAGGGGCAAAAGTGCCCAGTATTGAAGTGGTTAAGAGACTAGATAGTTGGCAACAATGAATCATGGGAGATGGTATTTGGGAAAGAAACGTTACTATGGCAGTTAATGAACTATTGTACTACAATTCTCAATGCAAGCTGGGTATAAAGGGAGAGAGACCTATATTTTCACAGGCTGAATACAGAGGGATTGTCTCTTTGCTGTGAGGGAAACAAATGTGTGCATATTGCTGCTCCTGTGTTCACATCAACCTGCTACATGCCTGTGGCCATGAGCTGAGGACCAGAGACATTTCAGGCAGATCCAGAATTGAGCTGATGTCTGAACAGTGAGACCCCTGTTGTTGTATTGCTCAGACTAGTGATAGGACACTGGTTTCACTAACCTGCTGCTGCTAGCAGAGACTGCACACATAGGGACATTATTTACTGCATGCAGACTTTACTGGGACTGTACTCACATGCACCACCATAAAGACTGGGCCCCAACTCTTGCCGGCTGAAGAACTAGGTCTAAGGACTGCTCACTCAGATAACTGCTTCATAAGAATTTTGATTATGGTCCAATGTAAGGGGTACCTTTTAGGGAGTTTAAAATTTCATTCCTCCCATTCGTACAAAGTGCACTCTAAAGTGGATATAGCCTACAGTTTACAGATGAGTCATCACAGTATTGATTATTATTGTTGTTCCTGTTTTCTAATGCCATTATTACAAATTTTGTGGATTGCCAGGTTTACGCTAATTTAGCTGCATAAAAATTCCATTCTATGCTGCTATAGCCAAGCAAACATATTATCTAGTGAACTTTCTGTGAATGACCTAATCTTTCACCTACTCATTTATGTGCATACTGCTACCCTGTTTCCCCGAAAATAAGACCTAGCGTGATTGTCGGTGATGGCTGCAATATAAGCCCCACCCTCCAAATAAGCCCTACCCCGTTTCCCTGAAAATAAGCCCTACCCTGAAAAGAAGACCTACAAGGACTTTAACTAGGGCTTATTTGGGGGGGTAGGGCTTATATTGCAGCCATCACCGACAACCACGCTAGGTCTTATTTTCGGGGAAACAGGGTATGTACTTCTGTCAATGACAATATATTGGGTTAATTTACAAGTAACCAGTCTGATGTTTTCTTTTAGATACTGAAGCTTAGTTGTGTACCAGGTATTTATATTTGTACTCCCAGTAGCAGTGCGGTATCCATTTGCTTAATCTGTTGTGTCAGTGGAGTTAAGGTTGTTCTTAGAGTCAAGGAAAAAGAACAGAGAACCAAATCTACTAAGTGGCTTCTGCGGGAGTAACGCTACACACTTGCAAACCTTGGATCCCAAATCAAGGTCTTTACTGACAATGTCCACTCTTTAGTGAGGGAGTAAAAGGATCCTTCTCCAGACCAGTGTCCCCAAGTGATGCCCTCCAGCAAACTTCTTTTAGTCACATCTCTTCGAGGCCCTCAGCCCAGCACTTGCTGAGGCCTAACAGCAATTCTTCAGTATACACTCTGGCTGCATCCAAAGGGCAGCAGTCCCCAGGATAAAAATAACATGTCTGAGCAAGCTTCCCAAACATTTATCTTCTCTGCAGCAACTTTCTGGGTGCCCCTTCCGAGGGATTGGATGAGGTCAGATAACTATTCATAACTTCAGTGTCTGACCCTCCCAGCTATTTTTGGAAGCTTCTTCCAGAGGCAGAAAGGAGCAATCAACCACCAAGCTTAGGAAAACTTGACTAGACCAAAAAATAGATTGCTACTTGCCAGGAAGTTTGAATGATTAAGTCAGCTATATCAATTATCTAATCAATTGATATATGACAGTGCCTCCAAATTGAAATAAATATGACTACACTGACTGAGTTAGTTATTCCCTGAATCCGTGCTCTATGCAGATTTTTTAAGCACAATAAAATTGTGTGAAAGCATGAACTATGGAAAAAAAAACTTATTTATTAAATTTAATTTACGCAGCACTTTACATACATATTGTAAATTCACATCAGACCTGCCCTCAAGGAGCTTACAATTTAAGATCCCTAACTCACATTCATACATACACATACTAGGGTCAGTTTTGGATAGGAGGCAATTTATCTACAGCACGTCTTTGAAGTGTGGGGCAAAACTGAAGTACCCAGAGGAAACCCAGAGGCACAGGGAGAACATGCCAACTCCAGGCAGGTGGTGCCATGGTTGGGATTTGAACCAAGTTGTCCACATAAATTAAGATTTGTTTTACAATTAGGTCACTAACAATCACGTATAGCAAAAGCATTATTAGTATGACATAGACACCTACAATTTCGATTCCACATTTAAAACCATGATTTATACGGCTAAAATTGTATGCCTATAGAATAAATTGGATAATATACTGTCCACTCATAGGTATTACAACTAAGGTACAGAGTACCAGTAATCTAACTAGCCTAGCAGATGACTAGGTATGCATTTATCAGACTGTCCCCTTTACTTACTCTGCAGCAGAATAAAGGGGTCAAGTCTGTCTACAGGCTGTGATAATACAGCTTGGATTGGGATTACCTATTCCCTATGGGATTATGATACCATAAGTGGCAAATCTAGCACAAAGTAAGGAAGTATATCTAGGTAAGTTATATTCAGGAGTAAAATGCAATATTTCAATTATACATTACTTATAAAGTGATTGGTGTTGAATTAAGAGCCACACCCTAGTAAATCAATTGAGCATCTCAGACCGTGCTCAGAGCATGCTGTACAAGAGCGTACTGATGAAAGCTGATCTTTGTTCCTGAGGGGGAGTGTGATGCTCTAAAGCAGGCAAGTCCAAAGTCCGGCCCGCGTTCCGGTTTAATGCGGCCCCCTGGTAATTTGGATATATAAATCTTTTGTGGGCCCCAGGCCGTATTTATCAGCGCCGCCTCGGAGGGGACAGGGAGGGGGCGGGACGAGCGCCGTCAGATTACATACAGGAGAATCTCCTGTTTATTCGGCGGCATCTATAATAGGAAATCCCGTCTCCTGGGCTGGCATTGGACGACTGTTCTGTCTATCATAGTAGGTGGGACTTTGTATTAAAGAGGTCACTGAGTAAACAGCAGGAGATTCTCCTGTATGTAATCTGTTGGCACTCGTCCCCCCTGAGGCTGTAGATGGGCATCGATCAGGCTGCACTGATGGCAATGGTAAGACTGCATTCATATCAATGGTAAGGCTGCATTCAAGCCAATGGTGAGGTAGCATTAATTGGAAATGGCAAGGCTGCATTCATGGCAATGGTGAGGCTGCATTCATGGCAATGGTAAGGCTGCATTCATGGCAATGGTGAGGCTGCAGATGGGCACTGATTAGGCTGCATTGATGGGCACTGACCCCTATTTTGCTTCACAGTTCTTTATTTAAAATGTTAGTGTTTTCCTGAAACGTCCTTCCTAAAGTGAAGGTGTGTGTTATACGCTGATAAATACGGTATATCCAAATAACATGCCCGAGCTCATCCTGAGTCCTGAGCGGCGCTCGGGGATTCGTTGGGGCCACAAAAGATATATATATATATATATATATATATATATATATATATCCATATAACACTCCCGAGCTCATCTCTTCACCACATACAGCCACAAAGGCAAGAGAATTCTTGTTGGGTAGTGTATTAGTGCTCGGACAAACACACTTAGAAGGAATTTTATTGGTGCAAAGAATGTCAAGCAAAATGGTCGGCCCTCACGCATGTTCACTTAATCAAATCTGGCCCTCTTTTGAAAAAAGTTTGGACACCCTTGCTCTAAGGTGATGGTGATTCAAAATAGTGATTTAAGATGCACCTGGAGATCAAGATGAAGATCCTATTAACCACTTAAGCCCTGGACCATTTGGCAGGCCAAAGACCAGAGCACTTTTTGCGATTTGGCACTGCGTTGCTTTCACTGACAATTGTGCAGTCGGGCGACATGGCTCCCTAACAAAATTCACTTACTTTTTTCCCCACAAATAGAGCTTTCTTTTGGTGGTATTTGATCAGCTCTGCGGTTTTTATTTTTTGCGCTATAAACAAAAAAATGCGACAATTTTGAAAAAAAACGCATTATTTTTTTACTTTTTGCTATAATAAATATCCCCAAAAAATATATAAAAAAAACATTTTTTTTCCTCAATTTAGGCTGATAAGTATTCTTCTACATATTTTTGGTAAAAAAATCGCAATAAGCGTTTATTGATTGGTTTGCGCAAAAGTTATAGCTCCGGATCACCCCAATGCTTCAACATAAACGAAATTTATTCACAGTCCAAGCATCATAAGAGTAAGTTGCCCTTACCAGAACACCAATAGATTGAACAGATGGCTTAAACCCAGCCGGGGCCTTTATGGTGGAAACCGGTCTGTTCTGTCCAGGTTCAGGTTGTAATTCCCTCAGTTTTTTACCGGAGGAGAAAGATAACAAAAAGGCTGGCCATAGTGTAGTATGGTTATATACGTATGTGGACATACAAACGTACCAACACCCTAGTGTGCACACAAAAACAAAGGGTGATATTCCACCACCGTGGCTGTAAAGTGTGCTTACCGACGCCCAATGGTCACTAGGCTCTATATCCCACTAGGAATCCATTGATAGGTGACAGGAATTGAATAATTCGCCCTCTATAGCCAGGAAATCCATATCCTCAGTATATGACCCAAAAAGGAGATAAACTGACCATAGTGTAATATATTCAGGGAACGTTTTAATAAGTAAAGTAATGCACTTACAAACAGAAGGTTGAATTCGCATGGATAGTATAAAGGACGCCGGCCGGCATAAAAACACAAAGCAGAGCTCGTCCTCCTTCCTGGTCACGTGGTAGCGTCACTACGTGCGTACCCAGACGCGTTTCGTCATCAAGCGGACGTTCTCAATGGGGATTCCTAGTGGGATATAGAGCCTAGTGACCATTGGGAGTCGGTAAGCACACTTTACAGCCACGGTGGTGGGATATCACCCTTTGTTTTTGTGTGCACACCAGTGTGTTTGTACGTTTGTATGTCCACATACGTATATAACCATACTACACTATGGCCAGCCTTTTTGTTATTTTTCTCCTCCGGTAAAAAACTGAGGGAATTACAACCTGAACCTGGACAGAACAGACCGGTTTCCACCATAAAGGCCCCGGCTGGGTTTAAGCCATCTGTTTAATCTATTGGTGTTCTGGTAAGGGCAACTTACTCTTATGATGCTTGGACTGTGAATGAATTTCGTTTATGTTGAAGCATTGGGGTGATCCGGAGTTTGGACTTTAGTGTTTGACATTCAATTCAATTTTCATCTTAATAACGTTTTTAGCGCAGTTTATTACTTTTATATTGCTATTTTGTGTTGTCGCACTGTTTACTGCTGCTTTATTTTTTTGTTTTTCCAGCGCGGGATTTCTTTATTAAGCAAAAGTTATAGCGTCTACAAAATAGGGGATAGTTTTATGGCATTTTTATTTTTAATTTTTTTTTACTAGTAATGGCAGCAATCTGCGTTTTTTATCGGGACTGCGACATTATGGTGGACACATCGTACATTTTTGACGCATTTTTGGGACCATTGTCATTTATACAGCAATCAATGCTATACAAATGCATTGATTCCTGTGTAAATGACACTGGCAATGAAGGGGTTAACCACTAGGGGGCAGTGAAGGGGTTAAGTGTGTCCTAGGTAGTGATTCTAACTGTGGGGGGTGTGGCTATGTGTGACAGGACACTGATCACTGCTCCCGACTACAGGGAGCGGTGATCAGTGTCCTGTCACTAGTCATAACGGGGAAATGATTGTTTACATCAGCATTTCCCCATTCTTCCTCTCCGTGAGACGATTGCGGGTATTCCCGTGGACATCGAGTCCGCGGGACCCGCGATCACACTCACGGAGGTCGTGGCGGCGGGCTCGCCCACAAACCGCTTCTTAAAGGGCAACGTACAGGTACGTTAATCTGCCTGTACGTGCCCTTCTGCTGAAGTATATCGGCGTGAGTCGGTCAGCAAGTGGTTAATCAAGAGAGGATGATGGTCAAGATGCGATCCCCATTTTCTCTCTGAGCTTCTACTTTTATTCCCAAAAATCCTATTATCTAGAGATTAGCCCCAAGGGTGTAGTTTGGAATATTTACTCACCTCTAGGGCATTTGCACAGTCAGTGGGTTAACTTGTCCATCAGGTGGCACTCTAAGACTAGAAAAACCTTCTAGGTGTGGGAATATTCATGGGTTTTATTTAATTTAATTTTATAAAAGATATACTAGTTTTGCCCCTAGATTACCTTAAATATGAATTCATTATTAAAATATTATACAACTCACATTAACCACTTAAATACTGGACACGTTTACCCCTTTCCTGCCTTGGCCAATTTTCAGCTTTCAGTGCTGTCGCACTTTGAATGCCAATTACTCTCTTGCAACACTGTACCCAAAAGACATTTTTATAATTTTTTTTTTTAGACCGATAGAGCTTTCTTTTAGTGATATTTAATCACCACTGGGTTTTTTATTTTTTGCTATATAAACAAAAAAGACCACAAAAGAAAATGCATTTTTCTTTATTTCTGATATAAAACTTTGAAAATAAAAAATCTTTCATCATAAATTTAGGCCAAAATATAGTCGTCTGCTACATTTCTTTGGTAAAAATAACCCAAATCAGTATATATTATTTAGTCTGTGTAAAAGTTATAGAGTCTACAAACTAAGGCTGGATCTGAGTGCCTCTTAGCTGGATTGGGCTGTCTCTTAGCTGGGGACTGTCTCTTAGCTGGATTGGGCTGTCTCTTAGCTGGATTGGGCTGTCTCTTAGCTGGATTGGGCTGTCTCTTAACTGGATTGAACTGTTTCTTAGCTGGGACTGTCTCTTAGCTGGATTGGGCTGTTTCTTAGCTGGATTGGACTGTCTCTTAGCTGGATTAGACTGTGGATTGGACTGTCTCTTAACTGGATTGGACTGTGGATCGGACTATCTCTTATCTGGATTGGGCTGTCTATCAGTTGGATATATGGGGATGTCTCTTTGCTGGATATATGGGGGGATGTCTCTTTGCTGGATATATGTGGTATGTATCCTTGCTGGATATATGGGGCATGTCCCCTTCTTAGATATATGGGGCATGTCTCCTTTCTGGATATATGGGGCATGTCTCCTTTCTGGATATATGGGGCATGTCTCCTTTCTGGATATATGGGGCATGTCTAATTTCTGGATCTATGGGGCATGCCTCTGCTGGATATTTGGGGCATGTCTCTTTGCTGGATATATGGGGTATGTCTCTTTGCTGGATACAGTATCTCACAAAAGTGAGTACACCCCTCACATTTTTGTAAATATTTTATTATATCTTTTCATTAGACAACACTGAAGAAATGACACTTTGCTACAATCTAAAGTAGTGAGTGTACAGCTTGTATAACAGTGTAAATTTGCTGCCCCCTCAAAAAAACTCAACACACAGCCATTAATGTTTAAACCACTGGCAACAAAAGTGAGTACACCGTAAGTGAAAATGTCCAAATTGGGCACATTTAGCCATTTTCCCTCCCCGGTGTCATGTGACTCATTAGTTTTACAAGGTCTCAGGTGTGAATGGGGAGCAGGTGTGGTAAATTTTGTGTTATCGCTCTCACTCTCTCATACTGGTCACTGGAAGACCCTGAAACTGAGTTGCAGCATGGTAGCCAAGACCATACAATGGTTTAACAGGACAGGTTCCACTCAGAACAGGCCTGGCCATGGTCAACCAAAGAAGTTGAGTGCATGTGCTTAGCGTTATATCCAGAGGTTGTCTTTGGGAAATAGACGTATGAGTGCTGCCAGCATTACTGCAGAGGTTGAAGGGGTGTGGGGTCAGCCTGTCAGTGCTCAGACCATACGCTGCACACTGCATCAAATTGGTCTGCATGGCTGTCGTCCCAGAAGGAAGCCTCTTCTAAAGATGACAAGAAAGCCTGCAAACAGTTTGCTGAAGACAAATAGACTAAGGACATGGATTACTGGAACCATGTCTTGTGGTCTGATGAGACCAAGATAAACATATTTGGTTCAGATGGTGTCAAGCGTGTGTGGCGGCAAGCAGGTGAGGAGTACAAAGACAAGTGTGTCTTGCCTACAGTCAAGCATGGTGGTGGGAGAGTCAGGGTCTGGGGCTGCATGAGTGCTGCCGGAACTGGGGAGCTACAGTTCATTGAGGGAACCATGAATGCCAACATGTACTGTGACATACTGAAGAAGAGCATGATCCCCTCTCTTCAGAGACTGGGCCACAGGGCAGTATTCCAACATAACGACCCCAAACACACCTCCAAGACAACCACTACCCTGCTAAAGAATCTGAGGGTTAAGGTGATGGACTGGCCAAGCATGTCTCCAGACCTAAACCCTATTGAGCATCTGTGGGGCATCTTGAAACAGAAGGTGGAGGAGCGCAACGTCTCTAACCTTCACCAGCTGCGTGATGTCGTCATGGACGAGTGGAAGAGGACTCCAGTGGCAACCTGTGAAGCTCTGGTGAACTCCATGCCAAAGAGGGTTAAGGCAGTGCTGGAAAATAATGGTGGCCACAGAAAATATTGACACTTTGGGCCCAATTTGGACATTTTCACTTAGAGGGATACTCACTTTTGTTGCCAGCCGTTTAGACATTAATGGCTGTGTGTTGAGTTATTTTGACGGGACAGCAAATTTACACTGTTATACAAGCTGTACACTCACTACTTTACATTACATTACAGCAAAGAATAATTTCTTCAGTGTTATCACATGAAAAGATATAATAAAATATTAACAAAAATGTGAGGGGTGTACTCACTTTTGTGAGGTACTGTATATGGGGCATGTCTATTTGTTGAATATATGGGGCATGTCTCCTTGCTGGATATACGGGGCATGTTTCCTTGCTGGATACTGTGTATGGGAAATATCTCTTTGTTAAATATATGGAGGATGTCTCTTTGCTGGATATATGGGGAATATCTTTTGATAAATATATGGGGGGTGTCTCTTTGTTGGATATTTCGGGCATGTCTCTTTGCTGGATATATGTGGCATGTCTCTTTTCTAAATATATGGGGCATGGGCATACAGGATACTCGTTATCCTCTTGACTTAATTAGACTTAATTTGCTTAACCGCTGCCGTGACCGTGTTAAAGTGTGGACTTAATTGAAATTATCCCCGGCAGGTAGTATTAATCTTAATAAAATGATCTTAAAGTGGTTGTAAACCCCTTTTAAGATATCAAAAAAAAAAAAAAACCTGCAAGATAAAGGCATAATGAGCTAGTATGCATAGTCACTATCTCAATTCCTACTGGTATTTCTATCTCTCTGTGGTATGATCTGTAATTTTGTAAAGTTATTAAATCTAGAAAAATTTTACTAATAAAAATAAAATGCCACAGTTATTTTATATGCTTCATAATTTCCCTATGATTATTCCCTTGAAAACGTTTTGCATAATCAATACCATTTTTAGATCCCTCATCTGGCACTCTAAACCTGCTATAATAAAACTGGAGCAGTTACAGCGTCCAAAGGACCCTGGGGGAATGGCATTACCAAACCCGTGGCTTTATTACTTAGGGCTCTTTCACACTAAGGATCCATATGTCTGTTTTTCATCCTTCCGTTTTCGGATGAAAAACGGACATACATGTATCCCTATGGAGCGTCGGATGTCAGCGGTGACATGTCCGCTGACATCCGACCCGCTCCGATCCGAAAAGTGTAACGGAGGAAAACCTTACTTTTCCATCCGTTTTCGGATCGGATGATGACGGACACTACGGTCCGTCGTCATCCGATCCCCCATAGGGGAGAGCGGCGCTCTGACAGGTCCGTCGCTGCACAGTGTGCAGCGATGGACTTGTCATCTTCCTGCTCAGCGGGGATCGGCGGAGTGAGCAAGCGGATATTCACGGGGCGGATCATCACTGAGCCCTTATCCTCACAATTGCAGCATATAGCAATGGCCTTACGTCCACTGACAGAGCTGGAAATGAACCTTTTAGATTTATCCACGCTGCTTCTTAGTTTTACAGTAGGAGTAGGGGTGGCAGATGGCTTGGAAACCTTACATTTCAGTAGATCCAAAAACTATCCTATCTATCCCCCTATGCAAAAGATTTGGAACAAGGTCAGAATGATGCAAAATGTCACTGGGTTTACTAGATACAGCCCTATATGGGATAATAATTACTACCATGAGGTGGCTAAACTGCAATATGGTGTCAAGTGGAGACAATATGGTATCACTCACATGCCTCATATTTTTAGTAATGAGAAATTACGACCCTTCTCCGAACTTCAATCCACATTTTAGCTCCCTTCGTCTATGCATTTTTATTATTTACAGCTCCAACATGCACTAAAGGCCCAACAGGGGGTGGATCAATGGGTACCTGAGCCTACCCTTATCTTTAATTACATGTTTAAGGTCCCAAATTATAAAGGGTTTATCTCAAGCAGTTATGCTATGTTACTAAATACGTTTCTTCCGGATTCACCTCTTAAAGTAGTTTTCCAAAGGAAACATGAGGTTGGGGCCTTTGAGGAGGAACAATGGGAAGAAGCTCTACAATCTGTTAACCGGTGCTCACTGAATGTGGCTCAATGCCTTTCACAATTATATATAGTCCTGAGGGTGCATTATACGCCAGACTAGCTCGCATTGGGGGTACGATCAGATCCCACCTGCACGAGGTGTTGTAGAGATCATGGGGATTTGATATATCTCCTATGGAGGTGCCCAAAGTTGCACTTATATTGAAAGAAGGTCATAGATACTCTTAACTGGGTCTTCCAGGTTCAGATATATGGGGCATGTCTCTTTGCTGGATGTATGGGGCATGTCTCTTTTCCAAATATATGGGGGATGTCTCTTTAATAAATATATGGGGGCTATCTCTCTGTTGGATCTTTGGGGCATGTCTCCTTGCTAGATATATGGGGTGTGTGTTTTTGCTGGATATATGGGGCATGTCACTTGGCTAAATATATGGGGGATGTCTCTTTGCTGGATATCTGGGGAATGTCTCTTTGCTGGATATATGGGGCATGACTCTTTGCTAAACATATGGGGCACGTCTCTTTTTCCTGGATATAGAGAGAAGATTTAAGGCTCTTAATATATGCAATTTATACAGTTAATTTTTATCGCTTGAATTATTTTTCCTATTATGTGCATGCGTGGGGCCTCATGCCTAAGTTTTGCCTAAGGCCTCACAAAGCCTAGCGCCGCCTCTGCAGCCTCACTGCAACGGAGAAGTTTTAACTTTTGTGCTTTAGGCTGCGTTCACACCTGAGCGTATTATTTTCAGGTGGAAAGTTACGCATTTTAACGCGATTTTATATTTAGAGATTTAATTCATTAAAATTTATAGATTTTTTAGACAGGTCAAAAGGTCACCAATGTAAAAAGCAGAAAAACACCTGCAATCTGCCCAAAAAGAAGCTCATGTACTTTTTTGAGCTTCGGGCATTTTGCTTCAGGCGACAGAACGCTGTAAACAGGGGCAATTTAAATGAATGGGATTTTGCTTGTTGGGGTTTTTTGAACTTTTGAGAGGAGCGTTTTACAAGTTGAAAATGCTCAGGTGTGAATACAGCTAAGGGTAAACTGAGTGGATTTTCTGACTTTAGTATACCTGCATTGTTTACTGGATAACAGTAATAGTTCACTTCCTGATTTTATTTGCTGCCTGTTTTTTAAGGGTATCTCATAGACCTAAAATTGTATGACAATAAAATGACAATAGTCCAAAACATCCAGCTGAATAGCATTAACATTTACGTATGCAGACAGACAGTGATGTCTGGTTCCTTCAGATCACGCCTGGACATCTAGATGCCTATGAAATCTATGCGCCCTTTAAAGTGCACCTAAAGTCAGAAATGAATGTTAGGTTTGCCTGCCCTGGCTGTTGCCCTTTGTTCTGTAAAAGTTAAAAATAAGACCCACATTGTACGTGGAGCAATCCCCTTGCACTGCAGGAGGGAGGCCCCCGATTCCCCAATCATTGCCTCTCATTTTTGCAGTCCCTGAGCCATAAGAATCAGGGAATTGTTGGACCTGGAAGTGGACTGCTTCGAATCTCTGCTAAGAAAGTGGGTATTACTTTTAGTTTCATGGAGTATAGGCAGTTTCTGACTCCAAGTCCACCTACAATCACTCTCACTTTTGTTTTCTCACGCATCCATTATGATCAAGCTAGAACCTCCTTTTTTTTTCTTTTTTTTTTGTTGAAGCAGTAAGCAAATGTCTTTAAAAAAAAATGTGTTCATTAACTTACTTCATATAATTTATGCAAACTCTAGTAACATATTAACAATCATGTTTTATGTAATGGCACTTCGCATGAACTATGTATAAACGGTGTAATAGCAGAGGTGCCGCTAAACTCTGAGTCTAGACCTTAATGGAAAAACTGAATCAAGGACCCAAAGCTTCTCAATATTATTAATAACACCTACAAAACTCATAAAAGCCTTGCACAGTATAACAAATATGTGAATAGGAAAAAAGAAAAGCATCCTATTAACAAACTACACTTGGTCTTTCCGAGATCATGGGCCTAATAGTATATGCTACCTCTGCTGTTCCGCTTATTAAGTCACTGAAAGTGAGGTTGTGTTTAAACAGAGTTCCAGCCACAAAGATAATTTCTGCACCGTTTTAATAAAACAAGTACAGTTTGTAAGCACATTTCTTGAAGTTACACTGATAAAAGAAGTCTGCAGTGTGGTGGGCACTGCCAGATATTTTGTTTAATGGTAGTCCTGCCTGACAACAGATACAAGGTGCATGCTATAATTAACCACGGGAAAAAAAGACACTGATGTAAAAAAAAAAAAACATTCAGTGGCTATTGCTGATTAGGCCTCCGACAGCCTGGCTTCAATGAAAAGAGAACAAGGGGGGAAAAAAAATATAAATCAATGCTCCGTCATTTCATACTGTATACATATATAAATACATTTACTAAAGGGGTTAAAGGGGTGAATCTGTCCCCCTAAAGTCTGAGTTTTAACCTGACCATCAAGCCAGTCCTGTGCATCCTGTGGTGTTTGGAATATTTGTACATTGCCTTCGTAGTTCACTCGCAGACAGGCAGGGTATAGCATTGAATTATTTAAGCCCTTGGAGTAACAAAGGTTTCTTCACCTCTTGAAAATTTGCCCTCCGTTTCTAAACCTCTGGTGAAAAGTCAGGAAAAAACATTACATTTAATATCATTTAGGACCCATGCCTGCCGCAGAATATTATCTTTGTCTCTGTAATTTAGAAGACGTATTAAAAAAGGTTGAGGTGTTTTTCCCATTTTCTGAAAACGGGTAGGGACCCAGTGGGCACGTTCTATTATGAGTAATGAAGAGAATGTTCCTTGCTGAAGATTTCAGTAAGCCATCATTCAGCAATGCTAACTGGGTCATTACCCTCGGCATTCTCTGGTATGCCCAACACTCAGACATTATTAGAGCGTAAACGATTCTCAATGTCTTCAATTTTAGACATAGTAGTATTTGACTTGCGGGTAGCTGCCTTCATCTCTGTTACCATGGGAGGAAAAGTATCCTCTAAGCCACTCACCCTGTTTTCTAAGATCTTAGTGTGTTCTTGTACTTTTTGGAGGACCACACGTATAAAGACAACTTCTTCCTGTAAGGCCTGAACCTGGCCTGTGAGCACAGAGAGGGAGGAAGAGCAGTGTTGTATCACAAAATAAACATCCCTTAATGTAGGTTCAAAAGCCTTTCCGACTGTACTCTCCCCTTCAGTTGATTTCTGACTAGGATCTGTTTGGGTGGTTTGAACAGTTAAAGAGTTGGTGTTCATACTCACATTGAGCATAGAAGAGGTTGAACTCAGGGGGGCTTTCATTGTCGCCGCAGGGATACGGCGTAGGCTGGGGATCCATCTTGGTGGTTTGTGAGGAGGGCGGTTCTATGCGAGAAACCACCTTGCAGTCCTTCAGTTGTCCATGGTGGTCTGGCATTATGTTAGTGTCATCATGGCGAGCGGCAATTCCTTTTGCAGTTTCTGCTCTTGTAGTCGCTAAAGCTATAAAGAGAAGCAGAGGTAGACACCACTCCAGCATTCGCTGGTCCTCCAGAATTTGACATGACAGCTTTAATAGAAGTAGTAATAGTTGTACCTTTACCCTCCTTAATTTTCAACATAATAAATAATAAAAAATAAAAAAAGATTTAGATATTTTAAACAATCTGTAGGTCTCAAATTCTCTGCAACTCTGCGACTCTGCTTCGGGAACTTCAGTATCAGCTCAGTATGAAACAGTACCCAGGTAGTTACTCTCCAGAAAAAAAAAAAATGTAAGAATTTTAAACAATCTATAGGTCTCAACTTCTCTGCGACTCTGCTTCATAAACTTCAATATCAGCTCAGTATAAAACAGTACCCAGCAGTACCCAGCCCCCCCCCACACAGCACCCGATTAACAACCGCAACTGTCCAAAGTGTGGAGGCGGGGTGGGGGGAAGGAAAAGCCGACCAGTCAACCAGCCAGCTAGCTAGTCAGTCCAGCGGGATATTTATTACAATGTCTAGCTCTCAGCAAAAAATCACAAGCCTCACGCCTGCAGATGAATTGAAGAGGGAGAACCATCTGTCACAGTCATCCACAAGTCCTCTGGAGACCCTCCGGAAAGCGATAAGGCAGAAAGCCAACAGCCAGCAGCCCACTACTTGCAGCCCCAACACAGCACAGGAAGCACTGGGACAGCGCAGGCATAGGGAGCCAGTGTAGCACAAGCCAACCAGGACAAACCGTTTAGGTGTGCAGGTTCAGGTATACAGGTATGCAGTGGGGTGCGGTGTGGTGAGGATAGGGATGGACATGAACACCACCTCGGTCACAGCTTTATCGCAACCCCCCGCACCTTTCTCCTGTTTCTCCCATCAGTCCAGTCAGTGCAGTAGTCAAAGCAGCCAAAAAAAAAGCGACTCAAACAGCGGCTCGATCAGCGGCTCAGTCAGCCTTTCAGTTTCTTTCTTCAATATGGCTCAGACAGCATGCAGCACTCGGTATGCTCATTTTATGGAGGTATCACAGAGATAGAGCACGGCAGGAGACACGAAGACGGAGCACCAACAATGATCAGTCAGCAAGGCATCGGAGCTCAATCATCTGTGAGTGCTCACAGCTGCTCACATCCTACTCCTCCTCCATACACGCTAACTAACCAAACACGTGGGGCTCCTCTTGTCTCCAGGCTATCCTAGAAACTTGGCATACCGCCCAAATTGGTGCATTACTCCTTTAGTTGACGTGTCACTGCCTTCATGCGGCCAGCCCTCATGCACAAGGTATGTGCTGGTGAAGGGGAGGGGCCGAGATTCTGTCTTGGTTGTCTAAGTGAGTTAACATGGGATCTTTCTTTTTGTGTGTCTTCTTTTAGCCCTTCCAGATCAGATCACCACACTGTAATTCGTGATGAGAGAGACCTTGCCAGGCTGCAACAGCATCATTCATCATCCAGGTCCAGACGTGATTTTCCATCCAGGACCCAACAGCAAAGGAGATGTTCCCATTCCTCCTCCAAAGGGAGGAGACGTTCCCATTCCTCCTCCAGTCACCGCACCCACCACCATGACAGCCGCTCTGATCGCAGAGCCTGCTTTGGATGTGGGACACCAGTCCTGGAGGGCAAGTCATTTTGTGACGCATGTTACGCCCGTGCGGTTGGGGAAAAAGAGACTCAAAATCAACAGATGGAGTCTCTTGTTAAGCGTGTGGTGCAACAATCCCTGAAGCAATGGGGTACAATCCACACGCGGAGCCAGTCCACCACCCTATCTGGCTCCATGGCTGATGAAGCCCACAAGGATCCGTACCAATCCCAGCCCTACGGTGCTTCTCCTGATTCCTCGGACAGCAAGTTGGAAGGTGACAAATTTGTCGGAGGCTTCGACTTCTCCCTGGTTTCACCACTAATCAGAGCAGTTAAAGAGGCCCTTAAGTGGGAAGACTCCTCCAGCTAAGCAAAAGAAGTTTTTTAAACACCTGGGGAAGGAACGTTCTAACTTTCTGCTTCTTGCTGAATTAAAGGATATCATTGATGAAGAGTGGAGCAAGGTAGACAAGAAAATGTCTTTGTCAAACAAAACCTCCAGATTATACCCCTTCAAGGCAGAAGAAGTGAGGTACCTGGAAAACGCTCCTCTCGTAGACGCAGAATTGATGCGTCTAGCTAAACATGTTACTCTTCCCTTAGAAGATGCTGTATCCTTCAAGGATGGTCTTGAGAGGAGAATAGATCAAGACCTCAAGAGAATTTACGGGCTAGCCGGTATGGCTTGCAAACCCACTCTGGCCTTGGCAGCTATGTCCAAGGCTATGGAAGCCTGGACGGAGACCATGGATTCCGTTCTCAGGGGCCTTTCAGAAGAGCTGGCCACAGGCTCAGCAGTTCAGGAGCTGAAGCTAGCAGCGGCCTTCCTGGGAGAGGCGTCTATTGATCTTATCCGCCTGCTGGCCCGGACTATGCTTTCTTTGGTCACAGCTAAGCGGGCCTTATGGTTACGCCCCTGGCTCGCTGACCCGGCATCCAAGCAAGCCTGGTGTAAGATCCCCTTTGAGGGGTCCTCGTTGTTTGGCAACAGGCTGGATAATGCTATAGCCCAGGCCACGGGTGGAAAGTTGGGCTTCCTGCCCCAGGATAGGCATCTGTTCGGTCAGAAGAGACCCCAGCACTGAAGACGCAGTTCAGAGCATTCAAAGGAAGCACGCTCTTACAGACCCGGCTGGGACTTCAGAAAAAATTGGAGCAGAGGGCAGGCACCCTTCCGAAAGTCCGCTAAGAGCCAGGCATCCAGTGGATGTGAGCCGGCAAAGTCGTTTTGAGATTGCACCCACCCAGGCGGGTCGGGTAGGGGCTCGTTTGCTTCTCTTCCGGCAGGTCTGGGTGACCTCAATCTCGGACTACTGGACCATTAAGACAGTCTCCTCAGGTCAAATAGGGTCCTTCACCAGTACTCCTCCCCCCAGATTCATTTCCACCCTGCTACCACGGTCAGAGGAAAAGAAGCAGGTGCTACTGTCCTATGTGGAACTATTGAAGACTCAAGGAGCGGCGGTGCCTGTTCAGAAGGGCAAAAAATTTCAATGGGGTATACTCCCCTCTCTTCTTAGTTCAGAAGAAAAACGGCTCATAGCACCCAGTGATAGATTTAACTTTCCTAAACAAGTTTATAAAACACGAGAGATTCAAAATGGAGACTCTGTCTACCATCCAGTAAACCATGCAGCCGGGCGATTGGCTAATTTCAATTGACTTAACCACTTCAAAACAGGGCATTTTCACCCCCTTCCTGCCCAAGCCATTTTTCAGCTTTCAGCGCTGTCGCACATTGAATGACAATTGCGCGGTCATACAACACTGTACCCAGATTAAATTGTTATCATTTTTTCCCCACAAATAGAGCTTTCTTTTGGTGGTATTTGATCACCTCTGCGGGTTTTTATTTTTTGCGCTATAAACAAAAGAAGAGTGACAAGTTTGAAAAAAAACAATATTTTTTAATTTTTGCGATAATAAATATCCAATTTTTTTTAATTTAAAAACAAATTTTTTCCTCAGTTTAGGCCGATATGTATTCTTCTACCAATTTTTGGTAAAAAATCGCAATAAGCGTATATTGATTGGTTTGCGCAAAAGATATAGCGTCTACAAAATAGGGGATAGATTTATAACATTTTTATTATTTTTTTTTTTTTTTACTAGTAATGGTGGCGCTCTGCGATTCTTATCATGACTGCGATATTGCGGCAGACATATCGGACACTTTTGACACATTTTTGGGACCATTCACTTTTATACAGCGATCCGTGCTATAAAAATGCACTGATTACTGTATAAATGTGACTGGCAGGGAAGGGGTTAACACTAGGTGGTGATCGAGGGGTTAACTGTGTTTGCTAGGGAGTGTTTCTAGCTGTAGGGGGAGGGGACTCACTAGGGGAGGAGACCGATCGGTGTTCCTCTGTACTAAGAACACACCATCGGTCTCCTCTCCTCTGAGAGGACCGTGGATCTGTGTGTTTACACACACAGATCCACGGTCCTGCTGTGTTACCAGCAATTGTGGGTGCCCGATGGACATCACGGCCGCCAGGCACGCGCTTCGACCAGAACGATTGCGTCCAGGCTATCCAGCAGGCTTAAAGGGCTAAGAGCTTGGCTCCTCCAGAGGCGGTGACAGCTCATTCCACCAGGGGGTGGCTTCGTGGGCAGTAGCTCTGCATGTGGCTCCAGACATCATCTGCAAAGCAGCCTCTTGGGCCTCCATCAATACCTTTATGTCTCATTATTGCATAGAGCCTGTTTCACTATCTTCTGTGAACTTTGGTTTAAAAATCCTGTCAGTTGACAGGCCAAATTAAAGTTTTCTTTTGTCAGCATACCCGCCCGTGTGGTCTGGCTAGTTATTTCCCACACGTAGACTGCCATGGAGTCTGTCAGGAAAACGGAAAATTTATTATAAAATACTTACTGTAATTTTCCTTTCCTGATGGACTCCATGGCAGTTGGAATTCCCACCCATAGGTCAAGAGTCAGCTAGTTACGGAACGGAGTCCCTAGCGGTGAGCTCAAATTTATGGGAATGGGGTCCTATAGCATTGGAGAGGAGGTGGGGTTAACCCACACATAGACTGCCATGGAGTCCACCAGGAAAGGAAAATTACGGTAAGTATTTGATAATAAATTTTCAGTTTTTTCCCCCCTCTGATCCTGCTTTCTTGTGCAGCTCAGTGTGAATTCTCAGCACACCTTTGTAGTATAAATTAACTCCTGCGTGCATATTCTGAGCTTGTCAATCAATGGCTGAAGATGGTGAACCCAGAAGAGGATTGAGCAAAGATGAAATGACAGGCAAGAAAGTTCCCGTTACTGGAGGGTTGGTAAGTACAGTGGAATTTAGTTTTAAAAAAAAATCAGTTCTAATATAGGGATAGTAAAACTTGATTTTAATTGAATGGCTGAATACAGCAGACTTTCAAAAAGATTCAAAAAGATTCAAGTAGTAACGAGGCCTGCTAGCAGCCTGACAGTTGGCTCTCATATAAAGATCTTTTTAACCTTTACAAACTAAAGCAATAGGCTGATTTACGGTGCCATTTTCACCTCTCCATACTGGTGTGTTGCATGAATGTGTGATGTGTAACACGATGATGTGCTTTGCATTAAGGCAGCCAATGACAAAAAATGGACATGCAGCATTTTTTGCAACAGAGCATTACAGCACATGGTACTGCTTTAGCCCAGGTTCACACTGCACCCGACTTAAAAGTTGCGCAACTTTGAAGTCAGACCCCAGTGAGAGTTCAGCACAACTTGTAATAAAATCCACAAGGGAAAATGGAGGAAGAGGGAGGGACTTTTTGATACCAAAAAGATATAAGACATATATATGATAAAAAGTCAAATATTTATTGAAAAATCGTTAAAATTACCCCCTTTAAAAAAGACAGTATAGGGAAATTGGTAAAATATCTAAAACTTGTCACAACAACAATTCAAGAGATAATCATGAAACAAAATATGGTGATCCTGACTGCATAAATCCAGAGCTCCAATGGGTTTCTCATTGATTTTTCCTCAGGGGGATGGCAATGGTAGGCATATCAGAATGCTCTATAGCTAAAACCTACAAAACATCTTGCAATATGCTGGAAGTCCACAAAGAGAGAGGTCAAGGTGCCCAGCACCATAGAACTAACAAACAGGGAGGCAGACTTGTAGTGACCACCCAAAATCATCAAATGTGGATTTTTAGCAATGTTTTTTGGGTCCTCTCTATGCTCCAAGCTGTGAAGTCTAGCTGCACAACTGAAACAACAAAAACCTTTGGCACGAATTGCATGTAGCTTCTTTAACAGAAGTCAAAGCAGGTCGTACCGAAGTTGGACCAAAAGTAGTGCAGGAACCTTTTTCTAAGTCGGAGCAACTCAAGTCGCACCGCTTAGAACGTTTTCATTGGACAGAATGGGGTCCAACTTCTGATGAAACAGGTGCCCTGAGTGTGCTGCTCTGCAATGTGTGCTGAAGGTTCAATAAATGGCACTGCAACATGCTAACACATGTATATTATTATAGCCACGAAGGCCTCTTCTGTACTTATTGGTACCTGGCTTTTCCTGCCCTCTTGAATAGAAAACATGTATAACAGAGGCAGTTGGATTCTGTTAGTTATAGAAGATCACTCAAGTTCTCATGGAGCAGAGAGGCTTTTCCCAGCAAAAACAGCCAAGAAACCCAGAGTATAAGATGAGCATGAAAAATCTCTCAGGAGAGCGCCAGAACAAAAATCAGAGTCTAACATTTTTTTTTGTAGCTGTATTATTATTATTATACAGGATTTATATACCGCCAACAGTTTACGTATCGCTTCACAACTTGAGGGTAGACAGTACAAATACAATAAACTTTAATATAGTAGGAATCAGAGGGCCCTGCTCCTTAGAGCTTACAATCTAAGAGGGAAGGTCAAGAGATACAAGAGGTAATAACTGTGGGTGATGTGCTGATTGAGAAGATAAATGGACAGTTGTTAGGTGGGGGCCAGATAGGCTTCTCTGAAGTGATGAGTTTTCAGAGATCGTCTGAAAGTGGATAAAGTAGGAGAAAATCGGACGGATTGGGGTAGAGCATTCCAGAGGATGCATAGCAATTAAAAGTAGAAGAGTCAAGGTGTTTTGGGGGCAAAAACACAAGAGGGGAGATTTACTAAAACAGTGGAGATGGCTTGGAACATCTGTTAAATTATTATTGCTACCTCTGTCCTCAGTTAGTGAGATTCACCTTCTTTATTTATCCTGTTTACCATTATCATTGTAAGTGAAAGTAAAAGAAAATCCCAAATTTTGGGTTTTCCCAAAAACAGTAATAGATGGTAAAACTTCCAATGGGGACACTAGTTCTGGCGTTCTGATGACCTGGGGGGCCCCAAGGGATTCCTTTAATTTGCAGTGTTTTCCTTTCGCTTACTGTTTGGCTATGGGACAATGGGACAGGAAGTGAAGGAGAATCAACCCAAAGTGACACAGATGGCAAAAAAAAAAGAACTGACAAGGATTATTAACCTTCCCTTACTCTATCCAAAATTAAAAAAGTTTTGCCTTTAGTTCTGGGGGAGGGGGTTAAGTGGAAAGCAGGAAAAGGAGAGGGAGGAAAAAAGGGAGCTACATCAAGAGAAAAGGGGGAGGGGTAAAGGAGACATTGGGATGGGAGGAGCCTGCTTATATTTTAAGGAGTAATGGCAGGCCACTGCAAAGAAAAAAATTCTAGACATCAATTCATGGTGTCACCGGAAGTATCATTCTTGAAGCCTGTCTTTCCTCTTCCTGGATCACCAGTCACATTCAAACTCCCAAGGCAGGGCTATGCTGGACAAATTAATGTGCACACTTTATCATAATCTGTGCTTTTCTTTGTTAAACAGGAATATTGGGCCAGTGCATAAAAAGCTTTTTTATACTGCCTTATACTGCCCACTTTCTGTTTCTTGTTTGTTAAAAATTCTAGGCTTATGACATCATGCACAGCTCTCTCTCTTACTCTCGTGAGAGTTGGCCAGAAAGGGAGGGGGGATGATTCATAAGAGGGCTAATGAGAGCTGCAGAGCTGGAGGTGTGCCTCTGTGTGTCTGTGTAAATCCAGGAAGTGAACAGGCAGCAGCTTCAGCTGCCCACAGATAAAATGGATGAAACCAGACTCAGTGGAGGGAGATTTCTGCAGCATATTTGTCAAGTACAGAATCACAGTATATATAAAATAATATACAAAGTGGTCGGAGGGAATCTTCAGAATGGCAAAGATGTTTTTATTACAAATTATGTGAGCAGATCGCAGTTCCTCTTTAACCACTAACCGACTAGCTCACGCAGGTATACTGCGGCAGGTCGGCTCTCCTGCGTGAACCTTACGTCGGTCTCGCATGGAGGATAGTGGGTGTGCCTGTGGGTCCCGTGGACTCGATGTCTGCTGGTGACCCGCGATCACATCAAATCTATCCCGTGGGCTCTAGACGCAATAACTTTTACGCAAACAAATCAATATACGCCTATTGCAGTTTTTTTTTTTTTTTACCAAAATAATGTAGAAGAATAGATATCGGCCTAAACTGATGAATATATTTTGTTTTTATATATATATTTTTGGATATGTATTATAGCAGAAAGTAAAAAAAAAAAAAATTTTATGTGAGTAAAGCTCAAAATCGCAAAATATCATTCAAATACATATTGACCTCTTTAAGGCCTGAGTCACACCTATGCAGGTTGCAGTTTGCATATTTCAGGTGCATTTTGCGTTTTTCAATACATGCTTTTCATCCATTGAAGTCTATGGAGCCAAAAGCCAGAAAAAAGTCCCTGGCCAGGGGCGTAACTAGAAATAGCAGGGCCCCATAGCAAAATGTTGTATGGGACCCCCCTGCAAACAGCCCCCCCCCCACAGCTGCCCTAGTGTCAATGCAGCGTGACCTGTGCCACATACAGCGTGACCTGTGCCACATACAGCGTGACCTGTGCCCAATGCAGCGTGACCTGTGTCCAATACAGCATGACCTGTGCCCCATACAGCGTGACCTGTGCCCAATACAGCCTGGTCTGCCTGTGCCCCATATAGCCCCACCTATGCAGAGGAAGAGGCAAGCCACCCGGATCAGAAGAGATCGGGATTGCCCGCTGTAATAGCTTTCATTTGAATTCCCTGTCTTCCCGGGGCTCATCGTCACATAGCCCCACCTCTTGGCCCAACACCTTTGATGACGTCACATGTCCCGCATTGGATCGGCGTTCTGTCTATCAAAGGCACTGGGCCAAAAGGTGGAGCTATGTGACGTGAGCCCCGGGAACACTGGAAGTTCTAATGAAAGCTCTTACATTGGGCAATTCAGCTCTCTGCTGATACGGACAGCTCGCCTCTTCCTTTCCTCTCTCTTCCCCTGGCTGGGAGACTGTGCCAGCGGTGCTCTTATCCTCACTGGGCCCCACCTGGCTGCGGGCCCCATAGCGCCCGCATGGGTCGCTATGGTGGTAGTTACGCCCCTGTCCCTGGCCCTTTCCATAAAATGCACAGATGTGAACTATATCCATAGGAAACCATGTTATATGGACTGTAGTATGTTTCTGCAAAACTGAAAATGTGCTAGAAAATGCATAGGTGTGAACCAGGCCTTATACTGCTAGGTTCTACAATCCGGGGAGTTTTCACCTGCAGGTTATGGTAGCAGTCTTGGAATCAAGTCTCAATATTGGAGGTCGATATGTTCTGCTCCATGCCAGTTTTTTCTTAAGTATATCTAAAGGTTCGGTTTAAGACTGCTTAATACTGGGGCGGGGGGGCGCTAGCGGGCAAATAAAGGGTTAAAAGCGCCCGCAAAGCGCCACTGCTTTGCAGGTGCTTCGGCAGCAGTGCCCATTAATTTCAATGGCAGGCGCAGTGGAGGAGCGGTGTATACACCGCTCCTTCACCGCCCCAAAGATGCTGCTTGCAGGACTTTTTCTAACGTCCTACAAGTGCACTGTCCCAGTGTGAAAGCACTCGGGCTCTCACACTGGGGCTGCAGGGGAGGAGTTTTTTGGGCGCTTTACAGGCGCTATTTTTAGCCCAAAAGCACCTAAAAAACACCCCAGTGTGAAAGGGGTAAAAAACAAAATAAACAAACCTTGTTATACTTCCCTCCTCTGTGCAGTTGGTTTTGCACAAAGTGGTCCCAATCCTCCTCTTCTGGGGTCCCCCAGCAGCGCTCCTGGCTCTTCCTCTTCTCAAGTACCCCTTTTGGAGCACCGCTCTCCCTCGGGGCTTTTGTGTCCTGCTGCTGCGTCTACTGACACAGATAGCAGGACTCGGACCCGCCCCCGCGTCATTGGATTTGATTGACAGCAGCAGGAGCCAATGGCTGCACTGCTATCAATCTATCCAATTAGGACCCGAGACCGGCTGGAGCTGGTGTGCTCATCCCTGTCGCTGGAAAGATCGGGTTCAGGTAAGTAAACGGGGGGCAGCTGCATCACAGGAGGTTTTTCACCTTAATGCATAAAGTGCATTAAGGTGAAAAACCTCAAGAGTTTACAACCCCTTTAGGGCTAGTTTACACTTGGTTCAAAACATGGCTTTGGACAGGCTTTATTAAAGCTCTGAATGCCAGTCAAAGCCCTGTCACTAAATAAAATGGTTAGCTTACAGTCCTGTTTACACCTTGCGTTTGCTTTTTTTCGAGGCTTGTGAGGCTTCAGTGGGGCTTCGGGCGAGCTTTGCTATGGACTTCTATGGAGGCTTTGAAGCACCACTATAATTTTTGAGCAACGCAAAGCAAAGCAGGTGTAAACAGGACTGTAAGCTAACCATTTTATTTTGTGATAGCCTTCAGAGAGCTTTAACAAAGCCTGTCCGAAGCCTTGTTTTGAAGCAAGTGTAAACTAGCCGATGTGTGTTGAAGCCAAAGCAAGTGTAAATGAGCCCTTAAGCTTGGAAAAAGAACTACATACTGTATAGAAAGCTGCACTAGTGTGGACTGTTTGGGATTTGTTCTTTAACCACTTCAGCCCCGGAAGGATTTACCCCCTTCCTGACCAGAGCGTTTTTTGCGATTCGGCACCGCGTCGCTTTAATTGACAATTGCGCGGTCGTGCGACGTGGCTCCGAAACAAAATTGACGCCCTTTTTTTTCCTACAAATAGAGCTTTCTTTTGGTGGTATTTGATCATCTCTGCAATTTTTATTTTTTGCGCCATAAACAAAATAAGAGCGACAATTTTGAAAAAAACGCATTATTTTTTACATTTTGCTATAATAATTATCCCCAAAAAATATATAAAAAAAACATTTTTTTTTTCCTCAGTTTAGGCCGATACATATTCTTCTACATATTTTTGGTAAAAAAAAATCGCAATAAGCGTTTATTGATTTGTTTGCGCAAAAGTTATAGCGTTTACAAAATAGGGGATAGTTTTATGGCATTTTTATTAATAATTTTTTTTTTACTAGTAATGGCGGCGATCAACGATTTTTATTGTGACTGCGATGTTATGGCGGACATGTCGGACATTTTTTACACATTTTTGGGACCATTGTCATTTATACGGCAATCAGTGCTATAAAAATGCATTGATTCCTGTATAAATGACACTGGCAGTGAAGGGTTTAACCACTAGGGGGCGGTGAGGGGTTAAGTGTGTCCTAGGGGTGTGATTTCTAACTGTCAGGGGGATGGGCTGGTGTGTGACGTCACTGATCTCTGCTCCGATGACAGGGAGCAGAGATCGAGTGACACTTGTCACTAGGGAGAACGGGGAGATGCTGTTTACAACGGCATCTCCCCGTTCATCCTCTCCGTGAGGCGATCGTGGGTATGCCTGCGGCGATCGAGTCTGCGGGACCCGCGACCCGACTCACGGAGATCGCGACAGGCACGCGCGCACAAGGCGGCAAATTCGGGTACGTTACTTTGCGCAGCCGTTTCCATTCTGCCGACGTATAAGTACAGGAGCCGGTCGGGAACCGGTAAAAAAAAAAAAAGCCGGTTAAAACCGGGAACTGGTTAAAAAAAAAAAAAAGCAGAATTTCTTTTCAAATAGAAGTTTGCACTTACATTTATTCTAGCCACGTACTAAAAAGCAAAATAGATTTTTCCACGTTATTTATTAGGCGACAGATTTGAAACAAACAAAATTGTTTTAAAGGCTTTGAAAACTGCAACTTTTCCTTTTTACTCCACTGCAAAGTGTGAGCTTTACTGCTTTCTTCTTCTTCCGCAAAGCCCTTGAAGTGTGGTATCCAGGTTACCAGCAAAGAGAATCCCAGAGAACTTGCTATTGCTGTAGGATGTGTTTACTTGATATCTTCAGTTATCACTGCCATGGTTTGCATAAGGCACTCATAAAATAAACAGCTTTGGGAAGATGTCAATCTAAGAAGGATAATTGCATTACTAATTTCAATAAAGATGGTTTCCCATATAACTATGTGAGAGGCTGACAGCTAGAACTTTTCTAAGGAGGAGATTGCCATGAGATGACAGTGTAGCATTTGTTTTCGAGACACCAAAATAATCTGCTGCCATGGCAGGCTGTGGTTTGTAGTTCTACAGCCGATTGACTATGTCCTGGCTGCATTGTAAATACACAAGCAAAGCTAGGCAAATTTACTCTATAGTCTCTACTATAGCCAACGGATGAACTTTAAATAATGAAATGGTATACCAGTGTTGTATCTAGATATCAGATACTTGACTGTCACAGGTCTGAAATATAATTTATACTGTACTTATTCCCGGTGATCTGATGAACTAAAAATGTTTTCCTGTATTATCCATCCTATTCAGTAAAGCAAATAGCAATATACAATCTCTGCCCACGTTATTAGGTACACCTGTCCAATTGCTTGGTAACACAAACTGCTAAATCAGCCAATCACATGGCAGCAACTCAATGCATTTAGGCATCTAGACGTTGTGAAGACGACCTAAAGTTCAAACCAAGCACCAGAATGGGGAAGACAGGTGATTTAAGTGACTTTGAAAGTGGCATGGCTGTTGGCAGGGCCACCTTTAATATTGATTGGACCCTGGGCAAACATTTTTTTGGGCCCCTCCATGCAATTTTTCTCCCCACCCGCTCTGAGACATACAATAAATAGCAGGCCAGAAGTTGCAGCATATCATTACGGCTCACTGATTAGCTGCTAGAGGTTACTACACATCATTACCACTCACTGATTGGTTGCTAGAGGCTAATGCACATTATTACTGCTCACTGAGTGGTTGTTAGAGGTTACTACACACCATTACCACTCAGCCAGTAGTTGCTGGGGCTGGGGGTGTGATCAATATCAGTGGTTGTGGCGGTGGTGGTGAGATCAGTGGCAGTGCTGGGGGGGATGGGATCAGTCGCTGTTCTGGGGGGGGATGTGATCAGTGGCAGAGCTGGAGGGGATGTGATCAGTGGCAGTGCTGGGTGGTTGATGGGATCAGTGGCAGTGCTGGGGAGTTGATGGGATCAGTACCAGTGCTGGGGAGTTGATGGGATCAGTGGCAGTGTTGGGGGGTTGATAGGATCAGTGGCAGTGCTGGGGAAGAGGGAGGGATGAATGGCAGTGCTGGGGGGGATGGGATCAGTGGCAGTGTCTGGGGGGGGAAGGGATCAGTGGCAGTGCTTGGGGTGGATGGGATAAGTGGCAGTGCTGGATGGGGAAGGGATCAGTGACACTCACCTGCTGTCACCTGTCAGTCAGTGTCCACTTGGTTCCCCCTGCCTACATGCAAGCTCTCAGCTCCCTCCATCTATCTGTCACTCCGTGTCCCGAGAGGGGTTTCCTCACACAGTGACCTCCTGCAGCTCCCGCCCCAGGGAATCCTCCTATCAGAATACAAGGTCTCAGTGGCAGAAATCTTTGCATCAGGGTTGCATGTCTATATGTGGGGATCTGTCTTTTTTTTGTTTTGTTTTAACCTGCTGGTTGAATGAAAAATCTTTAAAGCGGTAGCAAACCAAGCAAGGCAAAGTTATAATGTGCTAGAACAAAGCCCTTCCAGCGGCGAGCTGTCACTGCTGACAAGCCTTCTATCTTCACCCGTCTTCCTTCCTGGTTTGCGGACTCCAGCTGTGTGAGTGGCCAGAGCCGCAATGGCATCATGTGTGCAAGAGCCATCATTTACGGCACAAGACTCTGAAGGAAAGGCCCGGGTGGTCGTTCCTTCAGAGTGCATGCATCGGTGACGTCACCAGCTGCATGTACAGTAAATATTTCCTAAACAGCGCACGTTTAGGAGATATTTACAGTACCTATAGGTACAATTCATACATAGGAGTTTACTCCCACTTTAAGTGTGTACCCAGCTAACAGTGGAAAGGACTTAAAGGGGGGTGATTAAACAGAATCTGTGCCTACTCACTGTATACAATGCACACATATACACAGTCCTTGTACCACAAAATACCGTACTTCTAATTACTGTGCCACAAGTAACAGTTTTACAGACACATATACAGTCAACCTCAGAATGAATGATCTTTTTTTTTTTTTAAATGTTTCCATCACATATGCGTTTCTTTGCACAGAAACTGATCACTGTCTGACTAAGCCTATCTTAAGCCTGGGTTCACATATGTGCGGTGTGAATTGAGGCTCAGGTTTCCCTGGGAAGATAAAAATCAGTTGTTCAGAGGTTTCTCTGCGTTGTAGCTGCGGATCAGTGAGCAGGGGGGGGGGGGGGGGTAGGTGTAGTGACAAAAAGGAGAAAATCCATGTTCAGAACGCAATGCATCTGCGAATTAGATGCATTCCCATAGAAGATAATGGGATTTCAATTCGCACCGCAATGCCCAGGAAACGCACACGTTTTTTGTGCAAAGTGCAGTGCGAATGCAACGCACATATGTGAACCAGATGCATTCATATGAATGTATTTTAAAATGTCCTGCGAATTGGATGCGGTGTAAGCCGCATCTAATTCGCATAGGTGTGAACGGGGCCTAAAGTGGAAGTCCAACCTAAAACTAAAATCTCCAAATCTACAGGCATCCACAATTTAAGACTAACCTGTCTAGCCTGTAAAGAAAAAAATCGCTATACATAGCCTTTCTGAAGTGGAGGCGGGCGCAGAGGACACATTCGACAACGGAAGCCCCATAGTAAGTCTATGGGTGATGTCACTCCCAATTAATTTTACAGGCGTGAAGCTGTGACCTCTGCAGAGCTTCCACCACTGGAGACCGGACAGGATTGGCTTCAAAAAAAGATATGTATAGCGAGTTTTGTTTTACAAGGCTAGATAGGTTAGTCTAAAGCCTTGTACACACGCTTATATTTTTGGACGACCAAACGTCCCTTTTTTGTGGCATGCTAGTCTCATGTCGAAAGTGAAGAGGTTACTCACAATACGAAAATTTTCGTAAGACAGAATACAACGTCAGAAGTTGAATAGTTTTGTAAGTATCCGTTCTTTTCTGAGAATGCGTAGTCTTGCTCTTATGATTTTTTTTTTCGTGTGAAAATGAAACGAAAATTGGACGTTGAGTTCACATCTGCCAAAACTTTTATAGTCTTCACATCCAGCTTTTGACAGACGAAAAAGCAAAAATTGGCTGTCGAAAGCAACGTACTAACGATCCGAAAATCGGCAGACAGCTCATTGTACGAATTTTTCCATCCGATTTTTTGCATCGTGTGTAGAGGCCTTAAGATTGTGGCTGCAAGTAGATTTCGAGAAAGTTTGTTTTAGGCTGAACTCTCACTTTAATGAAATACTTCATTAAAACCAGCAACTGCTGGGACACTGAACACCTTGGTCAGGATTATGTGCCATGAGTAAAGCTGGCTATACATGGTTCCGTTTTTTATTTAGCCAGCCAGCTGAACAAAATAAACTGAATAGGTTTTCCCCATCCACACATTTAGACCCCTTTCACATGGAGACGCTTTCACGTTAAAAAAAGCACCAGAAAAGCTTACGAAAACCTATTTCCATTCAAATCAATGAATGCTTTCACACTGGGGCAGTGCGCTGGCAGGGTGGTGAAAAAACACCCCTCTCCATTGAAATGAATGGAAAGCTCTTCAAAAGCGCTCAGTGTTTTACTGGCAGTTTAGAAGCCCCTCAGTGTGAAAGGGCCTTAAATGCCTGAAAACTGCCTCAGTGTGAAAAGGGTCTTAAGGTGGATGGGGAAATCCACCCTGCTGTGTCTTTGTATTCTGACAGCAGGATTCCCCCGCTGTCAGAATACACTGATCAGCGTTGCAGTCACTGGCTGCATGTGCTGATTGAATGCTGCTGGACTGTTCATCAGAAACAAGAAACAACGGACAAAACAATATATAGAGTGCAGCAGTCAGGATGAGCCCTCCCATTCACATCAAATTCCACCTTACATCACAAATCCCCATCAGACCCCCCCTCTTTATGTCAAAGTCCCCAGAGTCACCCCCCTCCTTACAATGGGGTCTCCCCCCCCTTAATCCAGGATCTTCAGAGCCCCCCCCCCCCGTTTACATCATGGTCCCCTGAGCCACCCTCCGATGCATCAGGGTCCCCAGAGCCATCTCTCTCTTACATCAGGGTCCCCGGAGCCACCACCCCCTTACACTAGGGTCCCCAAAGCCACCCTCCCATGCATCGGGATCCCCAGAGCCCTCCTCCTTACATCAGAGCCCCCAGAATTATCCTCTACTTGTATTGGGCTCCTCAGAATCACCCCAAATTATACAAGGGTCCCCAGAGCCCCCATACTTACATCAGGGTCCCCAGAGTCATCCCCTCCTTGTATTGGGCTCCCCAGAATCACCCCACCTTATCCTCTCTATATATACATTAGGGTCCCCAGAGCCCACCTTCTTAGATCAGGGTCCCCAGAGTTTCCCCACCCTCACATTAGGGTCCTCGGATCCCCCCACTTACATTAGAGTCCACACATATCCCTGCTTCATCAGGGTCCTATCCCTAGAATCATACCTTCTTATATCAGGGTCCCCAGAGCCACCTCCCTTACATCAGGGTCCCCAGAGCCCCCCTAATTACATTAGGGTACCCAGGGCTCCCACTTCTTACAAGGTCCCTTATAGCCCCCATACTTACATCAGGGTCCCCAGAGTTATTCCCCCCATACATTTGGGTCCCTAAAGCCCCCCTCATTACATCAGGGTCCCCAGAGCCCTCCTCCTTACATCAGGGTCCCCAGTGACCCACCTTGTTACATCAGGGTCCTCAGAGACCCCCCTCATTACATCGGGTCCCCAGAGCTCTCCCTAATTTTATCATGGTCCCTAGAGCCCCCTACCTTACGTCAGGGTCCCCAGAGCCCCCCTTTATACATCAGGGTCCCCAGGGCCCCCTTCTTACATCAGGGTCCCCAGAGCTCTTATCCTTACATTGGAGGTTCCCAAGAAATTCCCCGACTTACATCAGGGTCCGTAGGTCCACCCCTCTTACAGTATCAGGGATCCCAGATCTAACATTCACTATAAACCTCCAGCAGTTCCTTACCTTATTTGAGTTCATAACATGCGAAGCATGGGGGAGGCAGAGCACTGGCAGCGGAGAGGTGAAGGAGGTAGTTTTACACTGGGGGCGGAGTCAGGCAAACTATGTGGTTGGTTGCTAGCAGCCAACCACTGACAGCTGCAAGAGTGAGCTGCAAGTAGCCAGCCCAGGACTGCAGGAGTAGGGTCCGCTCTCCGAATGCATAGGGGACGTAGTCATAGTAAACACGTGGTTGCCATAACCCTGGTATTTTCGGGAACGGCGTGTTTCTCTTTAAGATAAAAGTTGTCTCTGCGGCGGATTCACCGCAAGATCACTTATCTGCAGCGGGAGAGGTGCCCACCCCCCTCCGGTCGTCTCTGCCGCTTACCGGACCTGCCGGTAGCGGCAGAGACGATCGCGTCCTCTCCCGTGGATGCCTGGCTGCCGGCTGAGGGGAAGATGGCCCCTGCTCCATGGCATGGGAGGGCAGATAAAAGGAGAATTTATTTTTTTATTGCATTTTACTGTAAATATGAGATCGGAGGTCTTTGTGACCCAAGATCTCATATTTAACCTCTTCCTTACTGGACACTTAAACCCCCCTCCTGCCCAGACCAATTTTCAGCTTTCAGCACTGTCACACTTTGAATGACAACTGCGCGGTCATGCTACACTGTACTCAAATGAAATTTCTTTCACACAAATGGAGCTTTCTTTTGGTGGTATTTAATCACCACTGGGGTATTTATTTTTTGCTAAACAAAACAGAAAGACAGAAATTTTTGGAAAAAAAAAAAGTTTCATAGTTTGTTGAACTTTTGCAAACAGGTAATTTTCCTCCTTCATTGATATTCGCTGATGAGGCTGCACTGATGGGCACAGATAAGACGACACTGATGGGTGGCACTGATAGGTGTTATTGATAGGCAGCACTGGTAATGACGCACTGATAGGTGATTTATAGGCGGCACCGTGGGGACTGATAGGTGACACTGTGGGCACTGATGGGTGGCGCTGGTGACTCTTCACAATCGGGACCGATGTCCCTCTCGCAGCCGGTGATCAGCTTTATTTTTCCTCCTCATGCTACCAGCGACGATCTTGCGCGCAGAAGCGAGCGCATACGTGAGTAGCGCCAGCATATGAAAACTGTGTTCAAACCACACATGTGAGGTATCGCCGCGATTGGTAGAGCGAGAGCAATAATTCTAGCCCTAGACCTCCTCTGTAACTCAAAACTGGTAACCTGTAGACATTTTTAAACATCGCCTATGGAGATTTGTAAGGGTAAAAGTTTGTTGCCATTCCCCGAGCGGGCACAATTTTGAAGCGTGACAAGTTGGGTATCAATTTACTCGGCGTAACGTTATCTTTCACAATATAAAAAAAATTGGGCTAACTTTATTGTTGTCTTATTTTTTAATTTAAAAAAGTAATTTTTCCCAAAAAAGTGCGCTCGTAAGACCGCTGCGCAAATACGGTGTGACAGAAAGTATTGCAACGACCGCCATTTTATTCTCTAGGGTTAGAGAAGATAGTTGTTAAAAAAAAAATAATATTATATTATATATATATATATATATATATATATATATACACACACACACACATATATATATATACACACATATATATATATATATATATATATATATATATATAAAAATATATAAAAATAAAATGTTTGGGGGTTCCAAGTCATTTTCTAGCACAAAAAAATGATTTTACCTGGTAAACAAAAAGTGTAAAAAGAGGCTTGGTCCTTAGCGGTTAAATCACTAGTAAAAAGGGTTGATTTAAATCATATTTTTTAAAGAGCAACTGTCATCCCTGTCCTGCAGCGGCTCACTTTAATGGGACTGTTGGTGATGCGGCAGTGACACAACAAGGTGAAGGACGTGGCGGCAGCAGGTGAGTGGATGCCCGCAAACAGGCGCTGCCATGATGGATCTGAAATGACAGGTGCACTTTAAAATGTAAGGACTTCTGCTTGCTGGTAGTTATTTAGAGTAGTAAGCTGTCAGGTTAGTAAAACAGTGATATCAGAACCAATTCAATCATACAGTTTGTAGTGTACATAGATTTGCAAAACAATGGGATAAAGGAATATTTCTGTACTTTGGTTTATCTCATGGTTACTGTGACATTGTGTAAATGCATCAATGCAGTGCATGTTATTTCAGCTTGCAGAGCTTTTTTAAACATATTATACTTACCTCCTCTATGCAGTTGGTTTTGCACAGAGCAGCTCAGATCCTCTTCTCGGGTCCCTCTTCTGCTCTCCTCGCCCCTCCCTCTGGTGAGTACCCCCTCAGCCAGCAGCTTGCTATGGGGGCACCCGAGCCGAGTCAGAGCTCTGTGTATCCAGACACAGAGACCTGGCCCCACCCCCTCTCTCCTCTGATTGGCTGACTGATTTCAATTGACAGCTGCGGCAGCCATTGGTGCCGCTGCTGTGTCTCAGCCAATCAGGAGGAGTGTCTGGGACAGCTAAGACACGTGGACATCGTTGCAGAGAGAAGGGGTTCAGGTAATTAGGGGGGTGCTGGGGAGGCTGCTACACACAGAAGTTTTTTTTATCTTAATGCATAGAATGCATTAAGATAAGAAACCTTCTGCCTTTACCACTCCGTTCAGAGTAAGCCCTGATCTCTCCAACACCAAGCCTTACCCTCTAATTTAATGGTCAAATGCTAGAATTTAAGTAGGTAGTAAAGGCTCTGGTATTTCACTACTGAATCACAGATGGTGGGATATAAGATAGAAACTGGATTGGGCCTAGTCACTCACCCTACAATCAAAGGGGCTTCACAGGGACATAATGATTTCTTAGAGTAGTGGTCATCAACACTGACCTCAGGACCCAGTAACAGGCCAGGTTTTATGTATTACCTTGGGGAGATGCAGACTAGAAGACTGCAATCACTGATCAGAAAATGATATCACCTGTCATGTATTTCAGTTATCTTGCAAACCTGGCCTGTTGGTGGGCCCTGAGGACAGGGTTGATGACCACTGTCTTGGAGGACTAAAGGATGTACCACAATGTGCCTGTAGTTCATATTTCTTACCATCTAAAAAAACATTTTGGGCCAGGTTCACTCTAAAGGATCATTCCACCCAAAACTGATATTTCACTTGTTGACAAGTTCCCATCTTTGTCGTTTCATATCATGGAGATGGCATAAGAAGTTTCAATATTTAAACTAAATCTGTCACAAATGTGTGCAATTTTGCCTGGATATATGATGCCAATATGCATAAAGCAGTAGCTACCTTTGGTGAAAAACACAAATTAGTAGATGCAGATATAGGTAGCTGAAATTATGCTCGAGGACTTTTCTGACATTTATGGGAAAACCCAAAATTTTTAAATGGCCAACCTCAGGAGAAAGGAGGAGGTAGAAGCAAGCTTCAACTTTTCTAGGAAAAGTTGAGATTTGCATGCCTGTTTGGATATACTGATCATTTTACCTTTGCTACTAAAGATGTATATGTAGTTTTTGTGATAAGTTTGTGAGAGATTCACTTTAGCACATAAACAAAACTTGATAAACTACACCTTCACTAAGCATTTAGGTGGTTGGCGGACCTTAGTTATTATTTTACTCCTGTGATAGTAAAAAGGTATATTTTCTTTGAAGCCACAAAACTCAACTGCAGAAAAACGGTTTCTGGTCTCTTTCCATGTATGTTCTCCTAGATTGTAAGCTCTAAACGAACAGGGCCCTCAGATTCCTCCTATATTGAACTGTATTATAACTGTACAGTCTGCCCTTATGTTGTAAAGTGCTGCCCAAATTGTTGGCGGTATATAAATCCTGAATAATAACAATAATAATAATATACAAAATGCTTTAATAATGAAGGCCAACACAAGTTTTCAACTTCTGAATGGATACATTTTTATTTTCTTGGATGACAGCTTGACTGGCAAAAAGAAAAGTGCAATTCTGCTTTCCGCATAAAGAAATAGACAGCCATAAATGTCAATACCGGTGTACCGTTTATCACTGTATAACACTGGGTCAATGTATCACAGCAGTGCACTTTGATGACCGCAAGATTCAAGATTTGCATAACTATAATAATTACATAAAGATTTTAGAAAAATAAGCAAAATTAAGCTGCCTTTTTTTATTCATTTGCTTATCAAGATCATATAAATGCAAAAAGAATATATTTTACATAGCAACAGAGGCAAACACACGTGCAATTTTCTTTTGCATCATGCAACCTTGAAAATAGCCATTTATGGCTTTACCCCTATGGCAGACCGTTGTAACAGTCCAACGTAACTGGAGATTTCTGCTTCAAGATATTTCCTTTCCACTTGCAAGCTACTGTATGTCCAGCATGTATGAGGAATCTTATCTGCATGTACCAACTACCCAGTAACACTGGCCCAGGGAGAACCAGAAACTGTCATTAGATAACAAAATAATCCGTTTCCAGTGTTAACATTAGCAGATTAAACATTCCTTCACAAGTGGTCTTTTCTCCTACATGGCAATCTGTTACCGAACTCAATTTCCAGCAAGTAACGAAGGAACTTCACCTTTCTTGAGTCCTAAATGTTGTCCTCATCCAACATTTTGTTCACACCATCACATAGTCTCTGAAGATGGGGTTTGTAAGGTCCAAATGGATTGTACAGAGCAGCTAAAAACTCACAATTTGAGAAGTGGTCAAACACGTTATTAATACGTCCATGAGACTTTGCTGTGAGATGGCGTTGGATTACCTGATGAAGAAGCTCGCGACATTCATTTAATAATTTTGACAAGACATTGCGGTCAAATGTAAAATCAACTTGGTGGAAACTGACCACAGTCATGGCCAACTGATGGACTTTCCTCTTGAATTTCTCCATCAGTGCAATTTCATCTTGGTTGAATTGGTTATTTCTGTAAAGGACAGCCAGCTTTATCACGGTCTTGATGAGGTTCTTGATGACCTTCTCAGCATCTTTCTTGCTTTGTGTGAACTCTTTGGTGACTTGATAAAGCTCATCTAGTACTTCCCCACTGGTGTCATCAATCAAGGATGTTGCTATGTATTTCGATGACGCCATCTTGCCAAGAATCTTCTTTTGGGCTTGGACAGCCAGATATTTGGAGTTAAAAACATCTGTCGCCACTGAATTAAAAAAAAAAAAAAAAATGAAATATGATGAATACCATGAACTAAAAATAAACATTTATGTATTTTTTAACTATTCTACTGAAAGCCAACACCCCTTTTAAAGTGATTGTAAAGTCTTTTTTTTTTTTTTAAATAACACACATGGTATACTTACCTGCTCTGTGCAGTGGTTTTGCACAGGGCAGCCTGGATCCTCATCTTCTTCGGGTCCTTCTTCACTGCTCCAGGTTCCTCCCTCCTGTCGAGTGCCCCCACAGCAAGCAGCTTGCTATGGGGGCACCCAAGCTGAGCTGCAGCGCCGCGTGTCCATTCAGGCCCCGTCCCCTCTCTCTCCTGATTGGCTAACTGACTTTGATTGACAGCAGCAAGAGCCATTGGCGCAGCTGCTGTCTCAGCCAATCAGGAGGAAGAGTCCTGGATGGCCGAGGGACTCGTGGACATCATTGGACAGAGATGGGGCTCGGGTAAGTATTAGGGGATGCTGGGGGGGCTGCTGCACACAGAAGGCTTTTTATCTTAATGCATAGAATGCAACCACTTTAATGATACATTATTTAATCTGGTTAACATTCACAAAAGCTTTAACTGGCCAAAAGTATTAAGAACATCACATATACAATGCTTTAGCAATTTAAAAGCTGGCTGAGGACTTTTTGCTATGGACAAACCCAAAAGTTAAAAACACCCGTGTGGACCCTACAACCACATTCATTATATTTGTTTTTGTAACCTGCATTAAAAAAAAAAAAAAAAAAAAAAAAAAAAAAAAAAGGGAAAATCTGATTGGCGTTAACCACTAGACCTCCGGCAGGTTTTACCACCTTCATGACCAGAGCATTTTTTGCTATTCAGCACTGCGATACTTTAACTGCCAATTGCGCGGTCATGACGCACTGTGCGCAAATTAAATTTATTCCACCCCCTTTTTTTTGGCACACAAATAGGAGCAGCGGTTTTTTATTATAGAAACTAAAAAAGACAAACTGTACTATTATTAAAAAAAACAAAAAAAAAAACAAAACACATACACCAAAAAAACGAAAATCGCTTCATAAATTTAGCCCAAAATGTACTCTGCTACAGGTCTTTGGAAAAAAAATAAAATAAATAAAAATAAAATATATATATATATATATATATATATGCACACACTTTTTCTCCTTTTTATAAGTGATCACATACTCAGCTGCATAAGGAGCTCAGAGTGCTAGGGAGGAAGAACACCACACACTGGTCTTCCCAGTGAATAGTTGTTCGGGGAAGGAGGAGGGCAGGACAAGTCTTTTTTTTTTTTTTTTTACAAGAAAGAGAGCAGGACAAGTCTGACCATTAGAAGCAGGCTGAGTTCTCAGCACAGCTAGAAAACTGACCATGTTGTGCTCTCATTTTTTTTAAATAGGAAAGCAGGATGGACTGACAGCAACTCTAGGGATTTCACACAAAGGAAGCAATACAAAGAAAACAGGATATTTTTCATACAAGTACATGGTACAGCAGGCACATATTAGGAATATAAAATGTTGGGGAAACATTCTTTAAAGCGGAGGTCCGCCCACCACTGCGAAAAATTAAAAGCCAGCAGCTGCACATACGGCAGCTGCTGACTTTTAGTAATTGGACACTTACCTGTCCTGGAGTCCAGCGATGTCGGCACTGCAGCTGTTTCCATCAGCTTTCGGGTGCATGCCGCCTCCATTGCGGGTGAGGGAACCCGGCAGTGTAGCCTTTCGGATTCACACCGGGAACCCTACTGCACATGCATGAGGCTCCGCTCCTCTCTCTCCTACTGGCCCGGCAACAGGGGGAGGAAGAGGGAGCCCCTGCCCTGACGTCAATACTCGCCACTGAGGCTCCCGGAAGTGGGGAAAGCATACCTGTGAAAGACAGGTATGCTGCCCCCCCCCCCATCCCCCCGAAAGGTGCCAAATGTGGCACCAGAGGGGGGAATGAGTACAATGAGTGGAAGTTCCACTTTTGGTTGGAACTCTGCTTTAAGTCCTGAAGATCTATAAGAAGTTAGTAGGTCAGCCACTATGATAACCTGAGTTTCAAATGAAATGGAGACTTCCAGTACAGTGGAACCTCGGTTTGCGAGTAACGCGGTTAACGAGCGTTTCCCAAACCGAGCACTGTATTTCTAAAAATCCTAACTTGGTTTGCGAGTGTTGTCTCGCAAAACGAGCAGGATTCAGGCCAAAAGCGGTGTGCAGTACCGCATTTGGCCTGAGGTGGGGGGCACCGGAGCCGAAAGTCGCCAATCGGCGCCGTTCAGAAATGCACGGAAAGGACAGTTCGGCTGACCTTGGCGGAAAGACTCCATTCACGAACCTTTCCGAGGTCAGCCGAAGTGTCCCTCGGGCCTTTTCGGCCGTTTCCGAGGCTCCCCGGCGCGCCCCGCCTCTGGCCGCATGCGGTATTACATCCCATTGAAGTCAATGCGGAACAAATTATTTTCGTTCCATTGACGTCAATGGGAAAACTCGCTTTGATATGCGAGTACATTGGATTACGAGCATACTCCTGGAACGGATTATGCTCGTAATCCGAGGTTCCACTGTACTATTATTATCTTGCTTTATACACAGTTCTATGTAATACGGAGAGGATCTAACCTGCCCTAATGCATGCCAGTATGGGTTTTATATCACATCAACCTCAGTGAAAAAAGAACTTCTGTGTATTCAGTTATTTTCCCTGTAAATGAAACCTGAAAATGCACATGCAGTACAATATACACTTACATAACATTGTTTTTCACTTCTGTTTATTTCGAGAACATTTTGGGTTGTGCAAGCATGATCACATACCGTATATACTCGAGTATAAGTCGTTCCGAGTATAAGTCGAGGCCCTAATTTACCACAAAAAAATGGGAAAAACGTATTGACCCGAGTATAAGACGAGGGTGAGAAATGCACAGCTACTGTAAGTGGAAAAGAGGGTCAACAATGCCTATTTGCAGCCTCACTGTGCCCATCTGCAGCCATAGGTCCCCCGAACTTCAAACTTGGTAGTTAAGGGTTCCTAGATGCAGCCAAAATTTGGGGTCTCTGAACCCAAAGGGTCCCGAAATGACATTGCTGCAGATGGACACAGTTAACCGACTTTGGGGCCCTGTATCTCGGGGCCACTTAATGCTAGGAACCCCAAATGTGGTGTGCAAACCCAGTGGAACTAGCACCATAAAATATCCAAAGCTGGAGTTTCTAGCACCAAGTGGCCCTGAGATACTGGGCCCCAAAGTCGGTTCAGAAAATGTCAAGCACTTTTCTGCAGAAGAGAATGACATTTTCCGAACCGATTTTGGGGCCCCGTATCTCGGGGCCACTTGGTGCTAGGAACTCCAGCTTTGGATATGTTGTGGTAGCCTTACCCTGTGCATACTGGAAGTATGTGATCCTTGCTGCATTTATACAAATACATTTTACAATTCTTTCTGCACACCATAAAGCACAATGTGGGTGCATTTATGACACTTGCTCTCATATCTGCATAAAATTCCAAAATGGAGAGCAGAATGAACGCTGTAACCTCAGGAAACCGATGTGGAGAGAAATAAGCAGGCTGCCTTTGCAGATTTCTCCTATCATGCCTATCCAATTGTTTTTCATAGTTCTGCTTGACCAGTGACTACGGTTTTAAATCAGCAGTCTGACATCATATTCTGGCTTTATTTGGATCAGTAAGCCAGGAACTAGCAAGGACAGCCAGGTAATAAGCATTTTCAGTGGGCTGACAGGGTCATTCCCTTTTTTCTATAGAAAACGTAAACACTAGTTGCTGCAGGACAAAACTCTGTAAATCTTTGTGATTGTCAGAATACATAGATTTTGTTCATTGTTGTACTTCACACCATCATCACACTTTGAAAAAGCAAAAGCCTATCTACAAAAGACATAGGTGAGTAGTAAATGCAATCTGCTGTTTCACAAGTCCTCATCAAGAAACTTCCTCTTATTCCCCTAGCAGCAAACTCACTTCCTGAGAAAAACATCACCACAAGCATGGCTAAGACATTTTCAGAGTATACAAAAAAAAAAAGGACAATGCTAGATAGAACCCCCACATTGGACATTTTCCTGCAATTTGCAATCCATGGATACTGCCTACTGATTAAAGACTTCTACCTACTTATTTTATTGCAGCACAGCAGATGTGCGCAAACTACTCAGTAGCAGCAATGACACAATCTATGCATCTGATTTCATCTCCTCCATTACATCATGCTAATGGAAAGCACAGCTCACACAGGATCAGTTGTGCCTAGTACACATGGTCAGAAAATCAGACGAAAAAATACCGCTTCCAAAGCGACCATATGATAATCTGATAGTTCGAATCAGTATCTTTCGAAAGCCGATCACGACAGTTTATCCGAAATTTTCATGTAGGAACAAAAACACGGAAAAAATAATTGTACGATACCAGAGCGACCGATTTTCGTTTAATCAGTACAGTATTTGTTCGGAAATTTTTTTAAAAAAAAATCAGAAGACCAACAGGCATGCTCGGAAATGAAAGAATACATTACAATGCAAAGACACCACATTGCATCACTTCTGAAGTTGTATTCTGTCGTACAAGAATATGTTCTCATCCTGTGTACGAGGCTTAAAGGCAAAATTCACCTTTTTTCCCCTAAATTCCAGCTCCCCTATGTACCAATATAGCATTAATGTACTTTTGCAAAAATAAAACCGCTTTCTATTTTACACACACACCCCTACCTCACTCTCTTCATAGCAGTTTAAAAACACTGATCCATTACTTCTGCCTTACTTCCTGGTCAGACTTTAGGTCATGACACAGGAAGGAGTTGACTAGCTGGTCTCATTATCACACACCCTGCATTATCTACCCTCAACTGGTCAACTCCTTTTAGAGTTATGATGATCTAAAGTCTGACCAGGAAGGAAGGCAGACGTAATCGAGCAGTTTTTTTAAACAGCTATGAAGAGAGTGAGGTATGTGTGTTTGTAGAATAAATGGAAAGTGGTTTTATTCTTGCAAAAGAAGTACATTAATGCTATATTAGTACATAGGGGAGCTGGAATTTAGAGAGAAAAAAAAAGTGAACTTAGCCTTTAAGAAGAGGGGCGAGAAGTCTCTGGAGATGCTGCCAGTGCCCCCGCAGTGTAGTGAGCTAGCGGGTGTCTGATGGTACCCAATCCAGCCATCATCTATGGGTATTTTAGTGCCAGTCTACAACGTCGTGACCCTGGGCAGTCTCTCTAATGCTAGCTTGCTTCTCACTGAAAACCTTGGGCAGCCAAATAAATTAGCAGTCTTTGACTGTCCAATATGGCAAGTCTATTTTGCAGCACAGCCGCAGTAAAAGCAGGTTTTTGGGAAAGGTTTCCATATGCGGCAGGTCGGGTTGAGGGTAACAAAAGCTAAAGATTACTAGTAGAAGGCAGGCCATAGATGGGGGTTAGGAGCAAGTCTGCATATTTTTGCCCATATAGGTGTATATTATCTGACCATTTTTAGATTTGTCTCCAGGGAAACAAAACACTCTACCTGCAAATCTAATGATATCGCTCTGCTTGAAGAATACAACATCAGTACCACCAGGCAGAGAGCACATAGATTCTTACTGACTTACTCCAACAGCGTCCCCCTCCCCCTTGTAGATTCATTCGGTTTGTGCAAGCAAGCAACAGAAAGGCCTGGTATGGTTTCACTTCTTCAGAATTGAGTTGTACAGGAAATTGCACTGCTGAATAAGCTATATACTAGCTGCACCACAATGATCCATTAAATGGAATGGCAGAAGCCTTTATATGTTTGAATAATGAGAGAGAGAGCAGAGCAGGTGCACCAGATGGTACTCTAGACACATAACTCCAACAGGTTGTTTAGCAAGACATGAGTTCTGGCATGTTTGCTTATTGAGCTTGCACTGCTTGAAGAAAATAAAAAAATAAAAGGGGGGGAACATAAAAGCAGGATGCAACTTTAAGCTTTGTAACTGAGGGGGGTTTCAATATCATATCAAAGGACATTCTTGGAGTTGTGGTTCCTCCATATCTGTTAACATCCGATTATGACCCATGCCAGTTATCCACCTCTGCACCGGAAGCTTTTTTTTTAACCCCCTTCATGACCAGGCCATTTTTGCCATTTAGCACTGCGCTACTTTAACTGGCAATTGCTCGATCATGCACCACTGTTCGCAAACAAAATGTAATTTTTTTTTTCCCCATAGAACTTTCTTTTGGTGGTATTTGATCACTACTGGGTTTTCTATTTTTTGATACATAAAAAAACGACCAAAAAAAAAAAAAATCAATATTTTTTACTTTTTGCTATATTACATATCCAATAAAAACAAATATCATCAAATGTATTCTAGGTCTGTTTGAAAAAAAATCCCAATAAATGTACGTTGATCGGTTTTAGTGTCTACAAACTATGGTATATATATATATATATATATATTTAAATTTAAATATTATACTACTAATGGCGGTGATCAGCGACTTATAATGGAACTGTGATAGGGCGGTGGGCAATCTGACACTAACTGAAGTTTGGGGGGGGGGGGCTGACACAGACATCACCAGTGACGCCAATACAGTGACCAGTGCTAATACTATACACTGTTACGGTACTAATGACATTCGCTGGGAAGGGTTTAAAATCTAGGGGGATCAAGGGGTTAAGTGTGTGTGCCTAACAGAGTAGAATACTTGCTGCTTTTTGCTAAAGAACTTTGTTTCTTATCTCTGATTTGAAAGGATAATCGAGATTGTTACTTCTGTACAGAGCTCTGTGTTGATTGTCAACACAGGGCTCTGGGCTGTGATTGGACACAGCCGATCTAGAGTTAGGACTACAGAAAATGGGGAGCCTTGACGGGGCTCTGTAGCTTACACATGTATGTGCAAATGTGTACAGACTAAACCCCCTGTTTTTAACGCATACTGTTAGACAGAATTCGGTTGGTTGCAGGCTGGTCGGTAAGTTGAGCAGGGAATTCCTCTGGTTTTGTTTTGCATGCGTTGCCCTTCCATGTTCTTCTTGCTGCAAAGGCCAGTTATTGGGGAAGGGCAGTGGCCATTTGTTTGTACAGTCAATCAGCAGGTTCTGGCCATAAATCATTGGCCTGGGTCTGCTGACAGACTCCTGCTGTACACAATCACAGCGAATGTCGGCGGGGGCACAAAAGCGTGTGCCCTAAACACAGAAACAGGCAGCGAAGTACCAGCACTTAGCTTTGGCCCCCGTTTCTGCAGTAGATTGCAGGCAGGGTACACAAGTGGTTATATTCGCTTGAGAACAGTGGGTTTTTGTGGAATGTGAGCTGAGCCACTTACCCTCAAGCTAGTTTCTTCCCCCTCATCTACCCATCCTGTTATGGAACTCTGAACAGATTTTTATACTTTATAGTGCATCTACAACCAGGAACAAATAGATGATTATATATTATATATATATATATATCTCATCTTACCAGTTCTTAGATGTGGTGGCTGCATTAGTTTTCTTTTTTCAAGCTTTGTTTGCTTTATTTTCACCTAGTGATCTTGCCAGTAACACACTGCCCTAGGGTGAGAAAGCTCACTGACTGTACTGTATATATGAAGAAGCAGTGTTGTCACTGTAGGGCAGGATGTAAAGACTACTAATACCTGGTTATGTACAAAAGCAGCTCCTAAGCCTGAGTTTAGGAGCTTTTGGCGTGTTTTTTTTTTGCCAAAGCTCCTAAACTCACCTCCATAAAAGCACGTGTGTCCATGTTCACATAGGCTTTTAGGATCATTTAGGAGCTGCTTCAGTTAGGAGAGATGCGGCACGATTTTACGTTTTCCCACAGCCGGCGGTCAAAATAGTTCAAGTGTACATGAAGCCTTAGGGGTTACATACACAAAGTTTCGCTCACTTTATTAAATACAATGTGTAATTTATTCATCAGTATGTTTAAATAAAATATTGGTTAGAAAGCCATCATGCCTAGCTGGACAAAGTGTCACCATATCAACAAAGTACAACCCGAGATTACAATCTATACTGCAAGTCCTGATTACTCCAAAAATGACTCGATGCGGAAAAATACGAAGCTTATTCAAGAAGACAAATGTGAAGGTCAAAATCTCTATGATCAATGTGTACAGGAGAACACAAGCCTGTTTTAAGATTCCCAGGCTTGATAAATATACATGACAACCAATGGCAATAAACAAGGTAAATAAAGTGAGGACCTTTGCCACACTACCTATTAAAGAACAGTAAAGTGTGCCCAATAAAACCACCGCTCACCTGTTTACTCTGTCACAAGAATGCACTTTATTGAAAATACTCAAAATAGTTTTAGCTGTAGACAGCCTAAAGATCAGAGTAGAGTTAGTGGCGATATATTCACAGAAAGCATTTTATTGTGGAGAAAAATCGGCAGAGTCTGTATTTTACTATACTATTAAAATAATATTGTGCATCCTGGAGGGGTGTTTGTTCTAATATGCAAAATTGACCATCAGCCTCTTGACATGGTGCCAGACTACAGGCCCCGGCACGATGGCTTTGTCCAGGAAGCCCTTGCTGAAGCTTGTAGATGTTCAAAGTCCATTTTTTCCTCCTTTTAGCTTTGTATAAAGTGAGGAAGAGTTTGAACCCCTGTTGGGTTTTATTGCCCACTGTCTAGTCTGTTTCCCCTTACTTTCTGTTCCAATCAATGGGTGGGCTTGGAAGTGAGGGGGCATTCACATACTAAGGGGATTCGAATGCCACTCCATGCATCAATATTTCATATATATATATATAATTTATTTTTTTTGTATTACATCATCAAGTAGACCATACAATGTGTTTCAGAGACTAGAGCTCACTCCATCAGGGCTACAGCAATACAACAAAAAATGTATAAAAAAAAAAAAAAAAAAAAGAAAAAAGAAAAGGGTATGGCTTTCATACCACTAATATTTCCAGATATACAGTGCATCCAGAAAGTATTCACAGCGCTTCACTTTTTCCACATTTTGTTACATTACAGGCATGGGCGTCCGCTAGGGGTGCAACGGATCGTTGCCGATCCGTGATCCGTACGGATCACCCTCCGCGGATCGGCACACCCGCGATCCGCGGAGCACTTTTCGGCCTCAGCCATAGGAAAGGCCGCGGCTTCGGCCTAGCTCCGGAGCCGGCGGCCATCTTAGTACACCCGGAAGCGGCCGCTGTCTCGACAGGAAGTGACGTTTCGTCGCCGCCATCTTGCTACACCCCACACTCCTGCACAGTACAATAATGATAGAGTGAGAAGGGGGCAAGCGGACATCTTGTTACACCCACCGGAGTTTTAGATTTAAAAGCCAATTTCAACACAAAACTGAGCTTATATGCACAAATACTGTATTTATGCATATAAGCTCGGTTTTGTGTTGAAAATAGCTTTTAAATCTAAAACTTCGGTGGGTGTAACAAGATTTGTGTGTTTTTTTTTTTTGCTGATCCGAAAATGATCCGATCCGTGACTCTGATCCGAGGACCGATCCGTGAGATTTTTGATCCGTTGCACCCCTAGCGTCCGCAGAACTTTTTTCAGGTTTTTTAAGGTCACTCATCCTCCACCCCTTTTCGATGTAATGAATGGGAGGGGATTAGTCATTATCACAAAAAGCGCAGGCATGCAAAGGTTTGAGAAACCTGATGCAAAAGCTTCATAGAAGGATCAAGCTGCCATTGTCTGATTTAAGTATTTCTAATTTGCACTGGAAACATATATTCACTTCACTTTGTATTGGAAGTTACTCAGGCATACCATGTTCATATAAATAGCCTAGAGAATGTAGATCTTTTTATATAGCAATACATGATGTGGGTGCCCATATTTTGATCTTGATGAAAACATCTATAATGTACTGTATGAGTATTGGAGCCAGTGTACTGTGTAAACCCATGGAGAATCAAGCTCATAACCTAGAAAGCTGGCTGGTGAAGGGTTAAGGGAATCCCTGTGTCCTGGAGCAAACAGTGGCTGACCTTATGCAAAGCTTAAGTGAGCTGAGATAACAAGTGTATAGATAAGAGTTGCAGAGTCTGGAAATGCCTACACAGTCACTCCATTTAGAATCTGTGTAAACACTAGATGTGCCTAAGAAGTCATCTCCAGCTCACCAGACCAGCTCCTTGTTCTTCTTCTATTGCTGGTCCATGGCCACTTCCCACTTCCTCTACATGTGTACATTCTACTTCTCCCGTACAGTTGCTCTCCTGATGCCGCCCAGTTTCAAAAAGACCGCGTTGGCATCATCCAGAGGCAGGAGACGTGGCCACGGCTGATCCTTGAAGGCTGACCAAACCCCCTTCCCTTATTCCTGCCCAATCACTGCCTTTCTCCTCACAGAAGACACCGTTACATAGCAGAGAGTGCCCAATAGTTAAGCTGTGGGGTGGAGGGAGGAATCTGTGCTCTGCCCACATGATTGATGTTTTTACAGACAACGATCCTGCCCGGCCAAGCAACCTAATTTAGAGGGGGAAATACGGTGGGGCAAAGGATAACTTGAGCATCACCACTCCACTTATGGGCGGTGCCGGCCAGATATACATCTTCTCGACTCCCTCTACACAGTGGGGTAGGGACTGGAGGTGGAGCTGAGCGGCTGAGCGAGTGAGTCTGTCAGATCACGTCAGAGAGCAGCAGCAGTCAGCAGACTCAGAAAAAAGTCTGCGGTGGACCGCTCAGCTCAGGGACACCCACTTGTCTTGTGCGGACACCTTGCTGATTCCATCCAGGGGGGGCACTTGACTGCGGACGCCCATGATTACAGGCCTATTCCAAAATGTATTATATTCATGATTTTCCTGAAAATTCTACAAACAATACCACATAATGACAACGTGAAAGAAGTTTGTTTGAAATCTTTGCAAATTTATTTAAAAAAAAAAAATAGATAAAAAAAAAAATAATAAAAAAACTCACATGTACATAAGTATTTACAGCCTTTGTTGAAGCACCTTTGGCACCAATTACAGCCCCAAGTCTTTTTGAGTATAATGCTACAAGCTTGGCAAACTTGGGCAGTTTCTCCTATTCGTCTTTGCAGGACCTCTTAAAGAGGAAGTAAACTCTGATGGGTTTTACCTCCTCTTTATCCCCCTGCAATGTAAAAGCATAATGGGCTAGTATGCATTTCATACTAGCCCATTATGTGGCACGTGCCTGAAAACAAAGCCTGCGATGTCCCCGCTGGTGGAAGCATCCATCTTCACCCCTCTTCCTTCCAGGGCCAAGGACTGTGACTGGCTGGAGCCGCGTAAAGTCACTCCTACGCATGCCCACGGGAGCCGCCAGTCACGGCACACGCTGGAGAAGAAATGGCACAGAGGGCAGTTTCTTCACTGCGCATGAGCCGATGACATAATCGGCGCACTACAAGGTAAATATCTCCTAAACGACGCATGTTTAGGAGATATTTTCAGTACATATGGGTAAGCCTTATTAAAGGCTTACCTATATGTAAAAACGTCTCAGGAATCTCACTGTTATTATTCTCACCGCAATAACTGTATTAAATTCTTGTATTGTAATGCTGATTTGTTTAATAAAAATTTTCTGTTAAAAAAAAAAAAAAATGTCTCAGGGGAGTTTACAACCACTTTAAGCTCCATCAGGTTTGATGGGGAGTGTCGGTGCACAGCCAATTTTCAGATCTCTCCAGAGATGTTCAATCTGGTTCAAGTCTGGGCTCTGGCTGGGCCACTCAAGAACATTCACAGAGTTGTCCCGTAGCCACTCCTTTGTTATCTTGGCTGTGTGCTTAGTGTCCTTGTCCTGTTGGATGAACCTGAGGTACAGAGCGCTCTAGAGCTGGTTTTCATCAAGAATGTTTCTGTACATTGCTGAATTCATCTTTCCTAGTCTCCCAGTTCCTGCATCTGAAAAACATCCCTACAGCATGAGGCTGCCATTGCCATGCTTCGCTGTAGGGATAGTATTGGCCAGATGAGTGGTGCCTGGTTTCATCCAGACATGACACTTGCCATTCAGGCCAAAAAGAGTTCAATCTTTGTTTCATCAAACCAGAGAATTTTGTTTCTCATGGTCTGAGAGTCCTATAGGTGCCTTTTGGCAAACTCCAGGCAGGCTGTCATGTGCCTTTTACTGAGAAGTGGCTTCCGTATGGCCACTCTACCATACAGGCCTGATTGGTGGAGTGCTGCAGAGATGGTTGTTCTTCTGGAAGGTTCTCGTCTCTCCACAGAGAAACGCTGGAGAGTGACTGACCACTGGATTCTTGGTCACCTCCCTGACTAAGGCCCTTCTCCCCTGATCGCTCAGTTTGGCCAGGTGGCCCGCTCTAGGAAGAGTGCTGGTGGTTCCAAACTTCTTCCATGATGGAGGCCACTGTGCTCATTGGGACCTTCAATGCTGCAGACATTTTTCTGTAGCCTTCCCCAGATCTGTGCCTCGATACAATCCTGTCTCAGAGGTCTACAGACAATTGCTTGGACTTCATAGCTTGGTTTATGCTCTGACATGCACAGTTAACTGTGGGATCCTATATAGAGAGGTGAGTGCCTTTCCAATTCATGCCCAATCAACTGAATTTACCACAGGTGGACTCCAATCATGATGATCATAGGAAACAGGATGCACCGGAGCTCAATTTTGAACATCATGGCAAAGGCTGTGAATACTTATGTACATGTGATTTTTTTCGTTTTTCATTTTTAATAAATTAGCAAAGATTTTAAACAAACTTCTTTCACGTTGCCATTATGGGGTATTGCAATATGACAAGCTCCACCGTTGGACCATGGCAGCCCTCACTCAGATCCTTAATTTCAGTGTCAAGGTTGTTGTACAATTGAATATAAACTGTTTTTTCACTGGTGCGTGGAGGTATGCCACTGAAGTACAAGCCCTAGTCATTACCTCCTGCATGCTTCTGCCTGGTGGGTATATGTTAGTATGTTCTGCAGTTTCAATAGACTGGAATGCTGAAGAAACAAGCTCCTTAACTTCCAATCTCTTATGCTGCTGTATCGGATTATTGGATAATAATTGCTCAGTTGGTTTAAGGTTTTATTTCTGATACAGCTTGAGTGTTGATGACTGAGCTAATTTTGTATTACTGTTAAAGTTGTATGCACATGTTAGTAATCGTTAATAAGTGAATTGAATAATGAATTCAACTTATTGAACGTTGCAGCTAATTTATTGCCAACACGGTTGTGGTCATCCAGTTATTTTAGACGAATTATGACTCTGGAGTTTGGTGCCTCTGATGGTATCATGTATTTCAGCCTGAAGGGGGGGGGGGGGGGGGGGTTATAGCTAGGAAAACATGAAAATGCAATGTATTCAATGTGTTTAATCATCTGCCAAGTGATTGAACAACTGTCACATACAACCATAATAGCCATGCATCCATGACAGAGAGCCCTATGTACTACTCTGCTCTAAGAATACAACTGTAGCTCAAAAGGAAACGCACTTGTAACCACTTGTCATCAGCAGCTGTTCTCTGGCTGCTTCATTCTTCCATTTGTCCCAAAATAAAAATCGTACAACACTTCTGCTAGTGGTCTGATGACCAGAATTTCTACAAGAAACAAAGGCTGTCTATTCTGTGCTCACACAAAGTCTAGAAACAAGCACATGTATGTGCATGCTCACATTGGCTGGTGTAACCAGAGACTTCATGAAACGTTCATTGTTTGCATGCCAGCACCATCCTTGGCATGAATAAGAGGATATAAAAGGATGCTATACATTCCTGTGTCATTGTCCATCTCCAAGTGGGATGCTGTATAAATGCTTTGCTATAGGATTACAGTACATTAAAAAAAAAAATAAGCCTCCAAGAGAAAATGTTAGTGTAAACCATGTTTCCTGTAACATCAAGGTCCTCAGTGTAGAATAAGCAGCCTATTTTGGGTCTGTACACTTCCTGTGTTGAAATACAGTGCAATCCAGCATTGCAGTTTTCCAAAAGTACAGCTACAGCGTAATCTGAATCTCTCTGCAGGCCATGACATTGACAAGACCCCTGTACCCACTATTTACCAGTGTATCAATGTTTCTGAGCGAAGCTCAGCACTAAAAGACCAAATTCACAATCTTATATATACAATACATAGGAGATAGTGATCTACCAAAGTGTGCATCTTTTACAGTGCGTTTGTGGAAAAGGTCATAGCACACAAATTAAAAAAATAAATAAAAATGCAAGGTTCACTTAAAATGTAAAAAATAAATAAATAAAATATACATTAGACAACATACTTTCCCTAATTTCCACCGGTGGTAGATATGACAGTTCTTAATGGCTGAAAATAGCCCCTATCACTAAAGCCAGGCATAGATGCGATTTTTTTTCAACCCATAGTTGTAGGAAAGAAAATTGCTCGATTCCCTCATCAACACAGTCACACCCTCAGAGTTATCTTCCATTATTTTACACGGGTGGTTAGATCAATTTCACTGCCTTAGTAATTACCACAGCCGTTTTATCTGAGGGAAATCATGAAAACATGACCTGTTGGGGCGCCTTGAGGACTGGTGTTGAGAAACACTGCTACACACAATAGCGATCGGCTAAATCCAGATTATTCCCCAAAAACAATTAGGCCAGGACAGTGCACTGCACTCAAAGCACGGAGCTCTGAGGAGATGGGATCTGTTTTGGCTGGATTTGAAAAAGTTGTTCTAGGATCAAACAGCCATAAAAAGCTAATTTTTTTTTTTTTTTGTTACATAGACCCCCTTCACACCAAGGCAAATCAAAAACGCCCTAGCGTTTTTACCGCGTTTTAGGGGCACTAGTGGTAAAATTAACGCAACGCTGCAGGCGTTTTAACAGCGTTTTTCAAGCGTTATTGAAGCATGTGTTATTGATGCCATCTTTCTGCTTGCATGTTTATCCTTTGTGAGATCATGTAAAACAAGCAGTGTCTTGTAAAGTAAGACCCCTTTCACACTGGGGCGGTGGGGGCGTCGGCGATAAAACAGCGCTATTTTTAGCGCTGCTTTACCGTCGTTTTTGCGGCGGTATTTGGCCGCTAGCGGTGCGGTTTTAACCCCCGCTGGCGGCCGAAAACGGGTTAAAACCGCTCGCATAGCGCGGCTATAGCCGCGGTATAGCCGCACTGCCCCATTCATTTTAATGGGCAGGAGCGGTTTAGGAGTGCTCCAAAGATGCGGCTTGCAGGAGTTTTTTTTTCTTCTCCTGCCAGCGCACCGCTTCAGTGTGAAAGCCCTCGGGCTGTTTTGGGTCGGTTTGCAGGCGGTATTTTTAGCGCAATAACGACTGCAAACCGCCCCAGTGTGAAAGGGCTCTAAGAAGCAGTGTCTTGTTTTACTTCAAATCTTCATTTTTCTGGGATTAATTCTCTTTTTGGCACTTTGATGGTCTGTTTAATCATTCTGACCTTCCCACAATTTCAGTCCTGTTGTAGATGCTCTCTTTTCTGCTTGCATGTTTACCTTTTTGTGAGATCATGTGACTTTTTTCTACAGCTCAGGGCAGATTATAGGCGCTATTGAGGCGTTTTTACAGCGTTTTCAATTCATTTCAATGGAGAGGGGCATTTTGAAGCGCTTTTTTCAACACCCAAAAGCTGCTCCAAAGATGCTGCTTGCAGGACTTTTCTCAACGCCCCGCCAGCGCAACGCCTCAGTGTGAAAGGGTCCTTTGAGATGCATGGGGAGCGTTTTAATAGCGTTATTTTTAGCGCTAAAACGCTGCAAAAACGCCTTGGTGTGAAAGGGGTCTAAATTATCATATTAGTTTCCATTTACCCATCCCAGTCAATTCATCACTACGGGATGCAGTAGTATATTCAGTCTTATCCCATGGCAGCGCATCCATTCTTTGAAGACAGCAAAACAGATTTTATTTTTTTTTCAAATACCATGTATGATTTTTTTTTTTTTTTTTTTTTTTTTTTTTACATATTTGTGTGTTTTTTTTCCTCTTTATTAGCGCCAGTGCTTTGAAGACCAGCCAAGAACCAAAGAAGCTTTCCAGAGATAAAACAACAGCAACTGTTTTTAATCTGAGACACAAACAAAACTAAACATTTTCAATATTCATGGCAATATTTCAACTTTTATACTGTTTGTAGGCTCTATGGGACCAGCCAGAGTTGGAATTCAGAGAAGATATTTCCAGACTTTTAAATTAGAGAGCTTAAAGGGTTAGTTCACCATTGTAAAAAAAATAAAAATAAGCAAGCGCCTGTGCATGCTAAGAAGCCCCAGTAGGTAACAAACGAAGCATTTTTTAAAAATCTTGAATAATGGAACTGCAATATTTGTAGGCCATTCATGCCCCACATTCTAGCCCATTGATGGCGAACCTTGGCACCCCAGATGTTTTGGAACTACATTTCCCATGATGCTCATGCACTCTGCAGTGTAGTGGAGCGTCATGAGAAATGTAGTTCCAAAATATCTGGAGTGCCAAGGTTCGCCATCACCGTTCTAGCCCGTCATGAATGTTCTGCATAGCTCTGCCCTGTCACTGGGACAAGCTAGCCATTGCAGGGATGCCCCGGCATCACTGAGAAGTTTGCCGACCTTGTTCAGAGCTCCATGCATATGCAGTGCGTCCTCTCTCCTGTCAACATTGCTGAGCTCATCTTGTTATTACTCTGTTCTCTGAGCCTATCATGCCACTTGTTAGCACAAGGGCACCTCAGCACACCCGATTAGCTCCTTGTGCTGCTTCTTCAATCTCAGTTATGTTTTAATATATAACTGAATTTTTTTGATATATAAATGTTCAATAAGAGTAAATAAAGCCTGGTATTTTTCCAGAAACCCAACTTCTTTTAGTGAGCCGGCAAAGCTATGCAGAAATTGAAAACCTTGCTATCAGCCCTGCCCAGTTCACCGCCAAACTACAGTACACCTCCTCACTGTTACTCCCATTATTAAGTTCTAAAACACGACTCAAAATAAGCTGCTTATTAAACATTGGTTCACCCCTGAGCAATCTGCAGCTCTTTTCTAGAAGAGGTTTATCAATCAACATGATTAGTCCCATTGCAGCCTATGGTGCTCATTCACACCCAAGCGTCGTGTCACTTGAAGCTTCCCACTAGAAAAATGTGCTTCTTTGGGGAAAAAAAAAAAAAAAGATGAATGAATATTACCTGTGAGTGACAACACTGCTCCTCAATACACTACAGTGAGGCTTGTCACCCTAGGATATCTAATGTGATGCTGGCAGGATCCATAGTTTACAAATGAAGGCCTGCAAAAAAATGTGCCTCCTACATTTATGTCGTAGTAAGCTGTAATATTACACTTTTGTTTTTGAGTTTAGATACACCTTAAGGATGCCAATACATAGGTAGATATCTTGCTGAGAACAATGGGTGAGCAGAAGGAGCAGCTCCAGTACTGTAACCTACTCAGATTCAGCACACTTACTATGCAGTGCGCACATTGTACTTTTCATTTGTCCTTCTTATATAGAGATTAGGTGCAAGTAGGTGTAAATCAGAACATCATTTGGGCCAATTATGGTCACCCTATGGAAAGAAGAATTTAAGACATCACACGTAAACAAAGTACCATAACATGTTATTTGTATTCAATAAAATATTGGCGTAAAATAACAGCAATTGTGCTCTATAGTGTGCTCTATGGGTTCCTGACACCAGGTGGGATTCCCGTCCCTTTACACTTCGTATTATTCTCTGGTTTCACTATGAACTGGCAGTCCGAAAGCTAAAACGAAACAGATTAAGCTGTCAACACTTAGTAAGTACTCAGAGTAAGCCTGCTTATGTTAATTCAGAATTTAATAATGATTAGCAGCGTCAATATTGAATCCAACATTCACAGAAGCCTTCCAAAGGGTTTTCCAATCTAATGTCCATTCCAGAAGGATTAAAATTAGACATACAGAGTCAGACACATTCTGTACACAAGGGCCAATTTAGACATAAGCTAACAAAAGGTAGAAAATACAAACTCCATGCACAGTGTCACTGGTGATAACGGATCTGAATAGCCAAAAACTTGCTAGTGTAAGGCTAAGGCCCTATTCACATGTGATCATCTGACCCAGGTTTTGATCATCTCCATTTGTAACCAATGTGATGATTTTTTAATTAACCTCCTTGGCGGTATTCCCGAGTGTGGCTCGGGGTGAAAATTCAGTAGCATTAGCGGTAACCCCGAGCCACACTCAGGATTGCATCTCTGGATCCTGGAAGAGGTTACTTACCTTGACCCTGGGATCCCGCAATCTACTCCCGCTGCGTACGGCGGCCGGATCCTCTGCCCGATCCTCTGTGTGTTCCGCTTCCCTTCCCTGCAAGCGTCGTGACGCAGGGGGGTGGAACTGGCGGCAGTATCAAAAAGTATAAATCGTAACACACACCATACATTGTAATCTTATTGGACATTACTGTATCAAATAAATTGACCTCAATTTGCCCCCCCCCAGTGCCTTGTCCAGTGCCATTGCCTGCAGTTTTACTGTACTTTCTGCCTGGAAACTGGAAAATGACCATGGCATCAAAAAAGCACGCCTCTAACTCAAAAGCGGTTTATGACGTGCTGGAAAACAACACTACCGAATCACTTGCAGAATTGAGTGATAGTGATTCATGGGGAAGTTCATCAGACGCAGAAAGTGATTTCAGTGACGATACTGCGACTGAGCTCAGTTATGTGCGGACTTGGTGCTCTTTTGACTGCGGTACGGATCACGCAGCGCCCCCAAGATTTCCATTTACTGGAGCACCTGGTATGAAAAGTGGTTGTTGAAGATGACAACCCCTTGGCATACCGCCAACTATTTTTGACCGATGAGGTTATTGAAAAAATTGTTACGGAGACAAACCGGTACCAGGAGCAACCAGCTGCTATACATCGGAGGTTTTCAAGGAGCAGAAAGTGGGAACCAGTGACCAAAGAGGACATTTGGAAATTTCAGGGCCTAATTCTTCAGGGAGTGGTGGAGAAACCCCTGCAGAAGTGGTATTGGACAACCAATAAATTACTAGCCACTCCACGCTTTCGGTCATGTCGGAGTACAAATTTTCCCTGATAATGAAGTATTTGCACTTTGAAAATAATGAAGAATTTGACAAAATTACTGATCCAGCACCTAAACTCAAGAAGATTTGGGAGGTATATGAAATGATTCAGAAAAATTTCCAACAGAGCTATGTGCCAGATAGAGACATCAGCGTAGACGAAAGTCTAATGGCCTACAAGGGAAGGCTCAGCTGTATACAATATAAGAGCACGATTTGGCATCAAATCCTTCATGCTATGTGAATCGAACACTGGTTACATTTGGAATTCTGTCCTATACACTGGGAAAGGAACCAAAAATACAGTAATTATGGAATGGCAACATCTTCAGTTCTTTCATTGATTGAGCCATTGCTAAATCAGGGCTACTGTGTAACTACAGGCAATTTTGCACATCTCCTGAACTCTATAAGTTCCTTCTACAGAACAAAATGGATGCCTATGGAACAGTTAGGGCTAACTGGCTTGAAATGCCGCCAATCTTTGGCAATAAGAAGCTCAAAATGTAGCGAGAGAGGCTTCACTGCACAGGTATGGATTCAAGCCAGGTGTGAACGAGATGATTTGGCAATAAGAAGCTCAAGACAGGAGAAGTGGTTGTCTGGCAAAAAGGGAAAATGATGGCATTGCAATGGCGTGACAAAAAAGATGTGTGCCTAATGAGTACAATTCATAACACCTCCACTGTTATGGTACACACAAAAGGTGGGAAAGCCTGTGGTGACAAGCCTATGGTTCATGCTGACTTTGTTTGGTGGTTCATTCAGAAAGATCAGTTTGGCAACTTTCCAAACACCAACATCTGTAAATATAGGTGGATGTCGTGCTGCTGATGTTGTCAACCCGGAACACCTGACTGGTTGTCACTTCATGGACCACATCCCACCAACTGAAAAAAAGTCAGCACCCACGAGGATGTGCGTGGTTTGTTGCTTAAAGCGTGATGACACTGGAAGGAAAATCCGAAAGGAAACCAGATTCTATTGTCCTGATCGTGACGTCGGACTTTGTGCAGTCCCATGTTTCAAAATTGACCATACCCGGGATGTTTACTGAAGCAATATGACTAGTAATATTGCACCCTTGTTTGGCCCAAAAAAAAATGTCAGTGTTTTCGATTTGATTATATTATTGACTAAAATGTATTATATTATTATTTGTTATTATATTTACCGTATTTATTATAATTTATGATTGTGTTTCAAACTTTATCATACCCGGGATGTCTACTAGACTGGTTTGGACAGATTTAAGTGATTTATTTCTAAGAATTACAGGCCTACAATATAAAACGCCAAGTTTCTATGCAAAATAATTGTACCGCTTTCAGCATCAAAAATATGAAATAATCATACCACCAGGGAGGTCAAGTTAATAACCTATTGTAGGAGGATTATATTCTTATATATACACACACTGGTTTTTATTGTTACATACTTATGCTATGATTAAGGCTTAGGCCAAAATATGTCAGTTTTTGGATAATGTTACTGCTATGATGCTAAAATAAAGTTTTCTATGGAGCAGCTGTCGAGTTGCCAGCTCGTACGTGTTATGGATTCACTGTGAATTTAATCAGCCAGAGCACCGACCACACTAATTTGCACTATACAGCGGTAGAGCTTGGGTGAGTTTTCTTGCTACCCTTTCACACTGGCGGAGTCAGCCAGCAGATCCGTATGCTCAGCAGGGGGGGATCTCTCTGCTGACCCCCGCTGAGCAGGTGGATGACAGGTCCGTGTGCATCAGCAGAGCGGAAACTAACACAGCCCGCTGTCTATAGGCTGTCAGATGGAAAGGGACTGTCTGTCCATTTCCATCCAACTGTTTTTAGCGGACAGTATCGGATTGGATGTCGGCAGGTGTCAACGGACGTCCACTGCTCCATAGAGAGCTATGCATGATCCAATCAGGTCCGCATGAAAAGCTGACAGGTGGACCCGAACGGTCTGTCTGTGTGAATGAGGCCTAATGCCATGGGCGATTCTGCTGTTAGCATTAAATCACAAGCAGGTGGAATCGCACACTCTGTAAACAGATGCAGTGATGTTGCTCTTTCGCTGGGCCAAATGCTGCTAAAATCTTAACTGCTAGGGACTGGAGCAACATCTTGCTGCCTTAGCTACAGAGGCAGTCATCAAGTAGTCTCTTAAGCGTGTGTCACGATAGTGGATTTTAATATAAAAAGTACATTGTATGTCGAATATACTCCAAGATTTCTTTTGCTTTTAACATTTGATTTTGGAACGAATGTCCTTTCCCCAATGAAAACCACATGCACTGTTATGCCCCGTACACACGGTCGGACTTTGTTCGGACATTCCGACAACAAAATCCTAGGATTTTCTCCGACGGATGTTGGCTCAAACTTGTCTTGCATACACACGGTCACACAAAGTTGTCGGAAAATCCGATCGTTCTGAACGCGGTGACGTAAAACACGTACGTCTGGACTATAAACGGGGCAGTGGCCAATAGCTTTCATCTCTTTATTTATTCTGAGCATGTGTGGCACTTTGTCCGTCGGATTTGTGTACACACGATCGGAATTTCCGACAACGGATTTTGTTGTCGGAAAATTTTATAGCCTGCTCTCCAACTTTGTGTGTCGGAAAATCCGATGGAAAATGTCCGATGGAGCCCACACACGGTCGGAATTTCCGACAACACGCTCCGATCGGACATTTTCCATCGGAAAATCCGACCGTGTGTACAGGGCATTAGAAGTTTGTGTGAGAATTTTTTCATCCTGCTACTCTAAATTTTCTCATCACTGTGTTAAAAACAAACATCGATTTCACGACACTAACCATTTCAAAGTTGAAAAAATTTTCTTTAAAACGAAAAATGTTGAACAAAATTTCTAGTAGTGTACATCTATCTAGCTTTAGCGATCCCGCAACTGCCAACTTTGACAAACTGTCAGCGGCAGAGTCGTCCATGTGTCATCAGCCATAGGCTGGGAAGGTTTATATTTTTTTGATTTATGATTTACAAAAATATATTTTAATCATCTAATACAAAATCAGAACTTAAAAAAAAAACATTAAATGCTGGTATAAATAAAAAAGCTAAAGTCCTCTCCTCTGCCATGTACAATATAAATATATGTTTACACCTAGGCTGTGCACAGGCTTATAATGTATACAGTATAAAAAGATGCATATTCAAACTTTTTTAAACAGCTCAGCCCTTCATATGTACAATGGAGAAGAGCCTCTGTGAAGGGTTCAAATGATGGGATCAAGAACTTCGTATTGAATTGTATTGTAATTGTATTTTCAGCCCTCATGCAGTAAAGCGCTTCGTAAACTTGTTAGCGCTATATAAATCCCGTATAATAATAATATTTATGAACACCTCCATAACAGAACAATCTTCTCTTTATCTTCATCTGTACAGAGATACATTAATTCAGATGTTGCCTCCACCCATATTATTACACTTATATGACTTCTGATTGTCTGAACATGTAGAGTTGACATTGATTCAAGTCACTGTGTTCCTGCCATCACAGGTTCAGATTATCGTGAGAAAACCCCACTATGGAAACAATGCCAGCTATGCCCCTATAATGTCTGCTGTTTATGTAATGTAATGATGCCAGGTACAGATTTCTCATGAAAAATATTTCAACTATTTTCTGGTGATCCCTTCCATAGATAACACAGTGTAAAAAGCTAAAAAGGTACTGAGAAAAGGTTTTCTCCATTGTGGAAGAACAAGATCACATAGTTTTATATATAATAGGTTCAAACAAACACTGGATATACAGGCATCTTAACATTCTTTGGCCATTTTTGCAGTAACCCCACTGACAGGTAAGGCTTTGTTGCAGCAAAGGTAGCCAAACATACATGATATGTACAAATTCTATGCTCAATCATCACGAAAGGTACCATAACGTACTGGGTGTTTAGTCTTTTGCTTAAAAGCAGAGTTCCAGCCAATTCTGTTTATTAAAAGTCAGCAGCTACAAAAAAAAGTGTAGCTACTGACTTTTAATAAACACACACTCAGCTGTCCCACGATATAGCGATGCGGCCGCCCGAAGCCTCGGTTCTCTCCCACGCCTCTCCCCAGCATCACTAGTGTGAGTAGCCGGCTGCGACAGAATGCGGCTTTACAGCCGGGTGCGCACTGCGCATGCGTGAGTCGTGCTGTGCGTCCTGAATGGCCGGGCAATCACTTCACAGGTCCCAGAAGATTGCAGGGAGGGAGGGGGAGAAGAGAACTTCCGCTCGAGTCGCCTAGACGGCCCAAGCGGAAGTGGAAGCTGGGTACTTGTCAAAAACTAGGTATCTTCTGCCCCCCCCCCCCCCCAAAAAAAAGACATGCAAAATATGGCGGGTCAGGCGTCCTTAAAGTGGAATTTCCACTCTTGTAGAACATGTGTAAGCCTTAAATCTATTTTTTAGTATGTTTGGTTGGATGCCTTACTATATACAGTTCTCTTAACTGCTTCCAGACCGCCATCCGCACATTCACTGCGGCAGGGTGGCCCGGCTGCGTAAAAAAATGTACCTGTATGTTAAAATCGCCTCAGGGTTTGGTGCGTGCACCACCGGCGACCGGCTCCCGCTGTTATTGGACACAGCTGGAACCAATAAGGGGGTCCGGCGGCTGCCGGGACCCTTTGATCCTTTGCTGGAAAGGCAGAACGGTGGTCTGCCTATGTAAACAAGGCAGACCATCCTATCAGAGAGGAAGAGAGAGATCTGTGATTCCTTCTAATTAGGAACACAGATGCCTCTCTTCCTCCAGTCAGTCCTACCCCCACAGTTAGAAATAACTCCTTAGGAGCACACTTAACCCTTTGATCGCCCCCGGTGTTAACCCTCTCACTGCCAGTGTTATTGATACAGTGACCGTGTATATTTTTAGCACTCATTACTGTATTCATGTCACTGGTCCCCAAAAATTGTCACAGGGGGAGATTTACTAAAACTGGAGCACTCGGAATCTGGTGCAGCTGTACATGGTATCCAGCTTCTAACTTTAGCTTGTTCAATTAAGCTTTCACAATAAAACCTGGAGCTGCACCAGATTTTTAGTAAATCAACCCCTTAGTGTCCAATTTGTCCACCGCAATGTCGCAGTCCCGCTAAAAATCACTGATCGCTGCAATTACTAGTAAAAAATAAATAAATAACAATGCCATACATCTATCCCATAGTTTGTAGACGTGATAACTTTTGCACAAATTAATCAACACACACTTATTGGGATTTTTTCACCAAAAATATGTAGAAGAATACATATTGGCCTTAATTGATGAAGTAATTAGATTATTTACATATTTTTATTGGATGTGTTTTAGCAGAAAGTAAAAAAAAAAAAGTTTTTTTCAAAAAAAAAAAAAAATTGAAATTGTTTTTTGTTGATAGTGTAAAAAATAAAAACCACGGAGGTAATCAAATACGACCAAAAAAGAAAGCCCTATTTGTGGGGAAAAAAGGACATGCACTTTTGTTTGGGTACAACTTTGCAGGACCGCGCAATTGTCAGTTAAAGCAACGCAGTGCCATATCGCAAAAAATGGCCTGGTCATTAAGGGGGTGAAACCTTACGGGGCTGAAGTGGTTAACCAGTTGTCGACCAGCTGCCGTCATTATACTGCGGCAAGATCCCGCAAATCGGGTTTGAACACTGCCGATTGGCAATCTAAATTCCCCGGATATCTTTTTATATCCCTTTCCTGTTTTATACAGTTCAACTACCTTTTTCCGCAGATCCTTTGACAATTCTTTTGCTTTCCCCACGACTCAGAATCCAGAAACATCAGTGCAGCACTGGATGAAAGATGCAAGGGTCTGTCAGGAGTCCAGAAACTCATTGACCTTTTATACACACACACCAATTACAAGCAAACAGATCACAGATGAGGATGGTTACCTTTAATAGCCATTCAAACCCCTTTGTGTCAACTTGTGTGCATGTTATCAGGCCAAAATCACCAGGGTAAGTAAACTTTTGATCAGGGTCACTTGGGTAGTTTCTGTTGCCATTATGATTTAAAAAGGGTAAACACAGTTGATTGATAATAAATGGCTTCAGCCAAACACTAACCACGAGTGAAAGAAAAGTTTTTGTGTTATCATTCATATTCTCTGAAAAATGGCCAAGAAATCATAAATTCTGCCAGGGTATGAAAACTCATGAGCACAACTGTATGTATGTATGTATGTATGTATGTATGTGTGTATATATATATATATATATATATATATATATATATATATATATATATATATATATATATATATATATATATATATATATATATATATATATATATATATATATATTCTCATATTGTGGTTAATTACATTTTTGTACAATGTGTTTCTTACATACAGTGACAAGAGCAATGCAGAGTTACTGTTGTAACACTGTACTACTCTGGGGAGATGATGAGAATTTTTTTTCTTTTTAAAGCTTGCATTTTAGGCCTCATGCACACAGGATGTTAAAATAACGTTATGAAAACGCCAGCATCTTTGCAGTGATTTTTTTTTCAGCTTTTTTCAACATTTTTGCAATAGCGTTTATTAGCGGTTTTTAGCGTTTTTCCGCGTTAGCACTTTTTAGCGTTTTTTGTTTTTTTTTTCAAAAATTTTTTTTAAAATGGATCAAAAACGTTAAAAAACATTGGTGAATGACGTTTTTGAGCATTTATCAGCTGAAAAACGTCTCTCAGAACCCACTGGTCCTGGGTTTTTTTTACAGCTTAAAAACGCCTATGCCATTTGCAGCTCAAAAACGCCTAGGTGGGCATGAAGCCATAGACTAACATAGACAGGCGTTTTTAAGCTGCAAAAAATGCTCAAAAAAGCGGCTGTAAAAACGTCCGTGTGCATGAGGCCTTACAGTTATGAGCAACTATTTTTACTGAATGAAAACTACTGATGATATGATGTCAAACATACTGGGATACACACATAACAGTCAAACTGTTCTGAGTGACAGATTTTCATATCCTGGCAGCTTCCAGCAGTTTACAGGCCCAGCCTTATCCTCTACCCCCAATACTTGATATATAATGAAGGGATGAAGATGGTATGAACAGTCACAGAGATTTCCCAGTTTGCTAGAAGATTTCTGTGACTCACATCACTGGTGGCACTGCATCCTCCACCCAACCCTGCTAGCAGTAGTGATGTCTGAATTATTTACATCTCTACTGAAACTGGGCTGTTCATCAAATACAATGCAAACATACTGGCACCAACTTATTTCACTCGGGGCCAATGGCACTAAACGGACCCCTACATCTTTCAGATGTAGGTGAATATTAGTTTTGGATACAGTGAAGAAAGGATACAAAACCAGTCAGGTTTTTTATGGTTAAAACCAGAAACAATCTTTTATACTTTGATGGCGGTTGTCAGACACTCAATTAAAACAAAACAATACTTTATTCAAAGTACGGTATCTAAAATACAACAATATTGCCAGCAAACATGCAGGTGTTTATATGCAAAAAAGGGTTTTGTCGATGTTGCATTTTAGATCATTTGAATACATATACATTGCTTGACTGCTGTTTCTTTTTATTTTATAATTGGTTTCAGAAATTGGGGTGCCCTATCCAAATACTACATTTAACCCTCTTTAGGTTTTATTGCTAACTGCGTTCTGCTTGGGGAGAAAGTCTTTACTACCTTTCCTGGTAACATCTCCTCAGGCTGGAAACACACAGTAACAAAAGAAGCTCTAATTCTCCAATCCACAAAAGGGAGGTGGGAGCCTAAACAGCTTTCTTCACAGTAAAGAAATTCTGCTCACTTCCTGTACCGGTGACAACACAGACAGTGGCAGATATCTCCATCAGGCAACCACTTCCAATAGGATATACCAGCAAAAACTTGAAAAATAACAAGTAAACTGAAAGAATAGATACTATTTATGGGTTACCTGAGCATAGTCTGAGACCTCATTCTAGAACCACATTCTTCTCTATTCCCACAAGAACGGTGTGTCTTTGCTCCTGCAGCTTCCTAATCTCCATCACTTATCCCAGGAGGCTGCTGGAGCATGGACACAGAGGCTGACCTGCTGGAGCATGGACACAGAGGCTGACCTGCTGGAGCATGGACACAGAGGCTGACCTGCTGGAGCATGGACACAGAGGCTGACCTGCTGGAGCATGGACACAGAGGCTGACCTGCTGGAGCATGGACACAGAGGCTGACCTGCTGGAGCATGGACACAGAGGCTGACCTGCTGGAGCATGGACACAGAGGCTGACCTGCTGGAGCATGGACACAGAGGCTGACCTGCTGGAGCATGGACACAGAGGCTGACCTGCTGGAGCATCATAAAGGGAGCCAAATGTAAGAACCCTGTAGAGACAACCCGCATCTGAGGACGTAGAAGAGAAGATGGCAATGTGGGCCAGGCATGCCAGGCATGTGGCAGAAAAGCAACAAGTCGCAGCAGGAAAATACTGGATTGTTTGGTTGTGTATGTGAAGTGAAGATAACCCTGCACAAGAAATTATATATATATATATATATATATATATATATATATATATATATATATATATATATATATATATATATATATATATATATATATATATATATATAATATAATAATATATATATAAATAAAAAAAAAAGGCATGGGAAAGGTGGGTGGTTGAAGTGTCTCTTCAGGTGAGACTGTGCATATTGCACCTGCGTTGCATGGTCAATAACAATAACTTGATCTTAAAAACTTTGGATTCTTTCAGAGCTCGTGACAAAACAGGAACAACCTGTAGTAAAAATACATTCAGTGCTATTCAAGTGATTTTGGCTCCTAAATAGAAAAGAAGTGCTAAGTTTAAGTTTTGATAGTGGACAAAACACATGCTGCAATAAACTATGCATGGTGTCCCCTGTTCATTTACATAAATCCAGCAGTCCACCAACACTAACCTTTATAATGGGACCGATCAATCCAGCACTTTACAATACAGCGCATTGCAAATGTTTACACCAGGGCTCTCCAAACTTTTCAAAGAGTCAGTTTACTGTTTTTCAGACTTTAGGTGGGCGGATTGTGGACGGTGGGGGTACAAAATGTCCCCGGCCCAGTACCAGCATGGCCTCAGGCTTGGGGGAGGAGGAGTAGCGTCCTATCATTGGTATTGGTGGGAGGAGTAGTAACCCATGATTCGTGTCAGTGAAAGAAACGGTGCCCCATTGTTGGTGTCAGGGAAAAGAATATACTTCCCCATTACTGATATTAGTAGAAGGAATAATGCTGCCTAAGTTAACGGTTGGTGTCAGTGGGAGGAATAGCTCCTCGTATCATTGGGAGGAATAGTGTCCCAAGGGCCAGATAAAGAGTATGTAAAAGACAAAGCTAATAGTAGGTAGTTAAAAATGTTTTGGGCTTTTATTGTGGTCTGTGCTCCAGATAGGTAGATTCACCTCCTCTTTGTCCTGGCACAGGAGGTGAGAAGCAATCTTAGACAGGAAACACCTGTTTTGGTGACAACAGTCTTACAGGGAATTTCCCCTTACTTTGCAGAGATTTACTCTCACTTCCTGTTATTTTTATGTGACTGGTATTAAAGGGAAGTCCTAACCATTTCATACTATTTTTGTGATAAAAGGTTTAGCATATCCTTTAGCTACCAACATTTAAAAATAATTAGGAGAGATGTCTTGAAAGGTCCAGCAAGAAAAATGTGCATGCTGCATATGAAGTGAGGCCAAAAGTGGGGGGTCACCTCACAGTGTATGGTGTGCAGAGTTTGAACCTTGCCCAAAAATTCTCCTTCGTTAGTGTCTACAGAATTCTCATAGTTCATGGCAGCACGACAATATAAACCATACTGTTAGTATGGATGGGATCATACCATCCACTGAAGGAAAATAAACCCCTTCTTTGTTGAGGTCTGTGGGAGCAGGAATACGTCCAATGTTTTTACTACAGTCGATTTCAGTGGTTACTTACCTAGGAAACCCATTACTGGCCAACAGAAAGTAAATTAACAGTTTGGGTTGATTTAAACTTGTGTACAGATTACTATTGCTACAAGCCATATAATAATGATAGTTAACTGGTAACAAAAAAAAACAAACACACATCAAAAATGTTGGATACAAGGTTTGTAAAGTAATTTGCATATCATTGGCAATCAGGTAGGCTTTGAAAGACTTGCACCACTAGTTCTGAGCTTGCTTTACCTAGCAACGAAAGCTGAAACATAAAACGAATACCATACATTAAATTCACAAGCTCAACTACTAGTCCAAACTAATGCAATCCTGGAGACAAGGACAACCAGGACACACAGGAGTCAATTTACACTTCACAATGATGTATACGCTACTTTAACAGCACTTTATATTTAAATTCTCATGTAGCTGCTCATTTCACAATGCTCACATATCACTCACTAATGTCTAGGACAAGTATGCTTTATTCAAGTGTCGACTTTATATTATGGCGCCCTGATGTATGAATCCTTTGTGTGCCACTCCAGGCGAAAAGTTAGGCTACACCAAAACCCCATTTGGTTTAATTTGTCTGGCTTTTCACACACTTCAGGGCATAATTTATCCTCTTGTGCCATGATTCCATACTCTGCAATCTCCCCATTATTCTCCTACATACAGTGGATATAAAAAGTCTACACACCCCTGTTAAAATGTCAGATTTCTGTGATGTAAACAAATGAGACAAAGATAAATCATTTCAGAACTTTTTCCAACTTTAAATGTGACCTATAAACTGTACAACTCAGTTGAACAACAAACTGAAATCTTTTAGGTGGAGGGAAGTAAGAATAAAAAAATAAAATATGGTTGCATAAGTGTGCACACCCTATACTGTAAAGTAATACTTTGTTGAGTTATCTTTTGATTTTATTACAGCACTCAGTCTTTTTGGGTATGAGTCTATCAGCATGGCACATCTTGACTTGGCAATATTTGCCCACTCTTTGCAAAAACACTCCAAATTGTCAAATTGCGAAGGCATCTCCTGTGTACAGCCCTCTCTTCAGATCACCCCACAGATTATTAATTGGATTCTGGTCTGGGCTCTGGCTGGGACATTCCAAAACTGTAATTCCTTTGTTGATTTGGATATATGTTTTCAGTCGTTGTCATGGTGAAAGATGAAGCTCCTCTTCATGTTCATCTTTCTAGCAGAAGCCTGAAGGTTTGTGCCAATATTGACTGGTATTTGGAACTGGTCACATTTCCCTCTACCTTGACTAAGGCCCCTGTTCCAGCTGAAGGAAAACAGCCCCAAAGCATGATGCTGCCACCACCATGCTTCACTGTGGGTATGGTGTTCTTTTGGTGATGTGCAGTGTTGTTTTTGCGCCAAACATATCTTTTGGAATTATGGCTAAAAATTTCAACCTTGGTTTCATCAGACCAAAACATATTTTCCCACATGCTTTTGGGAGACTTCAGATGAGTTTTTACAAAATGTTGCCGGATAGTGCCCGCTATCGAGAAGTGCCCGCTATCGAGAAGTGCCCGTAGGGAACAGCACAACAGCTGATTTTATAATCAGCTGTCGTAACGGCGAGATGGAGCCTGCTCACAATTAGCAGATGGCCAGTGCTGCTAAGATGGCTGCGGATTTTTAAATGATGGCCAGTGCTGCAAAACACATTTTTCTGATAGAAAAACCCATCCTTCAGTTGACTAAACACGCACCGCAAGCATCCAGGAAGAATAGCAGAAAAAAAAAAAAAAAAAAAAAAAAAAGTGTTTTGCAGCACTGCCCATCATTTAATAACCCACCCCCATCATGTACCAATCCGCTCCTCACCGATATGAACACGCCTCGGCAGCACGAGGCACAATTTGACACAAAAATTTCTTCCGTCGGCCATTGTGCGCAGGCGCCATCTCAACAGCTGATCGTAAAACCAGCTGCTGTGCTCCGCATGCGCCGTTCGTCCCGGGCACTTCACGATAGCGAGCACTATCCGATAGAACACCAGGCTTGAATGTTTTTCTTGGTAAGAAAAGGGTTCCATCTTACCACTCTACCCCATAGCCCAGACATATGAAGAATACGGGAGATTGTTATCACATAGGTTGGACTTGATGGACTTGTGTCTTTTTTCAACCTCACCTACTATGTAACTATGTAACATGTACCACGCAGCCAGTACTTGCCAAATATTCCTGCAGCTAATTTAATGTTGCTGTAGGCCTGTTGGCAGCCTCACTGACCAGTTTTCTTCTCGTCTTTTCATCAATCTTGGAGGGACGTCCAGTTCTTGTTAATGTCACTGTTGTGCCATATTTTCACTGTGTTCCATGGCATATCTAATGCCTTGGAAATTCTTTTGTACCCTTCTCCTGACTGATACCTTTTAATAATAAGATCCATCTGATACTTTGGAAGCTCTCTGCAGACCATGGCTTTTGCTGTAGGATGCGACTAAGACAATGTCAGGAAAGACCTACTAGAACAGCTGAACTTTATTTGGGGTTATTCAGAGGCACTTTAAAATGATGGCAGGTGTGTACTGACTCCTATTTAACATGAGTTCGAATGTGATTGCTTAATTCTGAACACAGCTACAACCCCAGTTATAAGAGGGTGTGCACACTTATGCAACCACATTTTTTTTTTTTTTTTACCCCCCCCCCCCCAAAAAAAGATTTCAGTTTGTTTTTCAATTGAGTTGTACAGTTTATAGATCACATTAAAAAGGTGGAAAAAGTTCTGACATGACATGTCTTTTTTTACATCACAGAAACCTGACATTTTAACAGGGGTGTGTAGACTTTTTATATCCACTGTGGGCAATGCTTCAGATGGCTCAAAAAAAAAGATGGTGTTTGCAGCAGCGAATATACAGACCGCATATTTTGCAGGCTCAGATCGGAGGATACAGAGGAGGAGGACACAACAATTTCAGGGCTACAGATAGCAGGGCAGTCGGGTACAAAGCATAACTGAAAGGGTAAATGAGCCCCGTTTACACAATTTGACTGGAGTTTAGCTTAAAGCATATCTAAAGTCAAAAAGGTACTTAAAAATGTAATTCTGGGATTGATCTACAGTGGGGAAAATAATTTTTTGATCCCCTGCAGATTTTCTAAGTTTGCCCACTTACAAAGAAATGAAGGGTCTATAATGTTTATCATAGGTATATTTTAAATGATAGATACAGAATATCAACCAAAAATTAAAAAAAAAACAAAAAAAACAAAAAAAAAAAAACCACAAAACCATACAAGTGTTATGAATTTAGTTGCAGTTCAGTGTGTAAAATAAGTATTTGATCCTCAAGCAAAACATTACTTAGTACTTGGTGGAGAAACCCTTGTTGGCAAGCACAGAGGTAAGACAATTCTTGTAGTTGGTGACCAGGTTTGCACATATCTTGGGAGGGATTTTGGTCCACTCTTCTTTACAGAACTTCACTAAATCCTTTAAGAGGTAGTAAAACGGCAGGGAAAAAAAAAAAAAAAAACCTGCAAGACACTAGCCTAATGTGCTAGTATGCCTTGCATACTCCCCGCTGCACTCCTAAACCCTGCAGCGGGGAGGGATGACAGAGCCGCTACAGACAGGGACAGCACTGGATCGAGTGAGTACTCAGGGTAAGTAAAGGGAATGCATAACGGTAAAACAGGTTTAGGTTTTAGAACCCCTTTAAAGGTTGAAAAGGCTGTTCTGTTCAGATCACATTTTCTTTAGATTGTGGCATCGAGCAAACTACATCAATCTACCATGTAATGAAGATGAACAAATAACCATGGCTTCGCCTACAAAGTGGAGAAGAAAAAAAAAAAGATATGAAGGGACAAAAAAGTAGGTTATTATAGCAGGGTCACCTGGCTAGTAAATATAAGGAAAAAAGAAAACAAAAAAACACCTCATGCACTTTTGGGCAACACGCATCCCACAACAAATCGCTTCAAAAAAAAAAAGAAAAAAAAAAAAACACGTTTGGGGTGTCATTGAGAAATAAGGACATCGCAAACGTGCGTATTGCCACAATTGTGAATCGCGGGCAGAATCGTGGCGATTCGGAACGTCCAGGTGTCAATGGAGCCCAATAGTAAGCTGCAATACATAAATATTTAATTTTTGGTTTGCATGTCCTTTCAGCTAAGCCCCAGTCAAAAGTTTTGTTTAAAACTGTATATATGCTGAATGCAAGAATGCTGAACATTTCTTAACATAACAGAACTGATATTGTTACATACAGAAATGATTTCCTTGTTTAGTGCAGTTATTGTTCTAGGCCGATTCCGGTAGACTACTGACTTCAGTAGTCTACCATAAAAACAAAAAATAAAAAAAAATTGAGTGTGGAAGTGCATTTGACTTCACCTTGCCTTCCGATCCATAGGTTCAGAAAATTATGATTGAAAACATTTCTCACAGCAATAGCAAAAAGTGTGGTGGGCCACAGTTATGGTGAAATTGATTTTATGTCATTTCAAACAAATGTTATCTAATTGAAAAGGAAAGATACATTACATTACTATGAAATATGGCCCAATTAATCTGTCACCAAATATTCCCAAAACATCATAATTTGTGAAACAGTTTAAAAATGGCCTTCAGCCATCCAGTTTGTGTTTTTTTTTCAGATAAGTAATGTGCATTGTACTGGTTGACACCATCACTGAGATTAAAATAAGGCCTCATCACTGCAAAAATCCATTCCCGTCGGTGTCATCACCATGCAGTTCCTGGACCAGCTGCGTTTTAAATGGAATTTATGTTTTCAAAAAATGTGGATCCAGACTTTTTGGGCACTCCCTATAAATACACACATATAGTGCACATACTGTACATCAGGGTGGATTGGATTTAAATAAAGTCAATTTAAATCATGATTTAAATCACTAGTAAAAAGGCTTGATTTAAATTCAAATTTTTAAAGAGCGACTGTCATCTCTGTCACGGAGAGGCTCCTCCTCTGACCCGCTGTTGAGTCACCGACCGTCTCATTCACTTTAACCGCTTGCCGACCAGCGCATGCCTATTTACGTTGGCAGAATGGCACTGGTGGGCAAAAGGTTTGTCCCCTTTAAGAAGCAGTGCTGCAGGCACGTGTGCGCCGCGGTTTCCGTGACTGTGACCGTGGGACCCGCGGACTTAATGTCCGCCGGGTGCCCGCGATTGTGTCACGGAGAGGTAGAACGGAGAGATGCTTTTGTAAACAAAGCATTTCCCCTTTCTCCCTAGTGACATGACAGAGATCACAGTTCTCTGTCATCGAGAGCAGTGATCGCTGTCATGTGAGGTGTATTCCCTCCCCCCCCCCCACAGTTAGAATCACTCCTTAGGACACACTTAACCCCTTCACCGCCCCCTATTGGTTAACCCCTTCACTGCCATTGTCATTTACACAGTAATCAATGCATTTTTATAGCACTGATCGCTGCATAAATGACAATGGTCCCAAAATGGTGTAAAAAATGTCCAATGTGTCCGCCATGTCGCAGTCCCGATAAAAATCTCAGATTGCCGCCATTACTAATAAAAAAAAAAAAAAAAAGCCATAAAAACTATCTCCTATTTTGTAGACGCTATAACTTTTGCGCAAACCAATCAATATACGCTTATTGCAATTTTTTCTACCAAAAATATGTAGAAGAATACATATCGGCCTAAACTGAGTGAAAAAAAAAAAAGTGTTTTTTTAATATATATTTTTGGGGGATATTTATTATAGCAAAAAGTAAAAAAATAATGATTTTTTTCAAAATTGTCCTTTTTTTGTTTATAGCGCAAAAAATAAAAACCGCAGAGGCGATAAAATACCACCAAAAGAAAGCTCTATTTGTGGGGGGGGAAAAGGGACATCAATTTTGTTTGGGTACAACGTTGCACGACCGCGCAAATGTCAGCTAAAGTGATGCAGTGCCGAATCGCAAAAAGTGCTCTGGTCGGGAAGGGGGTAAATTCTTCCGGGGCTGAAGCGGTTAATGGGACGGCTGGTGATGTGGCAGTGACACAACAAGGTGAGGGACGTGGCAGCAGCAGGTGAATGGATGCCCGCTAACAGGCGCTGCCATGATGGATCTGAAATGACAGATGCTCTTTAAATGTAAGGACTTATTCTTGCTGGTATCTTTTTTTTTTTTTTTTTAAAAAAGAACATGTTTATTGTGAACAGTAAAGGTCAGTATACATTGAAAATCACATGGTGTACATACATAGGAGGGAATATTGTACATTAAATGCAGGTGGGTACAATGTAGCTTGAGGAGTGTGGTCTTGCATGCATACCTGTAAAACTTTAGGTAATCACAATTGGCATTTACACAAGGCATCATCATTAAGGAAGGGAGTTATAACAGATGAAAAGGGCTATAGTATAGCGCAGCACAGCATTGTGTTGGAATATTACCATGTCACATATAGCGGTTGTCTAGAGTAACATCATAACTTATTTCACACATGTATTGGCATTGTTTAACCATTTATCCCATATTTTATGGTACTTGTTTGGACATCCCCTGTGTTTGTACATAACCTTTTTGTATGGTAGGGACGTGTTAACTTCCCTAAGCCAAGATTGTATGGTGGGAGGGTCTGTACTCAGCCAAAGTTTAGCAATTAATTTTCTGGCAGAAAATAGTGACTCACTAAGAAATATGATTAGGAATCTATCTGTGATGGCTTCTGGAAGTAGGCCGAGGAGACATATTTTGGGGTCAAGTTGGACCGGTGATCCCATATGGTCATGCAGGAATTTTATGATCTGTGTCCAGTAGCTTTGTATCACCGGGCATAGCCATAGTAGGTGGAAGAACGAGCACGGGTTACCAGAACATTTCGGGCAGTGTGGTTTATGTTGTGGGGAGAATTTGGCAATTCTAGAAGGCGTGAGATAGGATTTATGTATTATGTACAGTTGAGTTAGGCGTTCTGAGATCTTAGGTGACGTTTTTTTAACGTTCTCGAGTATGTCCTCCCAGTCCGAGACATCTATTGGCCCCACGTCCTCCTCCCATCTAATCCTTGCTGTATTTATAATCCTTTCTACCGAGTTGTTTCGCAGCGCAGTGTATAGGGTGGAGATTAGTTTTTCTGGGTTTGTTCCTGTTATTATATCTACCAGAGACAGTGTTTGTGGGTTGGGGAGACCACTCGCGAATTGAGCTTGGAGCGCGTGTTTTAGCTGCATGTATCTAAATTGCATGTGGGGGGGAAGGTCGAATTCCTCACATAGTGTTTGGAAATGTCTCACACCAAAAATGGTAATGACCTGGAATAGGAATACTATCCCCTTAGCGGCCCAGCAGGTAGTCCCGGATAGGGATGTCAGTTCATTCAGTTGGGGGTTGCGCCATAAGGGTGTGTGCGAGTGATAGAAGTCGGCTCCAATAAGTTTGGTCGCCCTTTCCCATACGCTTCTATGTTGAAACAATAGCAAGTTTCGGCCTTCTTTCTTGTGCCTTCTGTTCCCCCCTCTAAATAGAACTTGTAATGGGGAGTATAAATTACTATTGGTTTGTTTGCATACTAGGAATTGGTATCTTTCTTCATCGGTCTTGTTCTTGCTGGTATCTTTAGATAGATTTTTACTCCAAAAGCATTTTATTAAAATAAAAAAATGTAAAAAATTATCAAAATCTATTTAAATCAAATAAATCATTGATTTTTATCCACCCTGCTGTACATCCACACAAGACTAGGATGCTTTGACCCATTATTCTTGGGCTGCTCTTGATCACAGTAATCACGTTCCTGGACAGATCAACACTCTGAGAAGCCAGTAAACAATTTACTTTCATGTTATGTATTAATAGATAATTATTAGGTGCTTTTATGTTATTAAATAATATGGTAAATATTCCCTACAAGACAAATGACAAGCTTCACCTTAGGCATATAATCACAATACTGTATGTATTCGTGCCTAGAATAGTTTGGTAACAGTAAATACTCCAAAGCCATTTTGTGCATTTAAACAGTTCCAAGGTAAACAGCTATTCATTTAAACTTCAACAGTATATGAAGATGCATTCATAGAGAAAAGTGATCAACTAAGTAATAGTATTTCTAGCCACAGTCACACAAAAACACTAAGTACGCAAATATATTCCAGATTAAAACAAACAGAGAAAAGCTTATCTATCAGGAGTCCCACACTCATCTGTTTACATTTGAGCTTTAAGGACAGTCTGTGGTTAAGCTAAAGGACTGTTTCCTATTAAGCTGTGGCAACACCAAAAACTGCATTTAAGTTAAAGAATACTTGCAGGCCATATGTTTCCCATAAGGACATCAACCCCTATCAGCTGAATGACTGCATGACAAGAGCAGCAAGATGGCGGAGGCAGGCACCAAGGATCTTGAAGAAGGCAATTACAGGGCAGGGCACCCACTGAACTTATTGTCTTTAATTCATTTAACGGGTTAGTCCATAATTACATCTATTAACAAATCATGGACACAAAACAAAGCACATATATTGGCCTAAAATCACAGTCACATATTTTAAAATGTGAGATAACTACTAAACAAAGAGGACATTTAGCTGCAAATCATGCAGCAAGCCTGAACAGTATAGCCGTACTGAATAGAAATAGGGAATCCATTGAAGAATTTCACTGAAATAGGACCTTCTGCTTGCACATTTAGAAAAAAAAAAATGTCTTTAATTTAATAAAGGGTTGTTTAGAATGAACCCTTTGATGCTTCTGGATTTGCTAATGTATATCTATACATTATAAATACAGTAACCCTATTTAAACATGCTAATGTACAGAAATTATGAGTAATAAAGCCTGCCACACTGGTCCAAAGGATTGCCTAGCATGCTGAAAAATCTCTGCAACCAGTTAAACATCTTTTTTACATTTTCGAGTGAAATGTCCTCCATTTGGTAAGTATTTGTGATCGGCAGGGGTTAACCACACCGTAAAGATGTAGCCGTTCCAGGCTTCCCTGGCACTCGCCTAGGTGAAAGTGATGTCTAAAAAGCAGAATTTAAGTCACATTTTTTTTAAATGGCAAACAGGTGGAGTTTTTATGACAGGAGAGACCCTATCAGTCTCTTCTGGTATGAACGCTTCCACTGCAGGTCAGCTGTAATGTACATCAAGTGGCAGATACGCAGCCCAGCGTCCTGTGCGGGAGCGACATCATTGCAGCCCAGCCATTCAAGTGGCAGAACAGACAAAACTCAGAGGGAAGACTGGGAGAAGATGGAAGGGCCCGGGATCAGCAGGAGCTGAAAGTGCCGCACTGGAGGGCATTGTTTGACAGGTAAGTTAGCCACAATGTGCTAATAGGTTGTGCATACTAACATTCTGCCATAAGCCACCTGGGGGGCTCATTTAAAGTGGTTGTAAACCTCAGACATGACATATGAACAAGGCATATCCCACTCGTAGTGTGTACTTGTCTCAATTAAGGGCACTAAGTGTCATTTTTGTCTGATGCCCGGTTCCTCTGCTATCTACATGAATCACTTCCGACAAATTTTCCTGACACCAAGAGAAAAATGGTGGCAGGGGAGGGACCTCCAGCAATTTGACAGTCTCAGCTCTGTTTCTGTGAGCTGTGTGGAGGGGGAAGTCTCTTACCTCCACCCAGCCTTCAGAGATCTCCTCACTGAGCTCTGCACATTGTAGTTTCAGCTCTCTGCCCCCCCCCCCTTTTTTTTGAGCTCTCACAGGTTTTAAAAATGTGGGGCTTTGAATAGATGTAGCGAAGACTCCAGATAAACAGGTACAACTTATGTAGGATGATTTTTTTTTTTCATTTTTGTGCATCACCTGAGGCCAGTCACTTCACTGGGTATACGTAGGGGTTTAAAACCATGTTAACCGCTTGCCGACCGGCTCGCGCCGATATACGCCGGTAGAAGGGCACGTACAGGCAAAATAATGTACCTGTACGTTGCCCTTGAGTGTGATCACGGGTCCGCGGACTCTATGTCCGCGGGGATTACCGCGATTGTCTCACGGAGAAAAAGAACGGGGAAATGCTGATGTAAACAAGCATTTCCCCATTCTTCCTAGTGACAGGACACTGATCACTGCTCCCTGTAATCGGGAGTACAGCTCTCACAATTGTCTCACAATGCAGGTCCCACCAATATATAAAAAAGTAGGGGATACCATCAGGTATTCAGACAACGAATGTGTACAGACTGGCATCTGGAGTGAACGGTGAAAGACCACTAAGGATGACAGACCCTGATATTTGTACTTTTGATGCAAGTGAAAAACACGTAAATGGCGTAGAATGTCCTGAGCAGATTTTGGGTACCCATTCAATAAAAAAAAGTGTGAAATTGGGGAGCTTGAGAGGGTAGGGGTCTTGAAAATAGTATTTACAGGACTCTCCAGTCAGTTAGATACAAGTCCCTGGTGATGATCGGTTTCCATGATCTGCAGTCAACCATACATGGGCTATACAAAATAGTCACCTCCTGGAGAGGATTCATTGTTTATTGTCATAAAATGCTGAATCAGATTTTTTTTTTTTTTAAATACTGATCAACAGAAACTGAACTCTTCTAGTTCAGTTACAACAGATCTCTGCGAAGTGATTAAATTACAAAGAAAGTAGGTTCTCTGTGGCCCGATTTTGCTTTGCAATAGTTTTGTTTGCTTTTTGTAAATATCTGCAAAAAGAATTTACATAAAAAAGAAAATAACTCACTGTGAGAAGATGAATATCAAGGAATGGTATATTTTAACATTGGGCCAATGTAACTATGTATATACCAAACCCTACCAGGGCCCTGAAAACTGGATATACTAAGATATATGGAACGAAAGAAAGAAATGGCTGCACATCCAGAACTCCCGATTGCCTTTTATCGTTCACAAGGATAACACCAAGTACACCGACATATGATCACAAATACATCTTGTGCTTAATCACGAATCACAAATTAAGATGTATGTGTGAAACGCGTCTACGTGACCATATGTTGGTGTACTTGGTGTAATCCCTGTGAACAAAAAAAGGCAATCGGAAGTTCTGGATGTGCAGCCATTTCTTTCTTCTTTGCAAGTTTCCCATGGAGGAGGGCCGGGGCTGGCACTCTGAGACTCTCCCATTAGTCTCTCGTCATACACCTTTCTTGTATACGAAGATATACCCCGCTATTCCACTTGCTTCAGGGTCCTGCGCTGAGCTTCTGCATTGTGAACATAGGTCGGCTACTCAGCACGGACGCCATTTAGAGTATTTAGTAGGGGTTCCTGGACACCTGAAAGCTATTCCAAGGGTCCCTCCCTGGTTAAAGGTTACAAAAGGCTGACCTACAAGGTTCAACTTCTAATAACTGTGCCAAAACCTACATCATGAAAAAAAAAAAAAAAAGAGAGAATACAAGCACCTCAGTAAAAAGCCAAGTGATGAGCACAAGTCCAGGGAGTAATACAGTGCAACATTTTGAGGATACAGAGCACATTCCTTAGAGAACAATGAATGTGGTTGTAAACCATGTATTATCACTTTTACCTACAGGTAAGCCTATAATAAAGCTTACCTGTAGGTACCGTGAATATCTCCTAAATTTGCACTGTTTAGGAGATATTCACCGAATCCACATGTGCCGACTTCATCGGTACATGTGCACTGAAGAAACGGCTCGCTCGTGCCATGACCGGCGGCACCCGCATGCATGCACAGGAGTGACATCATCGCGGCTCCTGCCAATCACAGCGCCAGTGCCCGCAAACCCAGAAATAACTCTAGGAGACATGTCGCCGGCCACAGCGGTGTACCGGGACCGCTGCAACAGCTTTGATCTAAGGTAAGTATTTCATAATGAGCTAGTATTCGATGCATAGCTCATTATGCCTTTGTCTTGCAGATTGTTGTTTTTTTTTTTGAAAGTTTACAACCACTTTAAAAGGAAAACTAAACTCAAGAACAAAAATTACAAACACTATGTTGCTGGTTGTATTAAATTTTCTTTTTCAAGGATGTACAGTGTTACTTCACCTTTTCATTTTTTCTGTAAATGTGAACTTACACTTTAAATCGATTTGCAGAGATCGGTTTTCACTTTAACATTAAAGTGGAAGTTGAGGATATTACTAGCCAACCCTAAATCTGCTCCCTCCCACGTCTAACGCCTATTCTAACTATCCAGTTGAAAGGAAGATGCATATACTTACCCACTTACTGAGCGCTCAAGTCTGGTCATGCGATCTCCCAACGGCCAGCTTCAGTGCAGAGGAGAAAGTGACAATGGTTGCAAGCCAGGGTGGTGATGTCACCCATAGGCTTACTATAGGACATCCATTGTTGGATGTCCCTCCATTACCCTGAAGCTGGCTGCTAGGGAGATCACGTGACCGGAGCATCCTGAGAATAGGTATGTGCATCTTCCTTCTACAGGGTAGTTAGGAAAGGAGTTAGGGGGGGTGCACCAGATACAGGAATGCTCACTAAACAAAATGTATTCAACAATCTTATTTATGTGAAAGCCAAGAGAGAGATGCTTTGTACAAAATACTACAATAAAATGACAGCTCAATACTTTGTGTTTAGGTGAAATATTTTCTTATACATCTCCATATAAAGTATAAAAGCTTTGCACTTGAGATTTAAGCACCTCAGCTATGTTGGGTTGGAATGTAAGAGATCCCATAGGAATGTGCTTTTTCAAAACACTCATGACAGGAAAAACTTGTTCTACAGTTCAATCTGTTGCCTTATAGTCCACCCCTGGCTTCATCAGTGAGGAGGTACAAGGACTTTGTGTGTCCTTGGAAATACTCTGCACGTGCCTGCTAAGTGATCCAAAACTTGGGTTATGCTTTACTTCCTTGCTGGCCTGGCCAATTAAAGGAGAAGTAGGGCCAAAGCTCTTTTGATTCTACTTCTATGGATCACAGAAGTGCACTTAGTTCGGCATTCCTAAACCAGCTTTCAGCCGACAGTGGGCTAAAGCTGGGATGTCTGAAACATTGCTGGATTATTTTTTAAGCGGTAGTAAACTCTGAGGAAAAAAAAAAACAGTTTCCACCTGCAAAGCAATATCATAATGTGCTAGTATGCACTGCATACCAGCACATTATGGAAGAATTGCCTTAAAACGAAGCTATCCAGCGGCGCACTGTCACTGCTGCAGAGGCTTCCACTTTCACCCTGTTCTATTTCCAGGTTCGGGGACTCCAGGCGTTTGATTGGCCGAGCGGTGATAACAGCGTGGCACACAGCTCGGAAGGAATGGCACAAGTATGCCGTTCCTTCAGAGTGCATGCGCTGGTGACGTCCCTGGCTGCTGCTCACAAGAATATCTCCAAAATGGTGCACATTCAGAAGATACAGTAATACCTTGGATTATGAAAATAATTTGTTGCAGAAGCATGCTTGTAATCGAAAGCACTTGTATATCAAAGCGAGTTTCACCCATAAGAAATAATGGAAACTCAGATGATTCGTTTCACAACCACTGCTGGTGTATGCAGTACTGTATGTAGCCAGAGGTGCGGGGGGCACTGGGAGACACTCATGAACTGTTGACACTTTTAGGTGCTCCGACACATGCTGCGCTCGCCCCACTCAATTGGGAGTGTCTCCAGAACCCCTGGACCTCTGGCCACATCCGGCAATACATACACCAGCAGCTCAAGTCCTGCTCGTCTTGCGAGACAGTGCACGCAAATCAAGTCAGGATTCTTAAAAAAAAAATAAAAATATATAGCTTGTCTTGTGGAATGCTCGTATACTGCGTTACTCGCAAACCGAGGTATCACTGTATTAATTTTACCTATAGGTGAGCTTTATTATAAGCTCACCTGTAGGTAAAGATAACATTCCAGGGTTGACTACCACTTTAAGGGCTCGTCCATACCACCAGTGTGCGTTACAGTGGTTGGTGTTGCAATGTGAAGTGACGATGTGCTGATTACAAGACATTGCACCGTTTACCTTTTTTTTTCTAACTTGAAAATTAAAATTTTATTATAAATAATATAAAATTATTAAAAATGTCCCAAAAAGGGATTTCATTCATCTTTATGCACTGCAGCGTGTTGCGACATGATGAAGTCCACTGCATAAAAATGCAGCATGTCCTAATTTTTATGAGTATTTTTATCACTGCAGTGTAATGGTGTGAACAGGTTGCCCTGCCTGCATTGGGAAAGGTTGCCTAGCACTGCCCAACACGTGCAAATGGGCCCGCAATTATAAATTGAGCCACACAACTACCTTTGCTGCAACCCCTCTCTCCTTTTTTACACCTGTATGTGTAATATATATATATATATATATATATATACACACACACACACACACACACACACACACACACACACACACACATATACAGGCAGTCTGGGACTGTAGGTTTGTTCTTAAGTTGAATTTGTAAGTCGGAACGGGTAGATTTTTTAAGTGTAGCTCCAGCCAAAAAATCTATTTTTAAGCCCTTTGGATAGCATAGGGAAGGGTTAAAACCTCTAACATTTGTTTTACTGTCCGTGCCCCTGTTCAGAAGATTTCACCTCACTTTCTGTCCCAATGACAATTGGATTTTGAAAATTTTGGGTTGTTAGGGAAACAAAAATTGGTGATAAAGCTTCAGTGGAGACACCTTTTCCCCATAATAACTCTTACAGGAGAGAATTTCCCTTCCTTGGGGTAGATTTCCTCTCACTTCCTGTTGTCTCCCTCCATTTGTAAGTAGGAGTCGTTTGTAAGTCGGATGTTTGTAACTAGGGGACCTCCTGTGTGTATATATATTTATTATACACACACACATACACACTTTCACCCATATGAATACACGCTGCATTCACGCATGCATACACTCACATTTGTATTAATAGAAAAAATAAACTGGATCAGGCACCAACTCTGAATAACTGTATTTTGTCTGGAGTCCGTCCAGGTTTCCAGAGTTTGAAATTAAACCTTTTTACAGTACCCGTCTCACACCAGTCTCTGGTATTTTCTCTGTGAAATAAAAAAAGTTAGATGGAGAGGAAAAAAAAAAAAAAAAAGGAAATACAGTTTAGCAGTGAGCGTGCCAAAAATAGTGAACTTCATTGCTCAGCTGAAACTTGCAAGCATTCCCCACCGAGCAGCAGTAGTAGTTGAAAGCTTCCCCTCCACAACAAACGAGACGGTCAGCCAAGTTTTAAAGTGATCAGCACTACTCTCTCTAATGTACCATGAGGCTTTCTGGCCTAGAATAACCCACTAAGAAGAAAAAAAGAAAAAGTGTTCCATTCCTTGTGTACTCCTTCCAGGAAACCTACACAAAAGCTGTCCTCAGATGATTCTGCCAGATCTCTAGACATAATGGCTGACAAGCTAAAACCACAGCAAACTTCACATTTCACTTTCATGTGCCTTGGCATCTGGGTGCCCAGTGTAAGAAGCTGAGAAAATAGGAAGCAGATCAACGTACCGTCTTTGGGTTCATCTGACTCTGAGCTCATGGTGTCAGTGTGAGCCACTGGAGAACAGATTACAGCTGACGTGCACTCTCCGCACAAGTAGAGAAGTCAACTTTGCAAAAAAGAGAGAAAAAAAAAAAAAGTCAGGATGAAATGAAAAGAGGAAAGTTCTGCAAGTTTGGCCAATCACATGCAGGCAGTATGGGGAGAAAGCCCCTCCCCCTTCTCAGCCACTGTCTGGAGAAGCAGCACCTTCAACACAGACGCTTATTGAGAAGTGCAGATCTGCATTGCCATACTATTACACAGAGAGGTTCCTTATTGTATCATCTGTGGGTGGGGTGTAGCTTGCTGGAACATGAATGGATTACAGGAAAGGAGAACAGTGAGCAATGCTCCATCTTCAGCATTTCTTTAATGGGATTGTTAGAGCTGGATGCCCCAGAGCTAACAACTCCAGCAGTGAGCATTGATGTTACTGGAGCTCAGCCCTACAAACTGACACAGTCAGAGGTGTGTCATATAAACAGCCAGGGCTGGGTGCATGCAATCAGATCTGCTGGAAGGAAGAGGGGGAAAAAAAAAACTACGCTGCTGTCAAAACAAACATATAAAGCAGAAGTGGAAACAAAGTATTGGAAGCTGAGGCTGGTCATACACACATTGATTTCCTTCATTCAAGATCACAAGAAATCTGGGAGTGTGGTGCACCAACACCAAGGCCTGCTTCACACCTATGCGTTTTTTTGCAGAAACGCACTACAGTCCATTTAACATGCTTTCCTATGGGACAAGTTCACATCTATGCTTTTTTTAGCTGCTATGTTTTTGGAAAGGGTCAGGGACTTTTATTAACCTGTTCCTGCCCGCGCTATAGCTGAAAGACGGCTACAGCACAGGCTTAAAATGCCAGAGGGCATCCATGGACATCCTCCCGTGCTTGCGGTGCATGGGCAGCACGCACTGATCGCCGAGTCCCAAAGACTCATGGCCCTTTACCATGTGACAATGACAGCTGATCACACGCTTTAAACAGAAGCCATTTATCGTCTTTTTTTCTTTTTCCTCACGGAAAAGAATAAAGCCGATAACCGGCTTCTGTGAAAGGGACATCGGTCCCAACATTTTCCCACCAGTGCTGCTAATCAGTGCCCACCAGTACCACCTATCAGTGCCTATCAGTGTGCAGCCTATCAGCGAAGGAGAAAATTTACCGTTTGCAAAATTTTATAACAAAACTATTTTTTTTTTCCCCAAAATGTCTTTGTATGGTTTAGCAAAAAGAAAAAAAAAAAAAACAGTGGTGATTAAATACCACCAAAAGAAAGCTCTATGTGTGATAAAAATTATAAAAATTTCATATGGGTACAGTGTTGCATGACCGCGCAATTGTCAGTGTGACATCACTGAAAGCTGAAAATTGGCCTGGGCAGGAAGGGGGTAAATGTGTCCAGTAAGCAAGTGGTTAAATGCAAAACAGTGCTTTTTGGTTCAATAGAGATGCTGCAGAAAAGAAAGTAGTGCGTCTGACACATTTTGCGTTTTTAATCTGCCCAACAAAAAAAAAAAAAAAAAATAACATAAAAATGCGAAACACATTAAAAAACACGTGTGCAAAAATGCACCGCAAAATGTAAGGCAGAAAAGGTAAAAAAAAATAAAACGAAATGCATCGGTGTGAACTAGGCCTAACAGCATGGATAGACTACCCCCTGCGCCTGTCAGAATACCCCAAAAGTGGCTGTATCTGATTGGATCTAAGTGCTGATTGGCTAACAACTTTCCACTCGACTCCTTTGACAAAAGACGATGAACAGTTGACTTTTGTTGAGGCAGATGCAAAGGGGCACTCGTAATTTGAATGTCATGCCAATCAGCAGAAATCAAGCTGTGTATGGCAGTCTTAGGGCTCGTTTACACCAGATGCAGTCAGGGGAAATGCAATATACTAACGCATATGCAAGAAAAATTAATGCATTTCCATGAGCCAACTTTACACCATTGTAGTGCTTTCATGTGCATTAAAAATAAAGTACAGCATGCTGCATTTTTCTGCACCGGGACGCACTGCAAACGCATGTGAATGCACAGAAATTTCCAGAAAGACGCACATGAATGCACACACACACTCTAAAAATGCAACTTAGTGCCCCCTGAGATGTACTGAATAATTCTTTTTTTGCCCATACCATACACTTTAAAAACATAAATTATGCCTGCATTCACACTTCGCTATTTGCTCAATTTTGAGCTACTTTGTCACATGTAGGGAATCTTGTTAAATTGAATAGACTGCACTATGTGGGTGTCACAAAAATGTGCATATATGTGGTGCGATTTTGTGCACATTCACAAAACGCTAAATGAAAAAGTAAGCTAAAGTGTATATACAGCCTAAAAACTTTTTTTTTGTTTTTTTTTGGATACAGTGGGAACGGACTAAAACCCTTAACAGATTTTGTTCTGTGCCCCACTGCAGAGATTTCATATCCTGTCCTGGAGATGCAACAGGAATTGAGAGGATATCTTACCAACGAATGACAAGCAGAGACAACTACCTTTCTTAAAATGTTTTCAAGGCCAGGGCACTGTACTCTGTTGTGGCTGGTTTCCCCAAACACATTGTAGGGCTATAAATTATACAGAGCTGTAAATAATAATTTTACATTTATCAAAGTAGGAAAGCAAACCGTGTTTTCTGGCAACAGTAAAAGGTATCATTACATCTAACTAAAGGGAGATGCCAGATCTACAATATAAACACCAAAATACTGCCAAAATAATAGAAGGCAAGTTTGTAGTAGAAATACACACATTTATACGGTAACAAGTCAGTAATTTCTGCAGCATGAACATCACAGAGTTCATAATGGGTCAAGGCCAGGGCTGGACTGGGACAAAAATTTGGCCCTGGACTTCACCCAGACCGGCCCACTTTATTTTTGCAAACATGCACCAAAACAGTATATAAAACTATACGCAAATGCGCAATATAAATACTTATTGAGTTTGGGATGGATCTAAAGGGATGACCACATTTCCAGACTGCCATTCAGGGACAATTTTGCCAAGGACCAGGGGGGGATGTAGTCTCAGGGTTGACAGGGAATTCAGCGGAGGGGGCGATTTGTCGAGTGAATGGCTGGTGCTAGCACTGAAAACATCCCGATACCATGCTTAATATGGTGTCAGGATGATCAAATCACATTATTTCTATTACTACATTGTAATATATAATGAAATAGTTCAACTCACCAGAATGCAGAATCAGTGGGAACCCTGAGCTTGTCACCTGCCACCAGATGCAGTGTGTCACCATTGCCTGCGACTAGATGCAGAATGTCATTTGCCACCGCCGCCTGCCACCAGATGCAGCGTCTCACCATTGCCTGCCACCAGATGCAGCGTGTCACTTGCCACCGTCGCTTGCCACCAGATGAAGCATGTCACATGCCCCCCGCCGCCTGCCACCAGATGCAATGTGTCACATGCCACGGTCACCTGCCACCAAATGCAGTGTGTCACTTGTCACCTGCTGCCAGAGAAAGGGCAGGGAGAGAGAGAGAGAGGAGCGAAGAAGAGAGAGAGGGGGGCAGAGAGAGAGAGGGGGGCAGAGAGAGAGAGGGGGGCAGAGAGAGAGAGGGGGGCAGAGAGAGAGAGAGGGGGCGGCAGAGAGAGAGAGAGGGCGGCAGAGAGAGAGAGGGGGCAGAGAGAGAGAGGGGGGCAGAGAGAGAGAGGGGGGGGCAGAGAGAGAGAGAAGGGGGCAGAGAGAGAGAGAAGGGGGCAGAGAGAGAGAGAAGGGGGCAGAGAGAGAGAAGGGGCAGAGAGAGAGGTAGGTAAAGAGAAGGGAGCAAGAGAGAGGGGCAAAGAGAGAAGGGGGCAGAGAGAGAGAGAGAAAGAGAAGGGAGAGCAGAGAGAGAGAGAAGGGGCAAGAGAGAGAGAAGGGGGGCAAAGAGAAGGGGGCAGAGAGAGAGAGAGAGAGAGAGAGAGAGAAGGGGGCAAAGAGAAGGGGCAGAGAGAGAGAGAAGGGGGCAGAGAGAGAGAGAGAGAGAAGGGGGCAGAGAGAGAGAAGGGGGGCAGAGAGAGAGAGAGAGAAGGGCAGAGAGGCAGAAGAGAGGCAGAGAGAGAGGGGGCAGAGAGAGAGAGAAGGGGGGCAGAGAGAGAGAGAGAGAGGGGGGCAGAGAGAGAGGGAGAGAGAGGGGGGCAGAGAGAGAGAGGCAGAGAGAGCAGAGAGAGAGAGAGGCAGAGAGAGAGAGAGAGGCAGAGAGAGAGAGAGAGGCAGAGAGAGAGAGAGAGGCAGAGAGAGAGAGAGGAGAGAGGCAGAGAGAGAGAGAGAGAGGAGAGAGAGAGAGAGAGAGGCAGAGAGAGAGAGAGAGAGAGAGAGAGAGAGAGAGAGGGCAGAGAGAGAGAGAGAGAGAGGCAGAGAGAGAGAGAGAGAGAGCAGAGAGAGAGAGAGAGAGAGGCAGAGAGA